>JARFJB010001864.1:852500-1022500 GCA_036346205.1 Vesta saturnalis | reverse complement strand
CTTGGTCCCTTTAATTTAAAAGCTGTCTATGACACGATATACTAAAAATTTAAGCTTTAAATAATTTGTTAAAAAGGTTATACCCTCATCTGAATAACTGAAGTGTACATATCATATGGCTAACAAATCCCATACGGGCTTCCATCTAAAAATCCAATTTTAACTACAAATTTGTACCTATTATATCGATTTTCTTTATGAAGCAGAACTTAATTTATCTCGTTATAATTGCTGAGACTTTCCCTAGGCTTTAGCGATAATGATCGTAATCATTAAAACATTACTTAGTGCGTTCCAAATACGGAACGTCGCAATGACATTTTAATTCTAACTCAGGATAACAGATAGCGTCAGGTTTACACTGTATAATACTAAAACTTTACTTAAACGTTATGTTTTTACGATAGTACAATAAAATCTTCCGCAACAATTTAGTACATTGCATGTTAGTTGGCCTACAAGCAATCTATAAAATTATTCGACTGATCTGTATGCACGACCCAAAAGACGCGTTAATTGTACAGTACGGTACGAAATAATACGTAATAATTAGTAGTTTTAACTCTAGAAGTACGGATGCGGTCGAAATGACCGATACCACTTTTAATTCGCTTCAAACTTTTTGCTATCGTTTCGATTTTAACAAAATTTTATTACTTTTTCTAAAAGTGACTAATGATATAATTTCTTAGGAATTTTGGTTGCTTTTGCATATAATTGATTTGCTTATTATAATTACCTTTAAGTTGGGTCATTATGACAGCATAATTATTTCCCAATGTGCATGCTTTAGACACATTTCTAAACATTCATAGTAACCGCTAATTAAGATTCCAAGAAGTGTAAATAGTTTCCAATAATGATATTCTCACACACTGAAGCAACAACTAAGTATGGAATAAACTTGTGAGTAACTGTATTATTTATGCTATAAACCAGGAGCAAACATTACAATTGATGAACATCTATTTCCTACAAAAGCCATATGCCCATTCACCCAATATATGAGTAATAAACCGATAAATTTGATATGAAGTTTTGGATTGCAGCTGACGTAACAAAATATATGTTGAACGGATTTCCCTACTTGGGCAAGGACGATTTAAGATCAACTAATATGTTATTATCTGAACATATTGTGATGAAATTAATGCAACCCTTTCTAAAAAAGGGGAGAATGTAACTGTCGATAACTTTTTACATCTCTCAATTTCGCCAAAAGTTTGCAAAAGGATTCGACATCACTAGTTGGAACTGTGAACCGAAGTACAAGATTTTTACCAGCTGCTATAAAAAAATCGATAAATGATTTATATACTACGAAGGTTTTTGTATGTTACTATATTTCTCTAACAAGTCATCACCGAGCTGGTAGCGTAGTGGTGACACGACCTGCTTAGCATTCGGGAGGTAATGGGTTCGATTCCCGTTACCATCTACCTTGCATGAGGTTTTTTCAGGGGGTGTTTCTCATACACATGTAGCGACATGGTCACTGCGTATATGTAGACCGTGTGCGCCTACTTAGGCGAATGCTGGGGTAGCATTTCCCCGTTCCTTCCGATCCTATCCTGACCACACCCATCCCTAATCCCACCATGCATATATACGTAAGGTATGTATGTATGCTGGGAATACATGATTGTGGCTGAAAGAGTTCGGAAAGCTTGAGCAGCCCGCCCTCCCCCTTGGGGAAGGATAGAAGTACGTGCCTTTTCCATTTTTTTTAACAAGTTATCAAGCGACAAGAACGAAAAATGTGTGCATTCTCAGTGGTATCCATAAATTTCCAACGATTGACAAGGGACAGAAGAAACTCGGTGTTCTTGAATTGAGGACCATTACCTGAACAGACAAAATAAGTGCAACGAATTGCGGACCGTACTAGGGATTAGGGATTAAGGTAGGTAATGAGGGTTCATCGCGTTAACGAGACTTTAATTAGGATAGAAAAAATTCTAAATTCTAATACAATATTTTTGCCAAAGATTAGGAATATAAGTAATCTTTGCTTTAGTTTATTTTGAGCTGTCTTGTACGGGAGTGAAAATGAGCGCAATTAAAATAATCATTCTAGACTTAATGCAAATTTCTATTCGATGTGCCCTTCATTATATTTATTTGTAAACGTTTTGAACAATTTTCAAACAGATACTTATACTCGTATTGAAAGCCTTGATGAGCCTGTTAAATACATGGTTCCCCATATTAGACTATACAATTTAAAAGTCGAATAAAAACTTTCTAATCAAAGTAAATTAACTTTTTAATGGACTAATATGTAGCTTATTCTGTGGGATTTATGACTAAAGTAAATAACAATTCAAGTTTTAAAGATCAAGGAGGCGCCTGTCTATAAACAACGACTTAAGTGTTTCTGTCAAATATGCGTTATATGCAAACGATATAATTGCTCCAGTTTAACAATTTTCCTTGCGTTTTCTGTGGAAGTCTACATTAGAACTGGTTCATTTGAAGAAGTTCGGCGTGCATTTCGACGGCAGTTTGGAAACAATAATAGGGGCGATGCACCAACACGCTTTACAATTGCGGCGTGGGTTCGTCAAACATTAAAAAACCTGGACGTCGAAGAACGGTGCGTACGCCTGAAAATATTGAACGAGTGAGAACTGCCTTTACAAGAAGTCCTAAGAGATCGGCTAATCGGCAATCACTTGCCCTAGGAATATCTAAGGGAAGTCTCCACAGAATTCTGCATAAAGATATAAAATTTCACCCCTATAAATATCAAATGGCGCATAACCTCAGTGATCTAGACAAAGGAGCGAGGGTGACATTTTGTGAAGAATTTTTACATCAGCATCGTGGAGAAATTCATAATTTGCTAATGAGCGACGAAGCAAATTTTCATTTGGACGGTGTTGTTAACAAGCAAAACTTTAGATACTGGGGAGTAGAAAATCCTCACGAACTGTTTACCAAAAACCTCCACAGTCCAAAAGTCGTTGTTTGGTGCGGTGTAACATCATTTGGAATTATCGGTCCTTATTTTTTTGAGGATGAAAATAACCGTTCTGTTACAGTTAATTCCGAACGCTACATAAACATGTTGCAAACGTTTCTTATCCCAGAACTAATTAGACGAGGACTAAATGGCGCCATATTATTCCAGCAAGATGGAGCAACGGCTCACACAGCCAGAAACACTATGAGAATTTTGCGAGATTTTTTTGACGGCCGTATAATTTCCCGATTTGGAAATTTGAATTGGCCCCCGAGATCTCCCGATTTAACGGCCCCCGATTTTTTCTCTGGGGATACCTAAAGCAAAAAGTTTTGCAAGTCGTCCCGCAACAATTCCGGAGCTGAAGGAGCAGATTCGAAATGAAATTGCAGGAATAAATGGAGATTTGCTTCGCCGAGTGATGATAAATTTTGAACTTAGAATTCAAAAATGCATTGAAGTCGAAGGAGGGCATTTGGAAGACATGATCTTTAAAACTTGAATTGTTATTTACTTTAGTCATAAATCCCAAAGAATAAGCTACATATTAGTCCATTAAAAAGTTAATTTACTTTGATTAGAAAGTTTTTATTCGACTTTTAAATTGTATAGTCTAAAATGGGGAACCCTGTATAACAACAAAATTGTTACACGCAGATTAAATATGTTAACTTCTAAAATGTTAGAATATAACAATGGTTTTTTAAAACGAATAGATTTTGTAAAACTTGCATCATACTATCATAAAATGTAAATACTAAATATAAATATGTATGTACCTATAATTATTGTACGTTTAAAATATACTTTGTCAATTGTGAAATAAATGTCTATTTTTATCTGGATTCGTAGTTTTTTCAAAAATAATCTATGAAAAATTAAGTATAAATACTACTACTTATATGTAATCATTGAAACAGATTTTGCAAATCCATGAGAAGACAAATAATAATATTATGTATGGTCCTCAATTCGTGTCATATTTCCAGGTACAAAAATAAACCCTTCGTTATAATTCATTTTGGTCCTCCATTCGTATCTGCCCAAGAAACTACCAGAAGGTGGCCTCTACAAGTATTTTTGAGCAGCAGTAAATTCATGAATAATTTACCAGTTATGTACTAACGGCAACATAAGTCGTCAAATATATTTTGAAACTCACCGATGAACTCAGGAGTGAGTACGTACGTGTAAGAAAATCTAGTACATATCAACAAGATGGATCGTAATCAGCAAACAATCGAAGCCAATGCCAAACTAAAAAATGTGCCAATAAATCAAAAGACAATTGTAAAATCTGTAAAAAAGGAGTATGTGGGAAATGCGTTGGCATTATAACTAAAGAAAATATTTGTTCAGGGTGTATTTAATTACTCATTGTATGTTAGTAGTCTTCAAAATAAAAAATTTCAGAGGATGGGTTTATTATTTTACCTTTACAATGTAATTCTAAACTCCGGTTAATTTGACCGGTATCGTATTTATAGCTAAATAAATTATCCGTATTACTAGAGTCAAAATGTCCAACAGAGCTACTCGCTTCATTCTTGTATGATCCAAATTCTTACATGACTCTACTTTCTGATCTATTACATATGTCAATCCGTTATCTCAAAGTATAGCTTAAATCAAAAGCTGCCGCTAATTAAACTGGACATAATAGTATTGGATTGTTTGATCTCCTATAGTAGAATGGCCTATTTTCTGACTAGCATTAGAATGTTATTAATTATGTTAATGTAAACATGACTTTGTGTATTGTAAAATTTCATTCTAACAAAAAGCCTTTGCTCGAGGAAATGACAAAAAAAATGTATACTTAGATGATAGTTGAATCATTGGACATTAATTCTTATTGAACAATCTGCAGCGATACCAGAACAGGAAATATGCAAGGATTTCATGGATCCGAAAATGTAAAGATTAAAAGGGTTTATTATTTTATAATTCAAACTAAAATAGCCTTAAAATTATTCTCCAAACTAAGCATAAATGTTATGTTAAAACAAACGCAAGTTTGCATTAATGAATAAATTAGTAACGATCCCTATTTATAAAGAATACTATAATATTCCTGATTACACATTTAATAAGTAAACTATGTAAATGGCACTAAGCAACACCATGAGTAATACATTAAAAATTTAATGGGGTTTCCCCACCTGTCAAACCAGTGACAAAATTAAACTTTACTATCACGCAATTTAGAAATACAGGATCGAAAAGTTACAAAAATGAACGACTGTTTGATTTCCTAATACCAAACACGCATTACTAATGTACGGTGTTTCCAAAGAATTTTTTTTTTATTTAATCAATAAAAAAGTATAATTCGGAGAAACTCTATTCCGGAAAATTAAAGATTGTTTTGTTTAATAGTTTTAAACCGATGCCTTATAAATATTTTATGGTGTATTCAGGAACTTAATATTTACGATTTTGATTCTTAATAATTAAATAATTTTTGTGAATGTGGATGCTTCACCACCTTTTAATTTTTTCTGAGATTTCTGTCTTAGTCAAACTTTTGTTTTACTAATTTTACCATCTATTATACAAATCTGGTCCTCTTTTACACAGTTTTATATACTGCGAGTATTTTATGAATACAACTGGATGACTACATTTACCAACTTGCAAATTTAAAACGTTAAATAAAATAATTATACCCGGCGCCCACAGCTAACTTCTAATGATATACCATAAAGGATTAAAACAAAAATTTAATTTAATGAAGTATATCAACATATCTTACATTAAATTGTTGCAGTTCTCTAAAAACGAGGCAGCGGTGCTGCAAGTGACCACTTCCACTCTGTTATGTCCTCGTTCTCATCAACACTGCCTATATATATATATATATATATATATATATATATATATATATATATATATATATATATATATATATATATATATTATGATTGTGGACCTGAACAGGCTAATTTGGCCTATCGTGCGGAAGCACTCAGGAACACTTAGAGGATGGATAGAGATAATGAATTGCCAATAGATGCCCATGAACAGCTACCTTAAATTTTTTCATATCAAAAGTGAGAGGAAAGCAGGAACTAGGGAGATCATTCCAGAGTTTAGAAGGCGTGTAGAAAAATGTGGATTGCGCCCGTTTGGTACGACATGTGGAGATTTGTACTGCATACTGATGATGTGAATGAGAGAAGATAGCCCAAGATGGTATCAAAGAATATGATTCAGTGGCAGAATAGCCGTTGCAATAACAATAATACAAAGAAAGAACTGAAACCATCCTTCTATGCTCAAGGGACAGTATGTGAGGAGTTCAGGATGGGTCATTTATAAGCCTAATCGCTCTCTTTTGAATACGATCAACGATATCGAGAGCGTATTGGGGAGCACTAACCCAGAGGTGAGAATTATATTCCAGATGAGGCCGAATTTGGCCCTTATACAGCAGAAGGAGTTGTCGAGAGGTAAAGTACTGCTTAGATCTGTACAAAAAGCCTATTTTACGAGCAGTTGTTTTGGTAGCTGATAGAAGATAGTCAACGCATGAGAGATTTGAAGATACAGTCATACCCAACAGAGTAATAGAGTCTGAAAACTTATGAACTGAGCCATTCATACTTACAACAGGAAATGATCGATCTTTTTTGGCGGACATAAGGCAACACTGAGTTTTGTTAGCATTAAATTTAACTAGATCATTGCTTCCCCATTCGAGAATACGTTGAATGTCTTTGTTGATTAAATTTGCCATTTCAGCTTTAATTTCTTGATTTGACATAGAAGGTGAATTATCACTATGAGTAGACTGAAATGAACTACAGTGAAGAGTGCTAGCGTCAGCATAGCCATGGATGGGGTTAGTTGTTGAAGAAATAAGGCCATTTATGTACAGCAGAAAAAGTGTAGGCGCTGTAACGGATCCCTGTGGTATGCCCGCGTTAATGCTAACTTCTTTTGAAAAAAATCCATCAACTACGACACGTATTCGTCTTTTATCAAGGAAACTAGAAGCCCAGTTGATGAGCATGTCATTTAACCCAAACGAGGTGTGTTTGGCAAGTAAACACTTATGCCAAACTTGGTCAAATGCCTTCGAGATATCTAAAGCGACTACAACTGTTTCACCAGACTGCTCTACTGTATTGTTCCAAACCTGGGTCATTAATGAAAAGAAGATCACCTGTTGGAAGACTTTGCCTAAACCCATATTGGTGGTCACTAAGGAGTTTGTTAGTTTCAAGGAACGTGAGCAGTTGCTGATTATATTTATTTAAATATATATATATATATATATATATATATATATATATATATATAATAAACACTTATGCCAAACTTGGTCAAATGCCTTCGAGATATCTAAAGCGACTACAACTGTTTCAACCAGACTGCTCTACTGTATTGTTCCAAACCTGGGTCACATATGAAAGAAGATCACCTGTTGAACGACTTTGCCTAAACCCATATTTGTTAGTTTCAAGGAACGTGAGCAGTTGCTGATTATATATATATATATATATATATATATATATATATATATATATATATATATATATATATATATATATATATATAGGTTGTTTCTAAATTACGGTGTCAAATTGATATGGTAGGTAGATTACTTCATTTTAAACCGGAAATTCTATATAAATATGTGTGTATAAAAATGCTTATTTAAAAAAGTACAGGGTGTTTTATGATAGTTTGGAAACACATACTTCTATTATTTTCTTCCAAAATGCTTTTGAGATTTTATTGAAAGTCGGTACACAAGGTATGCCCATCAGGTGTAACAACTATTGATGAGTGCATTATTTTTATTTGATATGCTAACCAAATAACAGGGGTGACCTAAAGATTTTTTCAGTAGGTTTTTTGTGTGTGGGCAAAATGGATATTTTATTATTTTTTCGTAAAGTTTGTTTAGTAATACATAAAAAAGGTGCTGTAGTTTAAAATAGATAATATGCACCGTTCTCGAGAAAAATGATTTATTATAAGATACTGCCACTGCACATCTATCATTCTGATATCAACCTTGCCATGTTTTTTTAATTATTTTCTACTTTCAACCGTTGGATAATTAAAATTATTAAATGCAATGTCAAATAAACAACATTATTTAACCGTAATAACAAGAAACTAGTAACAACAAACTTAACAAATACCACTGTAGAAATTGTTCAAAATGTCTTCCACCAACACAAATACAAGCGTTGACCCTTTTGACGAAGTTAAATTCTACTTTCTCGGTACTTCTCTCATTTTGTTTTAACTCCGTAGACACAATCTAGATTCTTTGTCTTAAAAAGTTTTCACTGGCGATTGGTCTACTGTACTTTCTCCTTTACATTACCCCATAGAAAACAATCTAAAGGATTTAGATGTGGGCTTCTTGGTAGCCATTCCTGTGATGAGTCATGTCTGCGACCGATCCACTTAGCAGGAATAGTATTATTTAAATATCTCCTAAAATTTCTAGAGTATTGGGCGAGGGCACCAACGTGCATACGTCATATTTTTCGACGCTTTTGCAAATTGATATCTTGTAATACTTCTGGAAGTTGGTCCGACAAGAAATTTAAATAATGAGCACCATTTAAATTTTGAGGTAACTCAACGGGGCTCAAAATTTCAGTTCGAAAAATGCCCACCCACAGATTTATTTTAGATTTATGTTGGGAATGTCTCAGTACTATTTCCCTGGGATTCTCGTCACTTCACCTGTAGTTCTTCCTTGAATTGAATACTCCGCCTTTTGTAAATGAAGCCTCATAAGTAAACCGAATACTTTTGACAACATCTGGATCGCGCTTTATATTTTGGAGGACCCAAACGTTCTTCTTTAAAATCCGCTTGCAATAGTTCTTGTACTTGTAATAGGTGGTACGGATGTAGGAGTTGCTTTCTAGCTACCCTCCACACTACGTAATGAGGTACATTTTCCATATCACGTATTCTTCTCGCACTTAAAGTATTATCTTCTTCAAAACGCCTTAAGATCCCTTCTTCATTTTCAACAGTTCTTGTTGTACGCGGCCTACCAGCACTATGTTAACGTTTCACAAATCTTCCTGTTTCTCTAAGGCGACGACCAATTGAAACAAAGTTTTCTTGAAGGAATTCTCCTATTAGGAAATGTCTCTTGGTATTGCTGCCCTTGAATTACCAAAAATTTAATGCAAGTCAGTTAGTTCCTCAAAAGTGTATCTTTCAGCCATTTCTATTAAGGAAAATTTACAAAATGTTTAAAAACGAACAACACAGGAATTTAAAAGACCGACACTGACAGAAAATAATTACATAACATGGCAAGGTTAATACCCGAAATGGTAGATTTGCAGTGGCAGTATCTTATACTAAATCAAGTTTCTCGAGAAAGGTGCATATTTTCGATTTTAAACTAGCGTACCTTTTTTATGTATTATTAAACAAACTTTAAGAAAAAATAATAAAATATGTGCTTTATCCACACGCAAAGAAATCTACTGAAAAAGATCTACAGGCCACCCTGTTATTTGGTGACCATATCAACTAAAAATAATGTACTCATCAATTGTTACACCTGACGGACAAACTTGCAATAAAATCCCAGAAGCCCTTTGGGAGAAAATAATAGAAGAACGTTTTTCTAAACTATCATAAAACATCCCGTACCTTTTCAATTAAGCACTTTTGTACACATATTTATTTAGAATTGTCGGCCTAAAATGAAATAATCTACCTTCCATATCAATTTGGTACCATAATCTCGATAACTAATGCGAAAGAGATGATAACTAGGTAATTCACTCGGTTGAGTAAGCGTAACCTTCAAGTGCGATTCTGTGCGAATGCATGTAATAAAATAACGTAGAGGAGTGGAGTGGAGTGGCGTTGACTGGGAGGGGATGGGACGGGATGGAACGTCACGCAAATGGGACTTGACATGGCCGCATGAGACGAATCGCGGCGGGGTAGTATGGGGCGGAACGGGACGGGACGCGGCAGGCAGAGTAGAACAGAATAGAATAAAACAGAACGGAACGAAACAGAACAGAACAGAACAAAATGGAATGGAATGGGGAGGAATTGTATGGAACAGAATAGAATAGAATAGAATAGAATAGAATAGAATAGAATAGAATAGAATAGAGTAGAATAGAATGGAGAGAATAGAATAGAATAGAATAGAATAGAATAGAATAGAATAGAACAGAATAGAATAGAATAGAATAGAATAGAATAGAATAGAACAGAATAGAATAGAATAGAATAGAATAGAATAGAATAGAATAGAGATAGAATAGAATAGAATAGAAAGAATAGAATAGAATAGAATAGAATAGAATAGAATAGAATAGAATAGAAAGTATAGAATAGAGTAGAGTAGACTGGAATGGAAGAGAAAGAAGAGAATAGAATAGAATAGAATAGAATAGAATAGAATAGAATAGAATAGAATAGAATAGAATAGCGTAGAGAGAAAGAATAGAATAGAACTAGTAGAACATGAATAGAATAGAATAGAATAGAACTAGAAATAGAATAGAACTAGAATTATGAAGAATATGAGTAGACTGGAATGAAAGAAAGAATAGAATAGAATGAGAATAGAATCAGAATAGATAGAATAGAATAGAATCAGAAAGAACAGACATGAACTAGAATAGAACTAGAAAGAATAGAACAGAATAGAATAGAAGAATAGAATAGAATAGAATAGAATTAGAATAGAAAGAATAGAATAGAATAGAACAGATTAGAATAGAATAAAATAGAGTAGCAGCACAAGGGCTTCCCACAACTTCTTAAAACCCTCTGGAACTTCCAATTGGGCCAACAAATAGTCTCCGTTAATCCCATCAAGTATTAGAAGTATTCTAACCCAACTCCTTAACAACGCTTCCGGGGAGATAGAAGAAAACCTTATGCTTTTCATAACCAACCCTTTTTTCCTTTTTTAACACCAAAATAATCAAAGCTGATGATTGTAATTGATTTCGCCAATTAATGTACAGATTTCTGATATAACCAAAATTCTGTTACCTGAATAATTAACTACATTAATTATATACGCACCATTCGGTGTATCATCTAGATAGACACGAAACCGCCAATCTATCATTCATAGACAACAAGATTTTACCCTCGACAGTTGCAGGGACTGTTTAGCCATAGACACCAACCTTAACACGTCATAACCAAAACCTGATTAATTTCGTTCCGTACATCTATTCGGCCTAATTAACTCCTGAATACCTCTCGTATACATATCTTTTTTAACTATCTAACTAAGCTCAATTATCATGTTATCGGACTTGCCTTAACAAGATGTCCAGGGAATTAAAATGGTTTATATTTTTTTCCTGCTCCCCACTATACCTGATCGTGATGGAAACTCATTCAGTTTATAGAACTAGAAAGAGAATATGTCGTGGTATTTTTTTCAATTACCAATAGCCTTTAATTTTCCTCAAAAACGACTTTGACAGTCAATAGTTTCAAAATATGAAAATGTAAACTTTGACCATTATCACACATAATAAAATACTTATCTTTTTGGGCTTTTAATGGTGTATTTTAAATTATACAATCTAAATGTTTCGATAACTCTTACAGTTATCCTCGTCAGTAGTATCTGCTAAAATTGTTAAAGATGTTAAAAATTTTGTCACAGTTGAAAAATTGAATTTTTCAACTTTGACAAAATTGTCATCGGTGGCAGGAGAAGACAGCTCTGCGTTCATAAACAAGCAAAAATTTTAGACGCTTGTGTAATGTTCCTACAAAGGTTAATTTTATGATTTTGAGTATGTATTAAAATAATGAATATTAGGTAAGCGTAGTGCAAAAAAATGAAACGGCCCTTTCGTACAACATATGTGTTGACTGTTGATGAGTGGACGCATGTTGATGTCATTATCTGTCGTCTATGCATGTCAATTTTTGTTTGGCGTTGGAAATTATTCCGCGTGTTCAGAATGAAAGTGAACATGAATATTTGAGCTTTGTGATGGTTTTCCATTCCTCCACTTGTATCTTGACGATTGATAAGCTGTGCCAAACTGAATCGTGTTGTGAGGTTATGTGTCATATTATGTGAGGTTATGTGTCATGTCTCACATTGGCTCTAATTTGACTCCGATCTTGATTTACATTAAAGTTAAAACTGAAAGAAAGACTCATTATTGGTATTGATATTAGTTTTCCTACAACTGCTATGAAAATTAGCGTATTTCTAATAACCTACTTAATTTCAAAAAGCACGTATTGCTCATACTGTGAGACATATTTTTCTCACGGCACTTTGAGCATCACATACATATGGAGAATCAACACAAAAATCGACAAAAACCTAGTTGGCACCTGTTCAGCTTTAAATAGTTGTCACAACTGTCAGATTATAGAAGTTTTTTAAATTCTTAAGATAGTTTTCATTCATGGTTTGATAAAAATCGCAATTTCCATTAAATATTATTTTAATAAGACATATACCTATCTATAATAAATAATATGGTTACTGACAGTAGTAACGATTTTGATAATACTCCGCCAGAGATATTGGAAAAAGCTGCAAAAGTAACGTTAGATTTGTTGCCGGAAATTTCGAGAAAAAAGTATGAATTGGCATACGAAAAATTTATGGAATGGAGAAGAAATACAAAAATAAAATCTTTTTCGGAAAGTGTACTTTTGGTATACTTTAACGAGGTGTCGAAAACTTTAAAGGCGTATATCCACGTATCAAAAATTACGTTCATTCTTGAAAAGAAAGTCCGACAATTATGTCCCCTAAAAATCAAACATATTGACAGCCGATCAATTGCAGAGATTGTTAAACGAAGCTCCAAACAAGGAATATCTCTAATAAAGATAATTTTATTTAGAAGGAACTATTTTTAGAATTTCTATCGCTTTTTCCTCGAATTATCATAGCTTTTTTTAATTACTGGTTTTTTAGTAGATAAAAGGTATTAGACAATTATTAAAAATTCTATTTCAAATTCTGGTGGATAGGTACTTTTAAACTTTTAAACTTTTAAACAAAACTTCTAAAATAAGGCTGAGTGGTGCAGTGGATCGTATATCCCCTTCGCACACAGGCGGCCTGGTTTCAAATCCCGGCCTGACTTTTAATATAATTTTAATTTTACATCCTGGTATTTTTATTTGTAGATTGCAGTGGCTATTGGCGTAGCAGGGGCATGTCGTAGAAAAGAGTTGTGGAAATTAGAAATCGATAATTATAGGATTTCAGTTTGGATTTACTGGTGAAATTAGATAACACCGAAACAAAAAATCCAAGAGCGTTCACTGTAACGGGAGAATTTTATAACACATATAAAAAACATTCTGCTCTTCGACCGATTCATTTACCAGAAAAACGTTTCTTTTTAAATTACCAGCACTGAAAATGTACTAGACAGGTAGTGGGCATTGACAAATTTGGTATGGCAAAGAAAAGTGAAATTTTTTTTAAATTGGAAAATCCCATTTGTATACTGGTCACTGCTTCAGACGTTCTTCGACAACAACTTTAGTAAATGCAGGAGGGGTCATCAGTACCGTGGCAGAAGGATACGTCGGGAAATCTATTAAAAATGAAATTAACGTTGCTAATAAAATCATCAACTCTATTGGAAAGCCACTCGAACTCTTTACTGAAATGGACACAGAAAATGCACCATATATGAATGATCAACCCTCAACTTCTACAATTAATATAACAGAAAATTTACTAAAAGTAAAAGACGGGTTTGACCATACAAAATTTAACGAATTTTACTATTAACTATAATTTTAAATAAATTATTTAATTGTTAAGAGGTAGGATATTTTAATGTAGTTCTAGTTTTGCTAACCATAAAAATAAATATTAAGTTAAATTATTTGTATTCTTTAAATTTGTGCAGTTGTAGGAAAAGTATAGTATGCAATATGTGGGGAAAGTACTTTTCTCACTCGAAACTTCCACACTCGTGAGAAAAGTTAAACTTGATTAATTTTATTCAGTAAAAGTCATTTGTTTTGAAGGCAATCAGAAGACAAATTCACGACCGAAAGTAATTCTGTTATTTATTTATATTTTTGATAGAGCTTTTATTTATTATAACGAATTTACAGAATTTTTAAAAGGGCTTGTTTAGTTTTGCGTTTGTTTATCTTTTGAGTAAAAGTGATGATAAAATTCTAGTAGACAACTAGTTTTGGATATCGGCTTTTCATTAATTAGCTGAAATATCTAGTGATTGTTTTGCGTCCTTTATTTGAATGCATGTTGACGTAAAGGTGCGTTAAAGAAGGCCGCTGGCCCCAACAGCTGATTTGATCACAGTCTTCAGTATTGTTTAAAGGTGTGTGACTATTTTGAAGATAGATTTTCCGGACTACAATAACATGCACCTGGGGAATTAAGCTCGCGTTCAGGTACGTGAGCATTTGCGTGTTTGGCTGACTTATCTCTGTAAGTTCAAGTGAGTATTCTCACCTATTTTGTTTTAATAACAGTCTGGCGCCCTTTACAACACTTTATCACGATTACGATTCACCACAATTTGCAAATTTTGGTAATACGATAAGCCGCCATAAATATTTAAATTCCGAACCACGCTCACGGCCCAATTTTCCCACCGAGCTAGCCGGAAAACCATTAATTATCTGTTACCTTTCAGGTTAATTCCGTTTTCACCTGTAACAGTGCGTCAATTACTTTTGAAAACACAAGTCCAAAATATTGTCAATTCTAACTGAATTATTTGCTTCAAGAATAATCTAAAATTGATAAATAAATAACACCTAATCGGAAAATAATTGTTAAAGGCATGAATTTTAAGCTGATTTGTAAAAGCAGGATTGGAACATATTTAAAAACAGAATCAAACGTACTTCAAATTAATAATAGGTTAATATTTTAGTAACTATGTCTTTGCCTTTGCTTAGAAAACCTTAGGTCAGTGCTCCCTATTTCAAAATAAAAACGGGCGTAACGATACGTGCGTAAATTAGAATCAACTATTATTCTTTGAAATATTATAATTAATATACTAAACGTGTATACAGTTTGAAGAGAGTAGACGTGTTCTGAAATCGCCTTAGTTATTGATTCGTTTTTCGATTTTTAATACGTGGTTTAAAATAGAAAACTTTATTTAGTCGTTTTTCGTAAAGCGTAAAGCGATTTAGTTCCTTAGTTTAGTCCACACTTGTTGCACAATATACTATTTTTTTACGTTGTTTTACACATGTGTATCTTTGCAGCATTGAATAATTTACCTAATTGAAAATGAAAAGTTGGTGAAGATGGTAGTTTGTTAGACATGATCCCGTTTCATTGGTACTGACTGTTCAGTCTTTTTTAAGACTTTGTGCTGTAAGGTCTGGTTTCCATAGATAAAGCTCAACCTAGAGTAAGCATTAAGCTGTCCATAGAACGACGTTCACAATGATCTAGAGTCAGAACTTACCTTGCAAGTCACTAGAACTAGTGAGAAAACGTGAGAGGAAAAGTAATTATTTCGTATACCAGCCAGACCACATCGAAATTCTGGTTCCCTTTAGAAGTTATAGTTTTAGGAATTTATATGCTAAAGTTGCTTTCCTTAATGTTTTGTCATTCTCATTGGCTTCATTCATTGGGACTGTGGAAGAACACATTTATTTGTAAAACTATATTTTTGTAAGTAACATTTAATACACAAACAAAAAGTGGTATATAACTAAATGTATAAACTTTTTGTTTATGTATTTAATTTGACATTTGTCATCAAATATTTCACAATTAAATTTTTCTAATTTTATATAAACGATTATAAAATATGTATTAGCAACACGTGCGCTGTCACATTTTGGTGCTCGCGATAATATTTTATCCTCAGCTACGCCTCGGGTAAAAAGAACGGCCTCGCACCAAGAAATGTGTAAACGGCGTACTAGTTACGAAAATAACTATTGCTTTATTTCCATTCACAGGGTACTTTTATGGAAACGAATAGTCGTGTGTTATCGGTTTAAATTCCGTATTCATGATCTATTGGTCTCATTTGATTATTTAATAAACCAAGGTTTCGTACATATACTCATATACCTGTTTTGATATCAATAAGGTAATGCTGGTGTATTATGAATTTTTGTAATCATATAGAAATAAAACAGCTATTGGCGGAAGAACCATTCTATTATTTTAAATGAACACAAACCGATTATTTTGAAATTACTGACTGCTAGATATGAAACTTTTTTATAACTTTAAAAATTAATGACAGGAAACTACAAAATTAAAACTACCGTAGATTAAAAAAATCGAGGTCAGTAATGATATGTATGGTTGAAAAATAAATCATGTACACCGCATATCTAGTCGGCAGTGCCTTCAAAGTAATCGATAATGTCAAAAAAAGGAACAATGAACATCGTAATCAACAAACGTTGAAACAAGACATATTTTCCAAATTGCTGGAAGGTGTTTGGAAGAGAAAAAGTTCCTACTAAAAATTTATTATCACGAAAATTTCTACCATCAAATTCGGGATTGCTTAACGTGTTTATTTCCTGACAGGCTAGCGTTTGCTATTAGCTCTATAGCGGCTGTAATTAAACGTTTTGAAGACAGAGCGAGCATCAATAATCTCTGTTCTTGTGAGAAACGACGTTGAGAGGTTGTCCGCGAAAAGATGAAAATGTCCGAAAGTTTGTGTTGTTTGCAAGTGATGAAGGAAATGTGTTTACTAGCGTCAGAACTATTGATGAAGAAACTGGAATTCCAAAGAGCACGGTTCAAAAGTATGTAAGTGAAGCTGGCTACATAAGTTTCAAAAATATGGGCAACTTTTTGAGCACCTCCTGTAAACTATTGTTATTATGTTGCCTTTGTTGTTGTTGTGCTTGTTATCGTTCTTGTTATACCTCGCGTTGTTGTTTGTTTAGTCTGATTTGTGTTTTATTTATTTATTTAAAATAATAACAGAACCGCCAATAGGCGTTCTATTCCTACTTGTTTCCTAAAATTCATAATAAATGGGTCTCAATCCAAGTTCCATGCACTTTCTATTATCTTGATTTCCTTGGTATGGATCAAATTGCATGAGGTAACCAGATTTTTCGCACAAAGCTCCATATGGATTTTCCCGTTATGTATTGCTTGTCCTCCATTCCTACCAAAGTATGGTACCATACTTTCATCGACACACAATTTTTCGCTAAGTGGATCATGAAATAGATATGGTTTGTTTAACATATTGAACATAGGGTGCAATTTTGGAAATTTATTGTTGTCTGCTAGCTTATTGTTATATAATGCGAATATTTTTTTAATACTTCAAATCTGTTTCTCAGAGATGCATTGACAACTAGCGGATTATACGTATAACTATCAACTTCCCTATGCATACGCCATCGCCCCAAATAGATATAAAACTGCTTTAAAAAAATGTTATTTCTTCTACTTTCGTCGTGAAATTATGATCGCCTTTTTGCCCGGCATACAACTCCAACATTTCGTCACTTATATTGCCGTCTTCTAGGTTATTATCTTCAATCTCATTATCAACATAAATGAATTTGTCACCCACAGATGGTTGACGTTGCTAAAATGAGCTTCATCGTCATCAGAATCTTCCTCTGATTCAATTCCATCATTTTGGGTAGTGTAATTAAACATCAGCAGACCAAAAATCTTCATTCTCAACCAGATCAATTAATTCTTGGGTACCATAATGCCTAGAAAAAGGAAACAATAATAACGTACTCATTAAATCCTAATTCCTGTATTTTTCCTAGGCCTTGAAGTAAATGCTTTACCAATTATATGTTAAATTACCACAGAACTGTAATGTAACGTATGTAGTTGAAATTAAAATTAAAATTAAAAATTACATAAAACGTACTACATTATGTTCTTCATTGTTAAATAACACTTGCATTTATTCATAAAGCTATTCCTTTGGTAGATTTGACTGGATTATTTTAATTGATGTCAATTTTCTATTTTTGAAATCTTTTATCAATTTCAAATTAAATTTTTTCACAACTTTACGCTTATGTCATAACTTGTTTAAATTTTGTTCTTTGAGTATAACATTTTTCACCGTTAGCCTTCAACCGTTAGGGGGTGTTCTGATTGGTCATCTTCACGGCAGTTTAACAATATTTAATGTATTAATGATATAGTTATTCTTTACTAAATTTGTATTCCATGGTTGGCTTTACTACGTTTTCAGCTTTTCAAATTTTTACAAAATTGTTTCAACATCTTTAACAATTTTGAAAGTTAATATTACTACTGACGAATATTACTGAAGTGTTTAGATTGTATAACTTAAATATACAAATTCACCATAAAAAATAAACAGAAAAGGTAAGTATTTTAATCGTGCATAATACAACCAGAGATTATAGTTGTTTTCATATGCACTTAAACAATAGAGCTATGGTTGCATTCGATACATTTTAAAGGTTATTCTGGTGCACCGTGTACGTGTAGTATTTTGATAACGTATATAACTTGTTTTGAATGTAGCTGAAATGAGTTTGCATGAAAAGAATTTTTTTTTGGTTATCCGTAATGTAAGTTGATGTAATTGATGCGCCACTGCAATTTAGTGATACATTGGTTACCGTGTGAAGGAGTATTTGAATGCTGTAGAAAGATTTCCGTGTTGAAAGCGATAAATTTAGTTGAAAAATAATGTTTTCAGTAAATTCTTATTGATGCGGCACTGGTAAAATTACTGGTCTTTGCGCAACTGTGTATAAAGGAATTTGGACTAAAGAAATGGTTGTAGATGTATGAGTGAGTGAGTTTATGATATATTGATATTTTATCAACGTACAGTAAGGAATATGGATGCATATTTTTGTTTGCAGAAATTTTTGTAACATGGTGCAATACGAAAATTTAACGCATCTTCAAGAATGAAGATGATAGAATGTGAGGGAGTTCGTTAGATTGTGCAGAAATAGTATTTGCCCACATGTGAGATTTGCATAGAAACTTGAGGGATAATCTAGTTAATCTACAGTGTAAATGTAATTGCAATATCGTCGGAAAGCTTTCGTCGAATTTACAAAGTAACTCAAGATGGCTACGTATGTTTCGCATCGCTGGCGTGTTCTTCCACGGTGGAACCTTCGACGCGGCAAAGAAACGCGTAAAATACTCAATTGTAATAGGTGAATGTTGATCTTAGCGCGAGTTTATTGTGGCGTATTGGCAGTATGGCGGGCAGAAAGTATATAAGCGAGTGTCTAATTTGAGGGGTTAGTTACTTAGTTGGTTATAAGTTTAGAGTAAGAGTCGCGCGCGTTGCATAACCATTAAAATGGTTAGTGTTTTAGTATATTTGTGAAAATTATAGTTTAGCAGAGCATATATAGAGACTGGATTAACACATAAGAGGATAAATCGTATAGACATTCACAAATAAGTAATTTAATATATTGTGAGTTGAAAGAAAACGTTAGTGATTTTCTTCAAGAAATAAAAAGTGCTTAGGCAGATTAGAAGTTAACGCAGCAAATATTTTGTTATTAGTGTTCAATTGTGGGACGCGCGACCTAATATTATTATAAAGAGAACCGAAGGTAACCATTTAAGTGACCGAAAGAATAATTTGTAAAGTTTAGCTAAGATATCGGTAATCATCATTGACATTGAATGTGTACAATCGTTAACAATACCAAATTGATTGTATAAGAGCGAATAAGAACTTTAATGCGTATATGGAAGTAACCATTTGTATTGTGATAAACGCTTTGAAAGGGCAAACATCACAGCATAAGGTAATGTGATGTTAGGCTAAAGAGCCCCTATATCAGGTACTCGAGTGAACAAACCATAGACACTGCGTTAGTGAGTACTACAGCCTAGTGAAGGGGGGGGGGGATTACGGCTACCTCTTGTATTTTCTGTATAGTGCATCTAAGAATTTAAAAAGGGTTACGGAAAGCAGATCATATGGACTACAACTACCGCACCGAAAAAGAATTAATTAATGTAATACGTAAGAATTAGATTTAAATTTTATTGAACCAAGACAAGTAGGATTATCTTTTAAGTACATTTTTTTTTGTTAATGTTGGGTTAATTACGGTTCATTCAAAGAAAAAAAGGTAATCGAACTTTAGTTATTTTGTTGTTTTTAGTGTTAGGAATTGGGGAATTTTAGTCTTAATGTATTGATGTAATTTGTCAATATATATATACTGTTTAATTTAATTTGTCATTTGTTTGTGTGAATTGTGTGTCTAACTGGGTACTCCTTCTGATAAGTGAAATTAGTCTTGCATATTTTCGAATTTAAGGATCGATTGGAAATTACGTAATGAGCCAGATCGATCACAAAGTTTCGTTTTAGCTTTGAAATATTAATGCAGAATACTACTAACAAAGTACTTATTTTTTGTATTCAGCATAAATTACAGTTTTGAAGTATTAAAGTTTAAACCTATTAATGAATGTCTAAATACGGTTTTAAAGATAAAGTAGTAATAAAACATAAATGTATTGTTAATGATAGAAGCATTAACCAATCTATGTTTGAATTATTCAGCAATCAACGGACATTTTGTTGAGATAACAATTTATTGTTAAACCGATTTATATAATTTAAAATACACCATTAGAAAAAACCCAAAAAAAGATAAGTATTTTGTTATGTGTGGTAATGGTGAAAGTTTATATTTTCATATAAACCGATTTAGTTTATTTTATTAAGAATTGTCTAAATTGGGAATATTTATTTAATTCAAAGTGTTATAACAGTTAGAAATATAAATTTAGAGGTATACGAGGGATACTTAAAAAGTATCAACGTCTTACGATTTGGTAATTTTCATTTGTCAGGGCGTGTTCAATAAGATTACGACCCGTGTATTTCAGAATTTTCTTAAGCTTTTGGATCAATTTATTTTGAAGTGTGATTGAATTTAAATGGTGAATCATTTTACTGAGTAGGCTGCAATCCTGTCTTCCACAGTCAGATAGGATTAATTTACCACCCCGTCCAAGACTATTTATTTTAGCAAAATTTAGGATTGTGGTGGCGCCCAGAAACATTTTTTCCCGAACTGAGGGTGTAAGGTATTTGAAACATCATTTTACTCCTTGTATCGACCACGCCCACTTATTTCGGTAAACATACACGACGCCTAGTGCGGTTTGAACGTGTAACAAATTCCAAAAATCTACGTCGAACAAATTTAATTCCGTTGTATAAGTAAACCAATCCGAATCTATTGCACTTTGGTGTACATTAAGACTCTTTTCCGTAAGTGTGCATAAAAGTACACGCCTTACAGTTAAATTTTTTAACTGGTGTGTGATTTGGAAGTATTTATCTCGTATTTTTGTAGAAGCGACGGAATAGTAAAATAAAACTGGACATGCGCTGATTTTTTGAACAGGATTGAAGGTATAATCTGACTTTCTGATGTATTATGCAAATATACTGTTAGACAATGTATTAGTCAATCTAGGCTAATAGGTATTGGGAGTAATTACAGGGACAGACGCACGGTTGATGTGATGGACAAACCGACTGTAATAATGAATTTTTCTTTGAAATATTCACAAAAAAATCCCTTTCATGAAGTGGAACTTTATGCAACGCATTTGCATTTCTTAACGTACATATAAACGTAAACAGATATAGAAGATTCGACATTGCGGAAAGTTTAGAATGAGGTACAAAATAGATCAGATAGTTTTTTAATTTGTATGTATAACTTTTTAGATACGTTTTTTCCATAGACCTTGAAGGGATACTCTACCACTTGCATATGATCTCCTACAACATTGCACTCATATATGTTATTAAATTTTATTAACCCTGGATACTTAACCAATAAAATATCGGCATTTACATAATACGAGCTTCTGAGACCTATTATATAATATCACGTATAATCAGAATAGAAACAAAGTTATTAAAGTAAAACTTTAATTTATTTATACATACACATTACAAACATGAGATTAAATATGAAAGTGAACATTATTGTTTAAAATTTTTTTAGGGATTAGAGAAGCATTTAGTGAACATTCTAACACTATGGTCATTGCAGATATTATTTTTACAACTAATACATATCATTGTGCTTTTACGATCAATATTTGTGGGGCATACTGAGCATCTCTTTCTCTTAAGTGTTACACTTGTTTGAGCAGCTGGCGGACCAGGGATATCAATAAATCTGATGAGACTCTCCCGGACACTACGCTGTAGGCTAGGGTTAGTAGATTTTCTCTACATATGTTGTATCACTAGTTTCTTCGCTAAATTTGCAATGATGTTAAAGAAGAATAGAATGTCATGGGCCATCGCTTACTTTGCCCCATGCACGTGTATATCGACACCATTTCATCCATGAATTCAACACTGCCCTTTGTTTTATTATAATGAGTGGTGGTTTCAGGCTCCCTCTTTGCGTCATCATTGATAGATGCGTCGTGGTGCAAGGTGCTTAGTAAAAGTACGCATTGGTTCTTTTTACTTACGTAACTCACCATGGATATGTAATTTCGAAAGCAAAACAATGAAGAGCAGACTAAACGATCTTTTGAGGCTTACATTTCTTTCGTAATGTAACGCTTATTCTGACGTAGTGTACCCACAACAGTAACATTTTTATTCAACAGATAAATTGTAACGGAACACTAGTTAAGAAGTTGTCTATCGTGAGGTTGATACCATAATTATGAATGCCACGCACAAGGATTCGTACTACTTCAAGCCCCAGGTTTTTATGTGGAGGTTCTCCGGGTTGACGACCAACATAAACTAAACCATCCAGAGCATAATCAGACTTAGATCCACACATCCAAAATATTTTAAGTCCATATTTTGCTGGTTTACTTGGCATATATTGAACGAAACTGCATCTACCTCTAAACCCAACGAGTTGTCCACAAATAGTCACATTAGTATCTGGCGAATCTTTGAATTTCTTCAAAGCGAAATATGGATATTGTGGCTCGGTACATACTATTGGCAAATTCGCTACAAAATTGTTCTCTCGCAGGAACATTCCAGCTACTGTCAACTCCCGCTTGAATAATTAAACCACAGAATGCAAAAAAATCATAAACAGTCACATTGTTCCACGGTTTTCCTTTTGCTCGGTAAACATGGCTTCACTCTAAATTAGTACAGTTCACAATTTCTTGTACAATAACTGGAGTTTCAAATAACCGAAACGCTTCGTTTGGTGTTGCAGCCATGTGTTTTCTTGCTAGTCCTTACGTACGCCGAATAATGTTGTGTGGTTGAATTTTATTTATTGTTTGAGAACTGGATCCAGAATACTTGTCAGAAACCAATTCAACCTACTGCGATACTGTTTTTTCACAGACACGGTCACCAAATCTAACGCTTTTCACACTATTTTTTGACGCCATTATCATATCTGTCTTACAAGTTCACTCAATGCAACTTTTATTACCACATAATGAAAATGTTGTTCTTGACAAATTATGTAACTATCAACCTTGAAACTTGTTTTATAGAAACCAGTTGTACACGGGCTTCGGAGACCCGGTTTGTGTAAATACGGGGTACTAATGGAAACGATTTATTTTTCAATTTCTAAATACACTTGAATGTTTTTTGGGTTAAGTGTGTGTTGAATAGGAGGTGTTTAAAGCGTATCCGAATGCTCAAGCCGATTGAAATTATTTTAAGCAAATTATGAGTTACTAAAATCTCTCCGGGCCTGAGAGGCCTGGTTTATGCATCCTTGGGTTAAACATGTTTTGGTTTATCATGATGGTGATCTATAAATACGTTCTGGGTGCAATTTTAAACAATGTTTAATAATTATTATAAGTTTTTGTTATGAACGAATAAGTTCAAAGGTAAATATGCAATTAAAAATTATTATTAATTTTATCAAATACATAAATCAAAGTTTACCTCGAGTAGGATTTGAACCTACGACCTGTACTTTGCTAGAGTACCGCGCAACCAACTGCGCCGTCAAGGTTCAAGCCCCAATCGATGTAAATTTTGTCTTTATGTATGTAGAACTGATGTAAATTCTAAATATAATGAGATTACAATCAAATTATTTATATTAATGGAATGTGACCCTGCAATATCGCAAGGATTCACATACCAAAGCAACTTGACTAAAGGTAAATATGTAATTAAAATTATTACTAATTTATTAAATACATAAATAAAGTTTACCTCGAGTAGGATTTGAACCTACGACTTGTACTTTGCTAGAGTACCGCGCTAACCAACTGCGCCATCAAGGTTCAAGCCCCAATCGATGTAAATTTTGTCTTTATGTATGTAGAACTGATGTAAATTCTAAATATAATAAGATTACAATCAAATTACTTATATTAATGGAATGTGAGCCTGCAATATCGCAAGGATTCACACATACCAAAGCAACTTGACTAATATTAAATAAATTATTATAAGTTTTGTTATGAACGAATAAGTTCAAAGGTAAATATGTAATTAAAATTATTATTAATTTTATTAAATACATAAATAAAAGTTGCCTAGTAGATTTGAACCACGACCTGTCTTTGAGAGTACCGCGCTAACCAACTCGCATAAAGACAAAATTTACACCTTGATTGCGCAGTTGGTTGCGCGGTACTAGAAATACATCGTGGTTCAAACTACAGGTAAACTTTATTTATGTATTTAATAAAATTAATAATAATTTTTAAATGTTTAATAATGTTTAATCTATTAAAGGTCCTGCCATGAATTGTCATCAAATGTCGGAATTATCTAAAAGCTCTTGAGAATGTATAATATGCAATTGCTAACTAAACGTTAAAATCTTGTAAATTTTCCCTTTCACGACTTTTTACCTAAAAAAATGTATTTGTAATTAGGAATATAAGTTGTAAAACTTTTCATTTTCATATACCATTTTATGCGTACGTTTATAAGTATAATACTGGTTAACAACTTGCTAAATGTCACTATTCTATTGTGTGCTTACATACAAAGGTAAATTGTAAAATTATATTTACCAACAAGTTAAAACAATTTGTGCTTTGGGCACGTGTTTTGTAATTTTTACAATGGTAAGATTTAAGTTAATGGCTTGTACATACTACTATATTCTATACAACTTAGCCAAAGATGAGTTATTTAGTTACGAATTTTACGATTAGGCGGATACAAGAATCTTTTAAACAGTGCTGTCAAAACTTTTATTATAATAATTTTGTAGTGTTTTGTATATTCGCTAGCTAAGCACTCTGTATATCTTAAACCAGCGAATTTCGTGGTCTTATTCACAATACCTATAATCTTTCCTCAAGAAATATAGATAGAAGTGATGTAACGTTTAAAAATCTATCTTTAATTCAATATAACTTGGCCAACAAATTGTCTGAATTTAACGTACTAAAAGAAATTATATTTAAATGTTCAAATTGACAAGGTAGTGCCACCGATGTGACTTTACAACATTCTGCCGATTTCTACACTTGCTATCTAATGTTAGCTGTTTAATTTGGTTGATTACCGCTAGAGGGCGGTACCGCAAATAAATACATTGTAATACTCAGCAATTTTTTTATTTTCAAAAATTATAAGTAACTTATTGGTAACATTGATCTTTTTTGTCGATTTCAATAAAACGTGCGAGAAAGTGGTTGTTAAGTCGCCATGAGTAAAAAGAAAAGCCGTTGCCTTAAAAAGTTGTCTATTCTTGCTTATTCATGCCAATCGGCAGTCTCTAAAATAGCATATTTAATTAAAATAGCCGTTCACGTACGGCTATACTTACTTTGTGATTACTGCTATCGGATGTATAATTGAGAACGCTCACCCGTGGGTAAGATACCGATATTCCCTTAATTTTGGTAATGTTTAAATTTCTTTTAGTGGGTGCATTATTCGAGGTGAATAAATAGCTGACAATTTAAAAGTAAAGTAAAACTTTTTGGGCTCGACTGACCTCGTAGAGTAAAAACAATCGGTAGAGTGTCACTTTACACTTACTCGTTTGTATTATTTTTGCTCTTTCGTTCCTTCGGTCTCTTCGCTTTTACGTTATTTTGGATTTTTATTTGTCTGGTAATGATTCCGATTATGGTGGATGGCTGTACGTTTTCATCTGGTTGCCGACGTAACATCATTCTCACCTGCACTCGTCTACGCCTACCTGAATTTCGACAGAGCTTGTTGATAGCGGGATATAGAGGTTACCTTTTCGTCAAGCCAGGTCAGAATGAAAGACATCCATGCTCCGAAAGCAGTCTTCTACAATGGACTGTATAGCTCCTACAAAAATAAAAGTCAGTCTGAATAAATGATACCACCAAAATCATAATGAAATAATTACCTTATTAGAAATTTCTCTTCCAGAATTTTCTTTGATTTACATAACGGTTCAAGTATGATTCACCGTTGCGTAATTACTGTAAAGCGATAGTAACGTTAATTGCTTTATGGGTTGGTGATAATAAAATAGTTTGGGTTTACTTTTCACAATAATCTCTGTAACCACACCTACTGCTACATTAGTATTGTCATCCACTTCTGTTGTGTCTTGAATGACTAACAGTTTCTACTACCGCGTGTGCAGAAGCTTGAATCTGGTTCTTTCTTTTTGTATACCGGTTGTGTTCGTAATTTAATTCATTGTGTTCCTTCAGAATTTTCGAGCAGGAAATCATACCTTCTAAAGTTAAGCATGTGTTTTAATTTTGTTGGGGAAAGTGTTCAGTATGTACACGACATATCTTTAATTGTCTGGGTCATCTACTAGTGAACGTTGGCTAACGTCTAATGTACAGTAAACAATAAATATATTTCTATTGATTATTTATAGGGGTTTGTGTAATTTCTTTTGTAAAACAACGGCAAGTGAAATTACGAGTAGCCTAAATCGATATATATATATATATATATATATATATATATATATATATATATATATATATATATATATTGGGATGCTTAATATGAATAATATAAATGGCGACTTACTTTATATTTGAGGAAAAAAATATTATATTTAGTTTGGGAATATTTAAATTTATATGTTGAAAATATGATTGATGTAATATTTTAACTTTTATTATGTGCACCGGACTAGCTCAGATCTCAAATGGGGATAAAGTTCAAGGAATTTAGTTTGAAGTTATAATTTGAATCTGGAAATGTGTATATGAAATACCCTTTATATAATTATATTGAAAGTATAAAATTTATCCTGAATATAATTTGCTGTCAATACATGCGTTGTAAAGAACTTAAGTGAAATTAAAAGCTGTCAAAGATGTCAAATAAATAATTTAGAAATTTAATATTTAGATCCAAAATGAAAATTTAGAAAAAGAAAATAAATTAATACCTTTACAGGTGTTTACACAAGTAAATATTTAAAATTCTTAACCAAAACATATATGTAACAAATATTAATTTGCAGGAAATTATCAATGAATGTCCACAATAAGTAGGGTTATTAAAATTTGTGACTCACATATACTGTCCTCACTGTAGATTGATGTCTTCGGATAACTCCAACTGGATGCAGGCAATGTCCACTCGATTATAGTTGTTACCATCACCCATATACAGCTAACTCGATTCTCGGTTGTCGAAGACACCAACTTCCAAAACTTAAGATGTTTTCTTCCAAATCCGCAAACTCCAACTGCTTATTTTATTTCGGTAACTTTTTATTTAATTAAGTTTAAAGCTTAATGAATGATTTCGTTTTAAAGAAATGTTTAAATATCCAAAATTTTTGTTGATGAACACTTTTATTTTTAGATTCCGATTCAAATATTGTTTAAAAGAAATTGTCCGAAGAAATAAAACAACATTGACCAAATAAAAGTGGGTTTTAATTTGGTATAACGGAATTAATTTAAGTTCGATAACACAAAAGCAAATCTTTACAAAATCGTGACACAAATTAACACGTACACAAATATTTTCCGAAAACGACAGGTATCGGAGACCGAACTATTTATTTTAAACCGTCGATATAAAAACAAGTGCTCTCGAAAGTATTCTTCGTAAAGTATAACTTCTTGACGAAAATTTAAATTAGGTTATGAACTTACTTTTTTACACAAATTTCACAACACTGTTTTAACCTTTTACACTTTTGAACAAATTCTAGAGAGAGATTGATTTCAAGAGCACTTCCTTTTATATGTTTCTGGTTGTTACCAAAAATTCATTTTTTTTCCAGCCATATTGCATAAGTAACTAGGGCTATGATTGGTGGATCTATATTACAAATTGGACGCAAATGGAAATTTGGCCGTAACTTTCTTATACATAATCGAAATTGAAAATTAAAAACGGAAATGAAAACTACGTAAAATTTTGAACAAAAGACACCTAACAAGCTATAGTTCCTAAAGTTAATATACGAAGTAACTTAATCTAACTTAAATAAGCTTATAACTATTTACACTTACAAGCTATACTAAATCTAATTGCAAAAATGGAATTTTGAGAACATTTTACACAAGAAAACATACTTTTTGTGTTAGAAACATTTAATTTAAAGAAATTTTAAGCTTTTGTAATTTTATCTTAAATTCACCTCAGAATTAACACAATTTTGCGGTGAAAAGCGCTGTATCCTTATAAAAACTGTGCTATATTAAGAAAGAACATCTATTATTTGCTTTAAGAGCAAAATCTAAGCCTAATAATGTGAAAAAAGTATAAAATTATGTAAAAAACCTAAAAATTACAACCTAACCAAACTTAAATCTAAAATTGAAAATAATTCATATTTAAAAATGTTTTTAACACTTGAAATGTTATGTTAAAGGTTTGTACTTCTTGTCTTTATTATTTTCACTAACTATTTGCAATGCATAATGTCATATAGTGTTGCATTGAAAAAGTCTCATCGTCTAACACTCTTATGAAATATTTCACTATATAAATGTACACCACTATAAATGTCTGTATGCCAAAATGTTCTATGTGTTGTTCTTATTGTTAAACTTGTAACATAATTTTTGTCACTAATTCGCTTCCAAAAATATGTGCGAAAAATGTCTAAACTGTCCATATTATAACCCTTTTATGAAATTTTTGTATTTCCTGCATTCAAAAACTAATCATACACTATCCCTAACATAATCCTAACTATATAGTTCATGTTTAAACACCTGTAAAGTGTTCACTTGCCAAATTACCCTTGAA
This sequence comes from Vesta saturnalis, assembly GCA_036346205.1. Taxonomy (NCBI): domain Eukaryota; kingdom Metazoa; phylum Arthropoda; class Insecta; order Coleoptera; family Lampyridae; genus Vesta; species Vesta saturnalis. Next base: position 993,412 of record JARFJB010001864.1, on the reverse strand, counting down.
AATTGACTTTTATTGCAATAATTGAAATACTAAATGACTTTACGAAAATGGTTATATTTAACATTCTTGACAATTTTGTTAGCAGCAAATTGCTTTTTATGATAAAACCAAACTAAGTAAATAATATTCAGACTAATTTATACCAAACAAATTTATTTTAATCACATCGTGAACCAGATTTATATAAAATAGTGTCTTGCACACGTATCGAGCTAGAAATCACCCCTTTTATTACCCAAATGTCATTTAAGCTGTCCGATATTTCTATTACCTCTTTCTGAACATCTCAATATATATATATATATATATATATATATATATATATATATAGATAGATATTTTGGTTTGTAAATTTTCCTTTTCAGGTTAACCCTTGAAAGATCTTCCAACGAACTCGAGAAGAGGACCAAATATTTAACCTTTCAATGTTTTTTTCATTCGAAAGGAATTATTGTAAACATTATTAACTTGCCTTCGTACTTGATCCGTAAATAATATATCGTTATATAGGTATATTAAATTAATGTAATCGTCTGGGGAAAATTTAACATAAAAGATTAGTATCGTGATTGGCCTGTAATAACTAAGTGTGATAGGTAAAATTCGTATATTCATAGCCCGCTTGTGGTAATTCAAATAAAACATGGTTACTAGGGGTACTGTTGTTTGTTGATTATTCTCTCTCTGCTCCTCGGTTCAAGCTTTACGGGACCTCTAGTATCAAACCATAATTTGCTCTTTTTAAAAGCTTGTGGCGCTCAATTCTTGTTTACTATACTAGTTACGTGTTCGAATTTTGAAATTTACCGATTTTTTTAAAACTTCATAGCTTACGCATTAGATTTTGGCACTAGATACTAATTTATTATAAAATACTGACTGTTTCCATAACTAGTGCGCTATTTTGGTGCGAAATTTTGTATTTTAACCGGAGGGCTTAAAATATAGGTTATAGAACACGAGATATATCCAACCTGTAATTGTTTAAAATGAAATTGAAACATTTAATACTATAAATGTTGAGATTTAATGATGTCATTAAAGTAAATCTTTAAATATAAATATTTACATCCTTAGTTATTTTAACCACTACAAGAACATAGAAAATAAATCGCAGAAAGCACTAACAAGAAACGAATGTTACAAGTGACTAAATGACATCATGCACTTGTATCATAAACCATAATAGTAACTCTCATTCGGAGTGCATTTACTCAATCGCAACTAAATACACCACATTATATTAAACTGACCTAAATCTTAAATGATTCATATTGGATTTCTTTGACATTGTTTCACTTTACTTGAAAAAGGTTTTTATGGGAATAAAATGGGCAAATTGTTAGATGATGTTGTGAGCAAGCATAATATTTAATTACACGTACACAGCGTGTACCCGGCTCAAAATAAGTGTAACGAGTCAAAAACTTCATCATACGAAAACAATCCATTCTTTATAAAAAAGTTCCTACTTGTTTAAAAATTAACGTTTACATAGCTATTAACGCTTATTTTAATGCTGTTTCCAGAAACACAAAACACACAGTAAAGTACGGTATTTTATGAACTACAGAAAAAATATATTATGCAAAGTTGTTTAGATTAATCCATTACACTCAGATTGTAGTATTAGATATAATAATTTCAATTTAAAATATGCCTCGAAGCAGTCGTTGCAATATTGAACTTCTAATAATACATTTGTAGCTATTAGGTTGTTGTTAAGGTGATAATTTCGACAATCAGCTAATAATTTGGCATTGTGAGCAGAAGCACCATCTTGTTCGCATCAGATGGTTGCATGTATAAATGCTACAAACAATACTAGGGGACCTAGATGAGCTAGCATCACAATGGAAGCATTTGGTATGGTTGGTATAAAGAAAATGACCATTAAATTAAAGAAAGAGAATTGTTTAATTTTATAAATGAGTAATGTGTTTACTATAAGCAGTAAGTGGTAGTATTTTCAATTTTTTTAGTACCGATTAATTCGAAATAGTTTTCATTATTCTTAAATTTGAATGGTTTTGAGTGTTCTATGACACAGTTCGAATTATAGCTAATTATGAAAAATTTGAAGAGGTTAACGTTAGAATGCTATTTTCTGGCTAATAAAAATCAAGATGAAAATAGTATAAACGTAATCGGTGCGATGATAGTAAATTTAAATATGTCTTCCAGGCAGCCATAAAATGAAGCTCGTGTTTCCCATTAAGAGTTCCTAAAAAATTATTAATTTCGTCTATACAAACTTCAACATGGTCATGCCCGATGTAGAATTGAGTTTTGACGGCGACAATTAAATCATATATAGTAAAATTATTTATTGTGTCAAAATTTTATTTTAACTGACCCACCAGTAATGGTATAGAGAATAAGTTCAATAAAATCTATTAAGTCGATTGTGAATAGTCATCAAATACAAACTAGTACCATTCAACAAGGTTTAGGTTTAATGTGGCGGCGGTATAAACAACTAACGGCGTTTTAGCTTTACAGACTTTTTGAAAAAAGTTGAAATGTCAATAAAAATGTATTTTTCGTTATTCTATAGGAACAGGTGTGGAAAATATTCAACAAGAACTTCGATAAATATATTTCCAACAAGATGGAGCATCGACTCATAAGCGTTAATTTTCTTAAATAATGTATTGGAAATAAATGGATGTCATCAAAGGGCCTTATACAATGACACACAAAACTAACAATGGTATAAATTAATTAAATTGCTATGCAGAAAATGCTTTACAACATATGAGCAGAGTATGCGTTAGTAAGATGTAAGTTTTGTATTCAAACCAATGAGTCCCAATTCGAACCCTTACTTTAAATTACTGTGTATATTGTAGTCCTATTATATCCTGCATTCCTTCTCTTTTATTTAACCATTTAGTAGCTACTTATTGTTTGTTAAATTTGATTGATTTCTTTTTTGAATTAAGCCTCCTTAATTTAGGTTATTTGTCAAGAGAGATTTATTAAATTTATTTGCAAATTGTTTTATATCAACTGTACTAATAGTATATGTTTTAAATAAAAAATAAGTTTTTTTTAAAAACGTCACAGTCGACTGTGATTTGTATTTAAATGTCTTTTAAATTAACTTGAAAAACAGATATTTGGAGTACACCACTGCATTTTAGTTAAAAAGGTGTCCGTACAAAGTTTTTTTGTCAACGATGTAGCTGCAATAATAAGTGATATTCAGAAGGTTTATAAATCGCAAAAATGTCCATTTCGACCTATAACTCGCAAAAAAAATGGTAGGAGCTATGCGATAGTCTGGATTACGTGTTTCATGCAAAAAGAGCTTGTCTTTCTCTATTTTTTTATAGTTTTCCAGACTATTCATAATAACAACCAATCTGGTATCCGCTTCACATCACTAGGAATTAAAATCCTAACCTAAATTAACTGATAGCTATTTGACACGACATGACATCACGTGACTAAAAAAAATAACAATAGTTCTGCCAACATCTTATCAGCCTGATCATTGATGTGGAAATTCCTGTTTAATCCTTATTAAAAGTTTCTTATTGTATTAGTTTGATCAAATAATTTTTTTCACTATATTAATGCAAAATTCTCCATACTGAATAGTTTTTTTTTTAATAAAGCATTGAGATTAAACAAGTTCATGTAATTACTGAGATACAATTGAATAGCGAGGTATTCTACAGTAAGACAACAATCATTATGATTTGTACTAAACACTAAATTGCCTTTATACTAAACATAGAAACATGGTTTTAGTAAGTGACAACTACATTATTGTTAAAGCACTGAAGCCTTGTATTCATCTCTTTAGGTACAACTAATTAATAGAAACTTGACATTAAGACAAATTATTTAATAATATTCGAAATAGTTAGGTTATACGGAACATACTAATTTCAATTGTATTATTTTAAAATTAACAATAGCAAAGTGTTTATTTGATGAACATTTTCGGATTAGAACCAATTATATATTTTTTAAGATTAAAAAATTACTTTACTACTCTAAACCATAAATTTTTGTGCTACCTTCCCGTTTCTAAATTTCAATCTTTCAACACGTCCTAGGTCCGCGAAGCGCATTGATTTTCCATACATCAACATTTCCTGACAATGTAATGATTCAAGCAATTCGAGCCCCACTCGTGTGCACTAAATTGTAAGGTAACCTTTGAAACAAATTTGTAACGTATTCAATAAGTTGAAAACTTTGTTTATGTTTTAATTTTTCAACTTTGACAAAATCGTTTTCAACATCTTTAACAATTTTAATAGATATTACTACTGACCAAGATAACTGTAATTGTTATCGAAACGTTTAGATTGAATAATTTAAAATACACCATTAAAAAACCCAAAAAAGGTAAGTATTTCAATAAAAAATTTGTTATATACCCAGACTAGCTCTTTAATGTGTGAATGAAATGTATTAATCTACACACAATATGAATTGTATAAATTTTAACAAATACAAAAAATTAATTTGCATGTTACCTTTGGGATGCTGAAAACTTATTTCCAATAGTTATTGACACAATTACATGCAATTTCTAATAGAAGTTAATCTTGTTCACCTCAGGTAAGATGCCTTTAATCTAATTGTGGAACGAGTTTTTCAATATCACTATGTAAAACGGTTTAAATATAAATGCAATACTGAATTGTGCCAGAGGATATTAATATCTAATTTAATAAACTCAGTTGTGAAAATTGAGAGTAATAATTTTACATTTGCCTGTAGTGTGGAGTACCAATCCATAGCTATAGGTAAGTTAGATGATGGGGCTGCCATCTTAAGGCCTTCCAACTTGCCTGATTTTTCTGTCGGAGTATATCCTCTCTTAGCAAAAAGTACAAGTTTTGAGGCGACGGTAACTCGCCTTCGCCTCTCTTGTTAGTGCTAACCAGGGGTACGAACGAGAACTTGAGAATAGGATTTATGGGCATTGCGATATGGTGATATTACAGCAGTGGCGTTTCTCGGTTTTTATAGGTAACATTACCTTATTTCTTCAACAACTAACCCCATCCATTGCTTTGCTGACGATAGCACTCTTCACTGTAATTCATCTCAGTCTACTCATAGTGATAATCCACCTTCTACGTCAAATCAAGAAATTAAATCTGAAATGGCAAATTCAATCAACAAAGACATTCAACGTATTCTCGAATGGGGAAGCAATAATCTAGTTAAATTTAATGCAAACAATATTACTCTGTCGGGTATGACTGTATCTTCAAATCTCTCATGGGTTGACCATATTCTGTCAGCTATCAAAACAGCTGCTCGTAAAATAGGCTTTTTGTACAGATCTAAGCAGTACTTTACCTCTCGACAAGTCCTTCTGCTGTATAAGGCCCAAATTCGGCCTCATCTGAATATAATTCTCACCTCTGGGTTAGTGCTCCCCAATACGTTTTCGATATCGTTGATCGTATTCAAAGAGAGCGATTACTTATAAATGACCCGTCCTTAGCTTCTTACATACAGTCTCTTGAACATAGAAGGATGGTTTCAGTTCTTTATTATCGTTATCGTTATCGGCTATTGTGCTGCTGAACTATATTCTGTGATACCATCCCGGGCTATCTTTGCGAGAAACACTCGGTTCGCTCATTCACATCATCAGTATGCAGTACAAATCTCCACTAGTACCAAACGGGCGCAATCCACATTTTTCTACACGGCTTCTAAACTCTGGAATGATCTCCCTAGTTCCTGCTTTCAGCCTGTTCAGGTACAAAATCATAAAAAAAAACATGTATTTGCATCTATGTCACCTACGAGACCTTTCTACAAACCTTACCCCCCTGATGTTTAAAATATGGAACTGGAAATAGCGATAAAAAAGAAAACAATTCCTATAAAATCTATCTCCAAAAAAATACTGAACAAACAAAAATCGAATATACGGTAAAACGAAGTTAAGCAAAAATATTAATAAGAAAAGCTAATCAGAACTCTTGGGATCGCTTCGTCAACGCCGTAGAACAAGAGATACGTGGAAGGCAGGTGAGTATTCAAAATGATAAAGCATCTAAATAAAACATAGGATACAGCATCATTGAACGTTATAAAAGAAGATGGATAAATCACTTTCGACAACTATGGTGTACAGAAGAAGAGAACCCAGACCAATCTTATCAAGAAGAATTAAAGCATGACGAAGTAGATTCAATAACTTTACAAGAATTAAAATAGGTGAAAACTCAAATCAAAAACACGAAAGTACCAGGACCGGACGGCCTTAATAACGAACTTTTCATATATGGTGGATTATTCCTCCATCTCAGATTTCTACACCTTATAAATCAATGCTGGCAAAAACTCATAATCCCTACGTCATGGAAAACGTTAGAAATTGTTTCGATATTCAAAACAGGAAACCGCAGTAATTGCGAAAATTATAGATGCTTAAGCCTTCCTTAACAGTACCTATAAAATATATACGAAAACTATAAGCAAAAGAGTACAAACCATAGCAGAAGCACAATGTGGTTTCAAAAAGGACGATCATGCAACGACAATATGTTTATAGTCAAACAAATAATTGAAAAACGCAGCGAAACTCACACGGCATTTATCGACCTTACAAAAGCTTTTGATAATATTAACCACAATATGTTATATAAGATAATGCAAACCCACTCAGAACTCGTCATACAAGTAATAAAAAGTATCTATAATAACACCACAATTAAAATTAAAACAGACACAGGAGATAGAAACGAATAAAGGACTAAGACAAGTGTGGATTATCACCTACTTTATATATATATATATATATATATATATATATATATATATATATATATATATATATATATATATATATATATATACATATTGCATTGTTACGCTAGAATTTTATTTAAACCCTACTTTATGGGGAGAATGGCTCCATTATTGCGCTGTGGCAATACACTTTTGAATTTTTATCGTGTTTGTGATAACGGTGAGCATTAAAATTGTTATGATATACTAAATTATGTTGCTACTTGATAATGGCGTAGTCATATTTTTGATAACTATTCTAAAAATTCATTTTCACGGGAGTGGAACCTTAGCAATAATTCTAATTATTGGCGTAATAATTATATTTCTAGTAAATTATAACTAATTTACAAGTTATTTCAAGTTAAGTAGTGCACTTTGAAATTTTTAAATGTCATTTTACGTCAAAATTAAAATCACTAGCGAAGTAGTGTATGTCGTACATGCCAAATACGCATATCTTATTTAAATTCTATTTCTTTTGGCAATCATGTTTAACATTTTAAGAGTTTTGCAAAGTCCTATTTCATTTAATCGTCAATGCACTCCAGTAACCAACTTTTTAAACATTTATAAAGTGCATTTTTTATAAATTAGGACGTTTGTCAATACTGCAAATTTCAACAGTTTTGACAATTATGATATGTCACGCAAATTGTCAGATTTTCAGTGTCGTCAGTACCGTACATGTTTCTCATTGGTTTTAATTTTGACGTAAAAGGACGCGTTTAACGCTTTTAAAAATTTCGAAGGGCACTACTTAATTTGAAATAACTTCTAAATTAGTTATAATTTACTAGAAATGTAATTATCGCGTTTGTATTATCAATAATTAGAATTATTGCTAAGGTTACATTCCCGTAAAAATGAATTTTCAGAAATCTGACAACGGCGTTATTAAGTAGCAACATAATTTGGTATACCATAACAATTTCAATTGTCACCCGTATCACAAAAACGATAAAAACTCAACATATTTGAATGGGCATTGCCACGCCAGCGTAGTAAAGAAGCCATTCTCCTCATAATGTAGTTTATACATATATATATATATATATATATATATATATATATATATATATATATATATATATATATATATATATATATATATATATATATATATATATTTGTTTCTATTTAGATTTCCACAAGTATTAATGTTTAAATAAGACATTTTTTCTTTGAAACTTGTGTAAATAAACGTACAAATTAATTCAACGTTTCGGGAACGTCCTTTGCTCCCTTTGTCAAGAATTTATTTTGACAATTACGGAAATTGAAACAAGGTAACTATTTTGAACAAGTACAGAATATGAAACAAGGTAACTAATTTAAATTTAACCTGGACGACGTGTGTTTGACTTCGGGTAGTGGGTCTAGTACATGATGTAGAAGGTGCAGAAGTGGGGACGTCAGGAACAGTTGCAGCATAAGTGTTTGAAATTTCTGGAAGATTTGGAATTGGTTGAAATTTCGAATCAACTTGTTTAATGATATTCTTCCAAATTTGTGGCATTCTAGAAGTGTCATCTCGTTTATTGAGGGCGTTTGGTCTTCTTTCCATTTCAACTGCTTCTCTAATAATTCTTTCTTGTAAGGTATATAGAGGTGCAATTAGACGGATATTGTTGGCGTTAATTTTGTGTCCTGTATCTAAATGATGTGCAGCTAAAGACGATGATGGATTGTGCTGCTTAATTGCTATTTGGTGTTCATCGGCTCTCGCATATAATATTCTTATTTAAACATTAATACTTGTGGAAATCTAAATAGAAACATAATATTCCTATACGGAGAAGAAACTTTGAATACCATCAAGATCTACAGAAAGCTACGTTTCAAAAAATGTGAAACACTTACTAATTTAACTTTTTTAAAGCGTTGTCGTTACAATAAAATAATACCCAAGGGATTTAAATTGAAACCAAGACCAGACATTAATGGTTCTTACAAGATTTTATTCAAAACAAGCCTTGCCCTTTTAAGAAAAGCGATTACTAATGGAAAAGCTAAACTTGACTATCTCAACCGTACCCTTTATGACACCTTCCAAACTTTACATGCTATCAAAATTCACCCTTTCATATTCGATACGGTGGATCGTCTCATTGAAATTACTGTAGAATCGTCCTTGATGATAAAAACTAACCGACAAAAACAAAAATTTGAACGTCTGTCTCATACAGCACAGCAAAGTAATGTAGAACCGTTAAGGACAGTACATAATTTCAGTGACAAAGAATTTAATAATAATATTCTAAATGTTTTAGGTAAATGGTTTAATTTTGCCATCACTCCTAAACGGATTCCCGTAGAAAACATCATCACCAACGTAGAATACGCCTTAAAAGATACAGAATCTACGGTAGCTGACGAAATTAGGCTCAACGTAGCACACATTCTTCAGAACTGCAGACTTCCCAAACAAAATATCACCAAACAAGACCTCCAAATGTTACACCAAATCAAAACTGACGACCAGATATTAATACTATCCGCTGACAAAGGAAACGCTACTGTCATTGTCAACCCCGAAGACTATCATCACAAGATGTCTGAACTGTTAACTTCTTTAGAATATAAGAAAAATCAGTGCAATCCTATCACCTACATAGAAAAAACAACAAAATCTATCATTAATTCTACGAAATTAGACAAAGAAACAAAACAGAAACTAATTCCAAGAGAGAAAAGTTCAAGAATCCCCAAAATATACGGAATCCCAAAAATACATAAGGAAAACTGGCCATTACGCCCTATCGTCAGTGCATTCAATTCTCCGACTCATGACCTTGCTCGTTATCTAGCAAAATTATTCAACCAATTTGTGAAAATGCTGTATCCTACATCAAAAACTCTTATGATTTTCTACACAAACTCAAAATTGTACCCTTGGCTCCAAATGACATTTTAGTTAGCTTCGACATAACGTCACTTTTCACCAAAATACCTATTGAAGACACGATGAAAATTCTAGAAGAAAAACACTCAATAACGATATACTCAAATTGATAAACCACTGCATGCACTCAACCTATTTTACATACAAAGGACAATTCTACAAGCAAATTCAAGGAGCACCTATGGGCTCGCCACTCTTTCCAGCTTTGCCAATGTATATATGGAAGATTTTGAAACCACTGCTTTAAATTCTGCAGATTTAAAACCTAAATGATGGTTTCGTTATGTTGACGACACATTTGTAGTTTGGCCTATGGAAAAGGAAACTTGAACCGTTTTCTAGGACATATTAACAACATTCACGACAACATCAAATTTACTATGGAAGTTGAAGAAAATAATTCCTCCCTTTTTGGACACCCTAATAACAAGACTTCCTAATGGTAAATTTACACACAAAGTTTATCGAAAACCAACTCATACGAATAGATACTTGAATCTCTCTCTCGCATCACCATCCTGATCAATTACGTAGCGTTATGAAATCCTTGATATACCGCTCTTACCACTTATCTGACCAAAATTCTAAAACGGAAGAGATGAAGACTATTAATAAAATACTAGTTCAAAATGGATACAAAGATCAAGAAATATTGAAAATTACCAACGAAGTAAGAAGACCAAGAAATAATCACTTGTCAAACAATGAACGCAAGATTCCTGTTATTCTACCTTATATAAAAGGAAATACAGACAGAATCTCAAAGAAATTTCCCAAAAAACGACTTCAAACCGGCATTCAAACCACATTCAACTTTGTCCCAACTTTTAAGAAACCCCAAAGACAAAATTCCTAATGAAAACCAAGGAGTGTATGAGATACCGTGCAACAACTGTCGAAGAACTTATATCTGATTCACCTAACCTAATACTTAAAGGAACTACATATAAACATACTACAAAATTACGTCATGAAAAAGTTATGACGTCAACGCATGCTCATTATTCTCACTATATATATATATATATAATATATATATATATATATATATATATATATATATATATATATATATATATATATAGATGACGTAGTTCGATACTGGAAGGCAAATATAGATCCAGGAATAAAATAAGTAATAAAATATACATAAACTTCCTGCTATTCAGACGACTTAGTAATTCTACAACACAAAAAACACTTTATACTTTAACCATTGAGTATATATATACTCAATGCTTTAACCATGTATGCAAAGAATACGACCTCAAGATCGCTACCGAAAATACAAAATTGCTGGCGTTTGAAGGCAGGTAAAGGAACAATAAGAACTAACATTGTTATCAAAGATCAACCGATCGAACAATTATCGAACTATAAGTATCTAGGTCATGAAATGTGCTATAAAGAATAAAATACGTTTCTAATAAGCTAACCAAATTTCAGTACATATGTTGAACAATACAAAGAACCATGAAAAAAAACCGCTGCAAATTGTATCAATACTTCCACATAAAGAAATCGGTATTTTATAAATAACTCGAAATCGACTAACCTTACAAAATAATTACAAGAATGCTTTCCGATCTAATATCAAAATAATCGTGTGGACGGGTTCCAAATTCGAGGTATTTGGAAATATTACGAAAATGACAAAATTTTCAAAAACATTGTAAAAACACTTTTTATGAAAATTTTATTTTTGAATATTTTAAGTAGTTCCGGAGATATTTAGGAAAAACCGTTTTTTTTGTGACGGTTTTTGCTATCATGTAAACCGTTCATTGCACAGAAAATTATATGAACCAAAAATTCTCACAATTATATTATTAATCACATATTAAAAGGAAGAAAAATCTAAAAAAACAAAAATTTGCAAAAGGGGTACTTACCACCAATTTTACCTCTTTGCCCATACCCCTCTGACCCCAAAAATAATCAGTCGTAGTTGACACGCAAACACGTATATACGCAGGAGACACGCAGACACGCATACACGTAGACACACAGACACGCAGACACGGAGATACGCAGATACGCAGACACTCAGACACGCAGACACGCAGACAAGCAGACACGCAGACACCCAGATACGCAGACACGCAGATACGCAAACACGCAGGCACGCAGGCACCCAGACACGCAGACACGCAGACGCGCAGACCCGCAGACACGTGGGCACGCAGACACGCAGACACGCAGACAGCCAGACACGCAGACACATAGACACGCAGATACGGAGACACGCAGACATACAGACACACAGACACGCAGACACACAAACACGCAGATACGCAGACACGCAGACACACAGACACACAGGCACACAGACACGCAGACACTCAGACACACAGGCACACAGACACGGACGCACGGACGGCCAGACTGACGGACGGACGGGCGGGCGGGCGGACGGACAGACGGGCGGACGGACGTACGGACGGACGGACAGGCGGACGGACGGGCGGACGGACGGACGGGTGAAATGGCGAACGGACGGGCGGGCGGACAGACGGACCGGCGGACAGACGGACAGACGGGCAGACGGGCAGACGGACAGACGAACACACGGACAGACGGACCGGCGGACAGACGGACAGACGGGCAGACGGGCAGACGGACAGACGAACACACGGACAGACGGACAGGCAGACAAGATTTTTTTTGCTAAAATCCTTTTTTTGCCGTTTTCGAACATTTTAAAGCGATTGAGAAAATAAAAATTTGCGATACAGTACTTCCCATCCGTTGGATGTGGAAGTCAAAATTGTACAAGGAAAGTTACTACAATAAAGCTCTACAAAAGAATGGCTGTTCCTACCCTTACCTACTCAAGCGAGAATTGTTTTCTCTCAGAAAAAGATAAATCTGGAACACAAACAACAGAGATGAGCTTCCTAAGAAAAGTCAAAGAGTGTAAAAAATTAGATCATCTGATTAATAAAGACATTAGAAACGAACTAAAAATATTCTCCATCAACGACAAAATAATAGTATACAGAAGAAATTGGAAACAACATATTCAAAGGATCGATGAAGAATGCCCAAATAAATTCTACATTATAAACGAAAAGGAAAGAGATATCCTGGACACCCCAGGAAAAGATGGAATAATTTGTGAAATCGTAACGCATAAATCATATCCAAGCCATGCAAGGAAGAATTTGTTTCTTAACTCCTCTAACATTAACTCTAACATTATATATACCGTCTAAATAATCTTAAATACTGTTTAAAATATGATTTAGTCAAAGTTACTGAATCAATTTGTATCAACAATCCAGACACAACTAGTGTGCTAAATGATTTTCTGCTTACGGAACAATGGCAAATTTCAGTGTGAAGTTATACCTTTTGATTACTTAAAAATAAAATAACTGAAATAATGAGAATTTTATATTAATTTCTCGTATGTTAGCTATTGTCTGTAAAAATAAAGATTTTCTATTTCGGCTTAGCGCTTTATTACTCTGAGACATTGGGAATATACAGCCGTTTCTTTCTAACGTTTTGGTTTTAATAGAAACGTACGCGACTTAAGTGAAAGCGTAAATTACCTGCTCAATGACTTAAGACCGCTCGCGAGAGGTAAACACAATGGAATTTTAATTCTATTCCAGAAGTTATAAAACGCTTTGAACGATTTTTAATTTTAACTATATTGCAAAGTTTTTTTTGTGTGTGGATGCAGAGGTTTATTACTTAATATAATTCATTTATTTTGAAATGTGCAATAACGAAATCATTAATTGGTAATTAAAAAGGACTTGATATGCATAAACCAGTTTTTATTGTTTACTAATAGTGACACTAATTGTACATGCAGAACATAACGTACATTCAAATATTATATAGGAATGCACTTATACCTAATAGGATAATTAGTAGAAAGTGATGAAAGTGGTAATCAATTTCTCATTATTTAATCTATTATAATAGGTGGCTATTTGCGTATTTAGACCCCAAAATAATACATTGCCTCAAAATCTTTTTAAAAAACGAACTTCGAATACCGCGTAACGAAAGTATAAACAAAATCTGGCCTTATCAAAAAGATAAAATTTGATAATTTCGAAATTTAATATCTGGAAAAGTATTTGAGATACCGGAATATTGAATTCAGTATCGAACTGAGTTCGTTGAAAACGTTTGGTAACTTCTGGAATAGGATTACATTTCCATTGTCCCAGAATAAAGCGCTAAGCCGAAATAGAAAATCTTTATTTTTACAGACTATACCCAAAATGTTAGAGTATTTATGTTTCAATCAATTTAAATATATCTGTAATTCATGTCACCTTAGGTAGACTATGCTTTTTTTTCTAACTTGATTTAATGGTGCTGTCTACTTTGATTTGTACGAAATAGAATAAATTGAACACAAGGGTAAAATCTGATACCCATATTTCAAAATAAACATTAAGTATAAGTTTATTAGATGATGTAGACATATATTGTAGTTTCTTATATAATTTAATGAGTTCAGGGCTGACAGGTTATCACCCCTGCAGTCCAACTTATTAAACTACATACATACAAATTGAATGGTGGAGCTCTAACGTTTACAACAGTGATTTACTCAATCTAGTATATTAATAATGAATATTACAAATTTAAATTACATCAGCATGTGACCATTGTCTTCTCTCAAAGAAAATTTCTTAGTTGATATAAAAAATACAATGTTAGGTTTCTACTCCTGGACACACCCGCGTCTCTACCAGTAATAATATATTCTAAATAAAGTGTTGCATAATATTGTCCCAAAATACTATGCATTTACATAAATTGCTTAATATTTACCTTATTTATTAAAGTTCTAGTCTTAATTATTCAATTCATCGGAACTGCCAGTTATATTCAATTAATTGTGAAGAATATTATTTCACCATTTACTTAATAAAATCTGTAAATAATTTACAGTATATTATATTTATTGGTTCCTTTTCAGAGCAATGAGTTTAGCATACTTATTTGTTAAGAATTCACTTGTCCAACTTGAATACACTACACAGTACTCGTATCTCTTAACGTGATCTTTAGGCTCTTTTAAATCTACTATACAATGTCTAATAGATGGATGTTGTTCGTAAATCGATGGCCGTTTGCAGCACCATCGACATTAATCGCAATGATTAACAATATTAATTGGGATTCACTTCTTGTACGGCGAGCGAGCAACCGCGGTAAAATAAAACGTATAATTACCGAACTACAAAATTTATTTACATGTTAAATATAATATAATATGTTGTACTATAAACTGCACTGGTTCATTACAAAAACTAAAACTTAACTAACTAAAAATACTCGTTCTCGTCTGAAAGCGGAAAATATCTTCCTTAATAGAGGGTGCACCAATGAGATGAAACTTGCTTAATACACAGAAATTTCTAAGTAAAATTACAATCATCACTTTCCTGAAAATGCTAAATATTCTCACAGCAGGTATTAAAAGATTTTCCTTGCATTTTTACATATTGAATAGATTTTAACTTAAGCTGGCTTTTGACAATTGTAAAGATGCCTGTCAACAAGGTCAATATTTTAGTATACCTACTCGTACTGGTGATTCATTCTACCTAATTATTACATGTTCACAGAAACACAACCATTACTCCCCTCTCTTGAAACACACTGGTTTCAATGTAAAAGTATTGATATAACTATAAACCAGAACACTTAAGAGTAATTAAAAACTAGCGTACAATTTATACATTAATCTGAATATCGTCTTATCGTGGCTTGACGAAATTCACGATGCACGTACACTGCACAAGGTCAAGTTTCGCACGGAAGCACACACAATTTCCGAACAGGTCGTTTCACGAACTTCCCCAATGAGGTTTTTAACGTGACGACACGTGTCGCACCGTCGTCCCCGGTATGGAGTTCTGTAATCCTCGCCAAGGGCCACAGGTAAGGAAGCGTCGTCTCATCGGCAATGATAGCCAACGCACCTACCTTAAGTAGATTTCCCGAAGATTGTACCCACTTATGGCGTTTTTGAAGTTCTGGCAGTACCTCTCCGCTCCATCTGCGCCAGAAATGGTTGACCAGGAGCTGACATCTTTAAAATTGGTCAAACCTATGCGAAGGTAGACTTTCTAAGCCCACCTGTGGCACCTCTGTAGCCGGGCGTCCAATGAGAAAGTGGGCTGGTGTCAGAGGGGCACAGTCCGAAGGATCGGAAGATAACGGACACAAAGGCCGTGAGTTCATAACAGACTCTATCTGTGCAAGTACCGTCATAAGAGATTCATACGTAAGATGCGCTCTACCAACTATCTTATATAACATAGACTTTAAAGTTTTTATATTGGATTCCCACAACCCCCAAAATTGGGAGCTCCAGGTGGAATAAACTTCCAAGATATGCCCTCGCTTGCAGTGTATTTGAAAATCGAGTTTTGAACATTGTCGCTTTGAAAGGCGACGTATGCCTCCCTAAGCTTGTGGGCTGCGGCAACAAAATTCGTGCCATTATCGGAAAACATACATTTTTGTTTACTCCTACGAGCTATAAATCGTTTGAACGCCTGCAGAAAGCATTCGACGGATAAGCTCGTGAGCAACTCGAGATGAATCGCTTTAACGGACATACAAACAAATAAACACACGTATGATTTCAAAAATTTTGTATTTCGATTGAAACTATTTTTTATCAAAATAGGACCAGCAAGGTCGCATCCGGTATTGTGAAAACACACATTCATTTGCAATCTATAATGCGGGAGATTTCCCATTTGCACCTCATTTCGCTTTGGGTGTGCACGAAAGCATTTGACACATTCCCTTTTTATTTTCTTACATAATGCAATCCCACTTATTGGCCAATAGCGATTACGCATTAGTGACAGAAGTTGACGCGCGCCGCAGTGAAAGTACCTTTTATGAATATCGATAGCAATTAACTCAGTTAATTTGTGAGTTTTTGGGAGAAGCGCTGGGTGACACTTAGTGTACGCGAAGTCCGCATGTTTCAGTCTACCACCTACCCGTAAAATATCATCATTGTCCAGAAAAACGTCTAATGCAATTAATAAGTTATTTCTGATACGCTTATGTGGCCCATTTTTTAAAACTGCTATTTCTGCCGCGAAAGTCTCCCTTTGTGTCATTTAAATTGCCGAGATCGCATCGGTGTTCGGAGCGCAGTTTGTTGATGTAACGAATAACAAATGCTAACGTTTTCTGCAGTCTCGCGAGTGACGAAAATTTGTTAAGCATCGACTGCAAGAAGTCGTCGCGCAAGACGCAGGTTAGAGAAACATTGATTGTTTTTAATTCAAGCAATGGTTGTTCCTGTTGATCATATCTTCGATCTTCCCATTGGGAGGTTGCTGATTGCAAAATGTTCGGTCCATGGAACCATAAGGGATTGTTTTTAACTCATCTATGGATGCTCCACGGGATATAAGATCAGCGGGGTTGTCTTTTGTGCGCACGTATCGCCAGTCGCGGGGTTCTGTACATTCTTGTATAACGGCAATGCGATTCGCCACAAATACTTTGAATCTGCTGGGTGTGGATATAATCCAAGCCAGTGTTATTTGCGAATCGGACCAGTAACAAAATTTAGAAATTTCTAGTTTCGTAGATTCCTAATCCTTCTGGCGAGCTGCGCCAATAACACTGCCGCGCTTAATTCCATACGCGGGTGCGTTTGTTGCTTTAAAGGCGCCACCTTGGACTTGGAGCACAAAAGCCTCACTATCACACCATCCGTTCGAATACTTCTGGCGTATATGCAAGCACCGAACGCGCGACAGCTTGCGTCTGAAAATCCATGAATTTCAACGCTAAGCACATTTGGAATAATTACCGCGCGCGGTATTTGAAGTATTGATATATTTTGTAAATCTTTTAATAAATCCAGCCACTCAGTCTGGTGCGCGAACTCGATGGTTTGGTCCCAATCGGTCCCAGACATCCAAATTTTTTGGATTAAGATTTTTCCACGAATGACTACTGGAGACACCAGACCCAAGGGATCAAATAGTTGTGCGACCGCTGCCAACACATTCCGCTTCGTTAACGTGGAATTGTTCATTACTGATGAATACTTATAAGTTATTATATCGGGTTCAGTTTCCCATTTTAACCCTAGCGCTTTGACGTTGGCTCGTTCTTCCAAGGGAATTGTAAAAATTTGTCTTTAGTATTTTGGGCGTTCGGTATAACGGATGCGTCGTTTGACATGAACTTTCGCAAGGGTATGCCCGCTTGGATCAGTATTTGTAACTTGCTCTCGCAATCGAATTACTTCTTCTGGAGAGTTACCACCGGTCAAATAGTCGTCGACGTAGAAATCGTTTAAAATGCTATGAGCTGCGGAAGGAAAGGCGTCAGCGTTGCTTATTGCAATGTGCTGTAAGCACTTTGTGGCAAGATAGGAAGAACTTTTCATGCCGTATACTAGCGTATTCAAAGCGTAAACTTGTACCATTTCTGACTGATCTTCTCGCCACAAAATGCATTGATACAAGCGTTGATTTCGATCAACTTGGATTTGACGGTACATTTTTCGCAATCACCTATTAATGCTATAACATTTTCTCTAAAGTTGAGAATGATGGAAAACAAGTCTCTTTGAACTACTGGCCCTAATAACTGACAATCGTTCGCCGAAGTATTTGTATCTGTTTTAGCACTTCCATCAAACACCACGCGAAGGCGCGTAGTTATGGCGTGCGGTCGAACAACTTCAAAATGGGGCAAAAAATATTTCACTTGTTTAATTTGATTTTTGATAATGGTGACATATGCCCTAGCTGGACGTATTCGTGCATAAATTCCTTGTACATACGCAAATTTTCGGGGTTTTTTGATAACCGCTTTTCTAGGGATAGAAATCTACGCAAGGCACCCGAATACGAATTTCCTAACTTGTTGATGTTTGAATTGAAAGGAATGGTTACTACATATCTCCCTGTTTTATCACGCGCGATAGTGTTTGTAAACTGTTCTTCCGCCATCCTTTCTTCAGTGGATAAAAGGGATGATTTTGATCGAGGCAGTATGTCTTCCATCTCCCAAAACTTATGCAAGTTTTCGTTTAGATCGTTATTGGATACGCATATATGGGCAAGCGCAATTCGCGGACGCGTATGGTTTTCGGACCGATTTGGTGACAGAGTCTACCCACAAGTACATACCCCAAAGTCGTGTTTTGTAGTACAGGAAGATTGTCTCCCAAATATAATTTTCCATCGCAAACAATGTCATAATAGCAGGATGCCCCTATTAGCAAATCTATTTCACCAGGCACGTGAAGCCTTTTATCCGCCAGCTTGATGTGCGATGGAATGTTCAATGATTTTGCATCAAACGCGATCATAGGAATTTTGCCCGTGATCTTTGGCATAACTAGGCAATCAAAACGTGTGGCGTAATTATTATGCATTGATTTTATTTGTAACCACGCGCGTTTATTAATTTTTATTGTATTTGAATTTATCCCAGCAATAGTCATATCCACGTCAAAACAGGTAAATTTAATCTTTTAATAAATGCGCAGTGATTATGTTGTTCATGGAACCACTATCTAATAAGCAACGCACCGCATGAAAATTATTTTCTGAATCTTGTACGTACACCTCTGCAGTAGCAAGCAGGGTGATAGATTCAATTGTACCCTGGCACGTCAAAGTGAGAGTGGGTAATTGAGCATCAATGCTTGTCGCGCTTTCGGTGCCTGATGACTCACTGGTATTGGTGACAGGATGTGAGGTTGACGGCTGGTTTTGGGAAAGTGCAACAAGGTATGATGAGCCTTCTTACACTGTCGACAAGTATATTTAGACATACAACGTTGCTTAAAGGGATGTCTTAAACAATTACGACATAATTGTAACTCTTTTATGATATTAAAGCGACGATTAACGTCCAACGCCAAAAATTGTGAACATTGACTAACATCGTGGTCAGATTTGCACATTCCGCATTCTACAGTACGACTTTGGGACGCGATCAAAGTTACGGGCCGCGATTTGAACTTGTTGCCACCTACGCTTTCGTTTTTATTAATATTGTCACCCTCAAAGCTCGTATCAGCAAGAAACTGAACTCTTTTTTGCAAAAAGGCAACAATTTCATCGACAGTAAGAACGCGATCTGGATAATGACGCCGTAATTTTTCTTTCGTTTCGTTATCTAATTTCGCGTATAATATCTGAGTAAGTAGCGCGCCTGCTAACTGATCGTCCGATACGTTTAAATTACGTAAGCAAAGCAAATCCCTGTTTAAATTATCGGTAAATTCTCTTAAGTTGGCCACGTTTTGTTTTGTTAGGGGTTTCAAATCCAGTATATTTTTTACGTGAGATTGTACAATTTGCTTTGGTTTATCATACCGTTCCTTAAGAATTTCTAGAGCAATTGCGTAATTCTCGTTTGTTACCTTTAATCCGCTAATGGCATTGGCAGCTTCGCCGGTCAAGGATGATTTAAGGTAGGTTAATTTCTGCACAAACGAAATATCGTGCTTATCAACGATCGAATGAAAGCTATCCCTAAACGCGACATATTCGCTTAAATTACCACCAAATGTCGGCAAATTTAATTTAGGTAATGCCTGGGAATTTCCAAAACCCGCTTGAAGGTAAATATTTAGCTGCCTGGACCACATGCGACTCATTAAAAGTACTTCGCGTACGGCCGCGGCACCCACTAATTTGCGCAGTTTTCTGTGAAATTCGTTTAAAGAGGGTAATTGGGTAATATCCTGAGATTTTTCTACCAACTCCACGTATATTTCCTCATATTTGTCCTCAAGTGAGGGCAAAGATGCGGTTTCGTATTTTAATTCGCGCAAAAGCGATTCATCTAATTGCGGGGGCAGATCCTCAATAAACTTTTGAATTGAATCTAATTTCGATACTGTACTGGTTGCTTTAATCAAAGCCCTAGTAGCGCTTTTTTCTTTCGTCATCTTATTGAAATAATACGAATGAATCTCACAGCGGTATACTTGATAAATAACAATAAAATTACTTACACTAAACCGACTTCCAATCCGACGGACTATGGTAAGTTGTTTCAGTACGCAGTGGGATGGCCGAATGGATGTGTTCGTTGCAATACAGATGGGTTAAAGATTCTTCACTGTAGATTCGACCAACTTGTTGATAATTATTACCGTGATTTAATTATGATTGATTATTAAATCCGGCTCGAAGGACCATTTAATGTTCGTAAATCGATGGCCGTTTGCAGCACCATCGACATTAATCGCAATGATTAACAATATTAATTGGGATTCACTTCTTGTGCGGCGAGTGAGCAACCGCGGTAAAATAAAACGTATAATTACCGAACTACAAAATTTATTTACATGTTAAATATAATATGATATGTTGTACTATGAACCGCACTGGTTCATTACAAAAAAACTAAAACTTAACTAACTAAAAAATACTCGTTCTCGTCTGAAAGCGGAAAATATATTCCCTTAATAGAGGGGTGCACCAATGAGATGAAACTTGCTTAATACACAGAAATTTCTAAGTAAAATTACAATCATCACTTTCCTAAAAATGCTAAATATTCTCACAGCAGGTATTAAAAGATTTTCGTTGCATTTTTACATATTGAATGGATTTTAACTTAAGCTGGCTTTTGACAATTGTAAAGATGCCTGTCAACAAGGTCAATATTTTAGTATACCTACACGTACTGGTGATTCATTCTACCTAATTATTACATGTTCACAGAAACACAACCAGATGTATTATAGTTTAAAAATTCTATAGAATTTCAAACTAGCATATTCAAAATGGCCTGGTTCTTACTTCCAAAATTCTTTTACACCCTCACTTTGTAAAGTGTAGTAATATATTTAATCTCCAATAGTATCAGAATAAACACGTTATTTGACCCAAAAAGTTCTAAATTTGGATGGTCTTACTTAAATTTTACTTTGTGTTCTGCTTTATGCGTAAATTAATGTGAATTCCTGAATAACTTATTAAAACCAATGTGAATTTCTGATTTAATAATTTTCATAGCACTTAGATATCCTAATATAAAAGAACTAAGTTTGTACCGAAATAAAATATTACACTTTTGAGTCAAAAACGTAAATACTGAATGTATTTGAAGCGTTAGAACCAATATTTCATAACTTTCGTTCCAAACATGCACCACACACAAAAACACTCCCACAAACACTTGACTCAAGAGCAACAATTAACGGTGTCCGATTAAGAGTGGACATCCACAATCACCGTCACTAGGACATTGATAATTACACAAAACTTTACTGTGCCGTAACACCTTTACTGCGACACAACCGAGCGCTATAGCGGTTGGAACCACATTCATTCAACGCGAAGGACAATAGCGATCGACGCTGGGAAGTCTGGAAGCCAGGCCTAACGTGACTTCTTCTAACCCGACTTCATTCATGCAAAAATAAAAGTTTAAATAAGCACAATAAACCCAAAACAAACAAATAACGTCAAATCCTGTACATAATTCATAAATCGGTAAGTATACAAGTCACTAATTAAAAAGTCAAACATGGGTCAAATATGATCATCCTCAATTAGTGTCATAATCAGAGTTCCTGACCTAAGAGAAGAACTGATATAACTAACCTAAATCCAATATATATGTAAGTGGATAAATACCCAATACTACATAACTATAATGGCCAAAAACTAAAACAAAGCTAGAAAAACAAACTCAACTACAACATACGGAAATGTAGGAGTGATAACATAAACAATATGGCCGCCATACATCACTCCAAAAAAGGAATTCCTACATCATCAATGGGAGTTCCAAATGGTATCTTCCAACACACTCTGCCTGGGCATTGGAAGATGCCGTTTTCAACTGCTTGTTCCATACCCCTTTGATTAGTCACCTCTTACGATAAGCAGTTGGCCTCTGCTGTAGGAAAATTCTTAGGCCGCCCCTACACAGCGCAAAGCAAAATAAACACAAGCTTTGTTTGTTTCAGACAAAATCAATATTAATATAAATAAAATAATTCTCAATACAAATAACACCTAAAAGTAATTCAAAAAATTAGTTTCACATCTGTCATACATGTTAGAGCCCCATTTGACTAGTTGCCCAGTACTGCCAATATATCTTAGAACATGATGACGCATTTTCTAAAATATTCTAATGAATTTAGTAAGACCAGCACAAGGAATTTTGTATATCACACATCTAGGAACTAGTTTTAGGAGTATTCTACTCATACTAGTAGAACTATCATTTCTGGACCAGTGGAAGAAATAACTATCTTTTGGAATTTAAAATGGAGTAAGGTAATAGTAGATTATGTTATTAGGACATTTTGTATGGTGAAACTGGACATTCATTATCAATTTTAGCGGGAGCCACAGTATTTTATTTTTATTTCGAATAACAGATACTATTTTATCTTTCAACTTTATAAAAGCGTGACATAAATAGCTAAATTGTTATCATATTAATGTTAATAAATCTGAGCTTCTCAATTATACGTCAAAATTAATGTTTTATCCCTTGCCAAGGAAACTTGCCTGCATATCATGTCTTTTTACATAGTACGGTTTAAAATGAAATTAAAGTGACTAGCCTCAAGAAATGTTTTACATTAATATTTCAGGCACGAAAGTTGGAACATTTGCTACGTCTGAAGATCAATTATAATTATGCATAATTAATACTGTACACTGTGTTATAAAGAGAATTAGAGTGAAAATAAGATGATGTATTAAAAACCGGTATTCTAAGTGTTTTGTGGGTATTTCTAAAATGAACTGAATTATGTATTTGAGACTTCTCTTTATGTATACAACCGTCAGACCGTAATCACACGCCTTCTTTTTATAAGACTACGTTCATGATCCCAGATAAACAAGAAGCTAAAGGCGTTGTTCTATTTAAAATTCATTTTTATGGTTGATTTGGTGTTTTTCCTTCTGAATATTTTGTATTCTTCCTTGGACAAATGTTTACTACTACTTATCTTGTTTGGCGTTTCAGTCCTATGCAAATCCAGCGTACATGTTTTATTTATAACAGTTACCTTTTTTGTATTAAATTTAAAATTTAATAAATCTTTTTTATCAAATATTGCGGTTACTTTATAAATATTTAAAGATCTTTTAAAAAATTAAATTTAACATCTTTGCTCCTAAATGAATTTACGATACATGCCGTTAAAAGTACTGATCAATTGCACATTTTAGAATGTAAGAGTAAAGAAACATGGAAAAGTGTGCATTGTTAAATGGAATAAAGAATTCATTCATTTCTAAAGGGTAACAGTCCTGAACTGTATATTGAACAATCCTGAGATCTAACAAAGATTTTGCACGCTGTTGCCTTATCTACTGGGATGATGATAATTTTCTGATGCACATGCATTTTACTGTAAATAATAAAAAATAATTGGTTTTAGAATACAATATTTAAAATATTCTAGCGGTAATTACCTAATCTCAGTTTTATAAGCATTACTTTTTTTGTGAAATCTAAAATCAATAGATAACTTACACAACAAAGTGGGAATGATTATATCGTAGACACCAAACCTATGTTTCATTCCTACAATAATTATAGAAGTGTTGGTAGTTCAAAGCATATGTTCATATCTATACATTTTTAACATGCAAAACTATAATTTTTGGACAGGTGCTTTAAGAAGATGGCTTAAGATTATTATAGTTTAATGTGAACACAAATATTCAACAGATGCAACTAAATAATTACGCTACTTCAGTGGTTATGCAATATAATAAAAAAAAATTATGCAGTTTATCTGAATCTTACATTGAAACGTACACACTTGAAGCATGTATGTAACCCTGCAGACCTTCATAAGAATATAAAGTAAAGAATTTCTACTCAACGCTAAATTATTCTTCATTTGTACTTCTCGCAATTCTTTCGACCTTTTCTGTTGGGATTGTATGTAGTAATAGTAGTAAAAATGGTCAATTTCTATGTTCTCCTAATACGCAACTTGGGCCATCTATTAAATCCTGGTCGACACATACGATTTTTTCAATCTCTCGGTTTGTATGTTTTATGTACACAATTGTGGTACTATTGCGTGATGTCACAACTTTAATTGGAAGTAAAAAACTTTGAAACCAAGGTGATTGGCTTATAACTAAAATAAAATTTAAAAAACTCTAGAGGATACACAACAGACATTTCTAAATTTGTAAACATCTGGATCCTCGGACACTTCTGATGAGTATAGATGTGCTTTCCCCATACCTGTAAATAAAATAATACCGCAAGCAACCGGTGGTTTACAATTACCCGAAGTAGTTCAAAATGTATTGAATTAGTGTACCGTCCCCAAAAGTGGAGAGGCTTAATTAGTACAATGTGACAGCACACGTTAGTGTTAACTATCTGTACACGTTAGTACCGGCTTACAGCACACGTTACTGCTAATTATTTGTACAGGCTAGCCATACACGTTAGTTATAATTATCTGTACACATTAGTCACTGTTAGTAGCTCATGTTTGTGCTAATTGTCTCTACACGGTAGTACAAGTTCGAACCACACGTTTTTGCTAAATATCTGTTTACTTTAGTGTACTCGTTAGATGAATATGTTAGTACAGACTGGCAGCTAATTATCTTGATACGTTAGTAGAGACTGGCAGTAATGTTAGTCTGTACACGTTAGTACAGGTTGCCACCATACAGCAGTGCTAGTACCAGTTATCTGTATACATAAGCACAAGATCAAAACACACGCTAGTGCTAAACCTTTATACTCGCTAGTACAGACTGGTTAGTACTAATTACCCATACTTATTAGGAGAAGTTGGCAGCACACGTTAGTGCTGATTATCTGTACAGGTGAGTACAGGTTAGCAGCAAAAGTTGGTGTGAATGATCTGTACGTGATAGTAAGGCAGGTAGAGCTAATTATTTGTGGATGATTCAGGCAATATACTGTGCTTCTTACTTGTGTAACAATTACTATTAGTATTCTGCAAGACATTAATGGCATCATCTCATTTTACTGCTCCTCGATCATTCTCATATAGTGCCAAACATCCGGAAGCAATAACATCAATCGCCATAGTGAAGCACGGTCGCCTCTGTGTTACTGTCACGGTTTTCTTCCCAACCACATCATCGCCCGATCATCCACGCCAACTCACTCACACTCCAACTCCTCCATCTAAACAGCCTGTACACATTCATACATTTCTATACGCTCCAGCACCACCACGAAATCCGCACACATAACACTGAAACACACAGAACCCACACGCGAACCCACCCTGTTACCTACACTCGTCCAGCTACCAACACCTACCCTCTTACCTAACCCCGCTCAACCCAAACCAACCCATTCCTAACTCTTGAGATAACCACCCAGAAATCCCTCCTTACTTCCGTGAAATCCTTCGTGGACAAACCTAACGCTCAACCATAACAACACCTATCTTCTTGATACCTCCTCTCCCTTACCGAATGGTATGCAGCTTAAGCTGCGTTATCATTTCGGTGGTCCAACCTACTCCAACACTCTGGTCTACGTCCCACAAACACGAACATAGCCCTCCCTCCTTCTCCTTCGTAATTCGTCACTTACATAAAGATATCCTAGCTGAAGAGATCCTGGATGCGATTGTTCTGCCATCTGTGTGCAAAGCCATTCGCATCACCTCGAAGGGTACCAACCAACCTACATCCTTAAACCTCCCTATCATTCCATCCCCAACTACCCTAGGTTACCTCATCGCAAGAGTAACATCACCGTTGCAAACTCTCTTTAATCTTACCCCCTCCATACGCTGCCCCAACTGTGGTAACTCATAGATCCCCCTCTTGTAATTCCTCCGCTAACCCAAAGTGTAACAACTGCTACCCTACCAACTCCTTCCTGTGAAAGAAACGGCGGGAACCTCCCAGTTCACCGTCGAAAATTGCTGAACCAATCTTGTCTTTCGAAGCATCCGACCTCAGAAGACACCGCACACTTGGAAACAGTACCAAAGACTGAACCACTTACCATGAAACACTCCCTACAAAGCTTTAATTCTGCATGTTTCCCGACCAGCGAGATAAGATCAATCGTGTGCTTGATGTTACCTCGTGCCCTTATTTTCAACGGGAAATCCTGGCATGCGCGCCAGGAACCCATACGAAGGTTGTCGCCATCCGAAAACACACTCCTCAAATCCTTCCACTATGTATATTACAGCAGGGACAATTAAGCCAAGGGCGTTTTGTCGAAAACGATCTTTACTTAAAAACGTACTCCACGAACACAACATACACATCCTCTCAATCACTGAAACAAAACTAACAGATAGATGCACACTTATCACTCCTACCCGCAAAACAGCTCATGGAACCACCATTATCGTCAAAAATTGCTTAACGTCGGCCGTCTTTCGACTTTATCCGCACATACAGCACCTCGAATGTGTTGCTGTAACGGTGCACTTTCCCACTCACATTGTTTTCTTCTATTGCTACAACCTGCTCGGTCCCAATGCCTTTTCTGATGAGCTTCTAATTTACGCATATAGCCTTCTCAAAGCAATAATCAATTTCAATGCCTCCTACACGCAATTCAGTGACTAGAAGGAAAACATTTTCGACGATATGGTTACTTCTATAATTTATCGCATTCTCTTTTGCGAACCCATAGTCTATTATTTCGATCGGTAGTAGTTTTATAGGCACTACGATCACCATAGTTCACCTATCATTACAGATCCAGCTCCGCTATATAGAGTAAATATGTTTCGAACGCATACCGGAATGTGTTATCCGAACACATCTCCTACAACTTTTCCACATCCAATCTTCTAATCATCCCAGATCTCGAGAGAGCGATCAAGGACTTAATTTACGTAATTACGATATTTCCTACAAACCGCCCTCACGGCAATTTATGAATTGAATCAAAGAGAAAAGACGAATCTGTATCTTCAATTCTTGCACTCCAGGGATTCAGATCTCAAGACGGAATACAATCGCCTGAACGCCTTAAAGGCGAGAAATAAGCAAGCATACCAAAGACTGGATGAGTCGGAATTACCGAAATGGAAAACTCCTCTGGCAACAGTTCAATAGACTGACTCGAAGAAAGGTAACCCCATCTCACAAACCCACAAGGCTATATAAGCTCCACCGATCAAGGGAACCGACCTTACCACTCCCTACTCCTATATACCCATTTTCCCCTTAAGCTGTCTCGGAAAATGCTTTTACCAGATTCTTGTCAGCTAATTTGACTTCGTCCCAACCGAACGTGTCACAATTCCTTTTTGAAGCTGCTTGCACAGACCACCACAGCGTTCAATCATAAGCAATGCAACCTCACTGTATTTTTGGATCAAAGTAGCCAACCCCATCTCCGATACTTCCAACTCACAGCAGGCGTGCTGCAAGGTTTTGCTTTAGCCCCATTGCTTTACAGCATTTTTGCTTTCCATGTTCCCAATGTAACACAACCCGGAGTAGCCGTTGCGCAGTTTGAGGATGATACCGCCTTCAAGCAGCGCATTGGAACCACGGAACGGCCTTCCGCCTTATATCTAAAACCCTCCAACTGGGGTAAGCCGTGGAGAGTATTTGTCAAATCAACAAAAACGCAAGCGACC
Source organism: Vesta saturnalis (assembly GCA_036346205.1). Lineage (NCBI taxonomy): Eukaryota > Metazoa > Arthropoda > Insecta > Coleoptera > Lampyridae > Vesta > Vesta saturnalis. The sequence goes on along the minus strand of JARFJB010001864.1, from coordinate 965,135 downwards.
CACTTCCGACATCCGAACTATCGCGAAGACAAATTTCTCAACCTGGCCGACAGCAATGTTTTCTTAACCCTAAGCAACAAAACACTCACACTCAAACAGGACATTACATACTTACGAATCCCTTTCACCAAAACATTAAACTGGGCCCTTATAAAGAGCACTAGACTGCATAAGTAACAGAACAAACCTATTAGGCGTCCTTCGGGGTCGAGTCAGAGGTTGCCACCCCGAAACACTACAACATACCTACAAAGCATGCATACGTCCTGTTGTGGATTTCAAGCACCCACATACACAAATATAAACCCCAACCACCTCTCCACTATCGCCTCCTGTAAATTCCGAATACCTAGATGAATACGTAGGCTTACAGGTACCCTAAAGACCTCACAATGCAGCACGCAAACATACCACCCATCACATACACCGGATGCAAACATTACAATAAAACTTTACACGCAAAAGAACTTTCGGCGACACAATCCCTACCAAAGAGATCCTTAACACTCCCTACCGATTACCTCCATTCCCACGCAAAAAACCCAAGATCAAATTCAAACACCCTCTCGCCAACCTAACATAACTCCTTGAGGACCTCTCTGAGGAGATAGGGGAATCCCTCGTCCCTTCGATGACGTCTATAGAAGGATACTGTCAGACGAGTTTGGATTAAATACATAGTGCATACAGCATACTACCCCTACCCAAACAACACGCACACATTTAACTCGAATAATGTAAGCTATTCACACAAAATCAAAACATTTTTTCTTTTTTTTTAGAAACACTACAAAACTAAATGATTGTGAACTGTACAATAACACAAATCAACGCAACAGCACCAAGAGAATATTGACCAGGCTTGAAGAGGAGGACTCTCGAACAGTCCATGAAAAATCATTAGGATAAGCTACTAGTAAGTAAAGCTTACATAAGCATCAGCAAACTAAAAAAACACATATTGAGAAATTGCTTCCTTTGGCAAAGGTAACAAGTATATGAACCTGTCTACGGAGTAAAGACGTTTATATAGAAAAAGCACGGCTTTAATTTTCTTGCATTTTATTAGGCTTCGTGGGTGATAACCGACGGATCGAGTAAGTAATGCACGATATATTATCGGTGTTGAAAGACTTATTGTTTAGACCATCACTATAATTAACTTGTTCTGGTAATTAATTTAATTGATTCATAGGAATACTTAGTTTATTATATTTTTCTGTCTCTCATATTTACATTCAAAGCTTTGATCAACTACAGTTCAAAGTAAAGATCTCGACCTACGATGTGGATTTTCCGCAGTGTGTTACGTCGGTAAGCTTATCCTTTCGACCACGAAGGGTTATAACTCGGCTGCTTTTGACGCCCTTAAGTTATTTAATAATTTGTTCCATAGAGATAACAACTCTGCAGAAAATACGGTTAATAGTACAACATTACCTCTTTGCTTATAGGAGTTTTATGTGCTTCACCATTTACAGCCCTGTAATGGAGAATGTATATTAAACCAGAGAACATACAAATATATTCGTTTTTACTATTCATAAATTGTTTAAGTGGACAATAAGCATTTTTTATGTGGAATGCCGAGGAAGGAGAATATCTAAGCACATTGACGTAAAAATAGACCATTTGCGGGTTAATGGTTTTGGAAAAGAAAATAAGTGATGGTAATGGGATAATTATCCGAAATGGTATGTACAAAATTTAATAAGTGTAGAGATGGCTTTCCCCATACTGGTAGATATTGTAGAATCTTGAAACTCTAACAACCTTCTATTAGTACGTACTCATTCGACAAAAGTTAGCTACGCTACCCTGTTCTACATTGTAAAATACAGATGTAAACTCAAAATTGGATACCTTGTAAAGACAGAATCTAAGATGGCACTCCGTCGGAGCAGTTTAGAAGCGTGATCAATAAAAACAAAGGAAATGTAGATGACTCAAGAGAAATTGGAAAAATATTATCATAACTATTGGCAGATGTAGACTTTCGTACAAAAACCAAATTAATCTTATAAAATAATATTCTTCCAGTATACACAATAAAAAACTAGGATTACCAAACCATACCACAATAGAAGCGAGAGTAAATATACAAACGGATATAACTGAAGGAATATGCCGCGTTAACGATAAAATTGAAGCTATGCTAAACAATTAAATGAAAGAGATTGCAGAAGTTATACGATGTCCTGCTCCTAACGTAAAATACATCATCTAAATATGTTTAAAAGCTTAGGCTTTGTTAACGATATTCATAAAGAGAAATAAAGTGTCGTGAGAATGGAAAATAATAACGACAAAATCGTCGGAAATAGCAAACGGAAACTGGGAAGCATTTCAATTTTAATGGAAGTTTAGCGACATATAAAATCACGAAATATTTTGACATAAATCTTGAAAAGATTGTACTAACACAGAACTTCAGATTAAAAGAATAGTCAATAGTTGTCAGCATCGTAAGTGATAGATATTTTGAAACCAGAGTTTCTACATTTTACTATTGTATTTAAAGGAACGTGATTTTAAACATTCAGTTATAATTGAAATCATAGTTAGATAATATCCACTGATTTATTCCTTCAAATAAACTTCAATTTCCAAACTCAAAAGTGCGTCCATTTATTATCTTTGATAATTAAACCCTAATGCTTGGAAATGAATTTACAATTCCTATTAACGGTGCTGAAAAAATAGGAGATTGCGAATCAAAAATTTAAGCGCCAGGTTGGTTTTACCTTCACGTCTACTAACCTCAAAAGCAATAAATCAGGGTTAGTATATAGCGTAAACTAGTTCATCGCCATAAGAGCAGTTTATCGAGTAAATAAGTAATGTGATTGAGAAATTATCAAATATAATGAAAGAATGTAAGATGGGATTAAAATCTGTTATAGCATGTTGGGATTAACACACATAGTACAACTTCGATTAGGTCGGTATAATCAAGGAGTATGTAGTACTATTTGTTGTTGCGAATAAACACAACTCTTAAGATATCATTATATAGCAATAACTTAATTTTGACTTATAAACGTGTTAATACACTTTGAATGTAAATATGAGAGACAAAAAATATATAATAAACTACGTATTCGTATGGATCGATTAAATTAATTACCAGAACAAGCTAATGATAGTGATCGTCTAAATAATAAATCTTTCAACACAGATAACAAATCGTACCTTACTTTTTCGATCTGTCGGTTGTCACCCCCGAAGCCTAATGAAACGCAACCAAATTAAAGCTTTACTTTTTCTATATAAATATCTTTACACCGTAGATAGGTCGTAAACTTGTTACTTTTTCCAAAGGAAGCAATTTCTCACAAGATGTGTTTTTTGAGTTTGCTCATTCTTATGTTAGCTTTACTTATTAATATCTTATCCTAGTGATTTTTCGTGAACTGTTCAATAGCCTTCGTCTTCAGGCCTGATCAATTTTCTCTTGGTGGTGTTACTCTAATTTGTGTTATTGTACAGTTTGCAATCATGAGTTTAGTTTTTTAGTGTTTATAAAAAAAATTTTATTTAAATAGCTTACACTATTCGAGTTAAATGTGTGTCTGTTGTTTGGCATGGGGTAGCACATTGTGTGTAACAGTGTAGTTAATTCAATCTCGTTTGACGAAGTCCTTCCATGGTCGGCATCGAACGGACGAAGGATTCCCCTCTTCCCTCAAGGAGTTTCATTGTAATGTTTGTATCCGGTGTACGATGGGTGGTATGTTTCGTTGTGAAGTAATTAACTTTGATCTGAAACTTTTTTTCACATCTTTTATAATTACGGAGGTATTTGAGTTTTCAGAAATCGGCGATTTTTGTTTTTTTTTAATTATTTCTAAACTGTCCGAAAATTGAAATGTTTCTCAATGGAATCGAACTCGGACCAAAAAATGGCACAATATTGCCTATTTAACCAAATCTCTATCTTTTATAATAAGAAAGATACCCATACCCATACTATTCTACTCTATTTGGGACACCCTGTATTTTTCCCTGCAGTATGGAATAGCTGGAATACATGTGTCCCTACAGTAATAAAACATAAATTTATTTATTTTTTTAATGAATACAATAGCTCCCTCCTTCCTCCTAAGTGTGGTATGGTGTAAAACATTGAATCCATAACGGTACTTGCCGTTTTTTGACAAATATATTTTGTTCTCTTCACAAATTTCCTGGATTTACATCGAATTCATCTACTTCTGGAACTTTGCTCAATATGAAGATGATCTACAATATTTTCACACAATTTTACCGTTTTTTTTGTATGGGTCAGTTCTTGACAGACAATGTGAGAATTGTGCACTGTAGCCATTAGTAGCCGATAACAAACTTTCTTCCACCATTTACTGCTTCTTCGATCTAAGTCATACAAACCAATCATCTGATCGGCTTGATGTACGCCACCCATCCACTTGTTGTAAAAAATTATGGCGTCTGGACAATCTATTTCTTTTCGATGACCGTCTTTCATTTTACGAGTAATTAAATTTACTGTGGCTTGATGGCAATTACTCATAAGCAGTACATCTTTTGTGACTTTCCAGCGAATTGCTAATAAGCAGTCATCGCACATAGCTATTCCACCATAACACCATTTGTCTTCGTCTGTATACGGCGTACATCGATTACTTTTCCACTTTCTAATTCTTCTAATATTTCAAAAGTTGAACAATTTAGAAAATCCTTACAATGGATGATACCCTCACTTTTATTTAAAGAGTCGTGCCGAACGACCTGTACATTCAAATTACATAGCCGATTGACGGCTAGCAGCTTTCTACTCCAGTACGGCAGTGGTCCATACCAAAGTAAGGCAAAAAATACTGCCAGGGGCTGCCTGGTACCTGACAGACACCGTTCGCGACCAACGAACGTATATCTCATCCCTCGACACGGTACGTATTACAACTTGGATTCTACCTTTTTTAAGCAGTGAGGTCTCCAAACATTAAACAAAAAGCAGGACAAGAACTATCGAAGGATAGACGAAGACAAACGACCTGGGATAGCTAAACTTCACCACTGCTGACAATAATGGCTACTAAGACCCCCCACCACGACAAGGTGTATCCCTTGGGGGGATATTATTATTATTATCGTTTTTATTATTATTAATATAGTTATTATTATTGTTATTAATAATAGCCAAAACGATAAATTGAATGAAGAATATAGTTGGCAATAATTGATTAATTCCTTAGGCAACTATGTGTTTTAAAAAATCCGTATACTTAAACTTAAAACAAGCTTTAATCGATTATCACAAACATCTACTTTCACGTTTTTTCTTTATTTTTTAATACTTGGAGAATAGTGCTTTCAATCATTTTTAATTGTCCAAAAGGTTGTTGAGTACTTCAAATCCATTAAACGCGTTTCTTCTGATTAAGCTGGTCGGTCAATATTTAAACCTCTCTTAACATTACACACTACATTTTTTTTAATACTTTACTAATAATGGACATATTTGTGGTTTTTGGTAAATATCTTCATAACGGTCCAGAATTTTAATACACCTATACCATAAAATATATTTGTATTTAAATTCTGCGTTAGACAGTGAAATAATATACAGAGTGATTTATTTGGAACTGGTTTTACAGTTGTCATTTTTGGAACCGAATTTTGGACACCGTGTATAATATAATAAAAAAATGTTTAATGTCGAAGAATCGCTAGACTTCTTGTATTAAAGTGCACACTATGCAGCTCGGCCAAAAGAGATCTAAGACTTTTTTTTCTTTAATTATTCTTTCCAGGCGTACAAAATGATTTCTTCTACTTATAGTATTCCTGAACTCAGGAACACTGGGAGGGTTTAGAGATATTGTTTAGAGATATTGTTAGGCTGCCGAGAAATTGGCTTAAGTCAAAGTTTGGAGGAAAACAGGAACTGGGTAGTACATTCCATAATTTGGTCGCCATGTGGAAAATGTAGATTGCGCCCGTTAAATGTGACAAGATGCAATATTGAGTGAGTAATTATGGTGTGAATGGGCAAACCAAGTATTCCTTACGAAGATAGCCTGTGAATGTATTAAGGAGTATATTTCGGAGGCGCACTTGCCAATAGCGATAGAACAAGGAAAGAACTGAAACTCTTCTTCTATGCTCAAGAGACTGTCATTTATAAGCTCTCTTTTAGATGTGGTTTACCATATCAAGGGCGTATTGGGGAGCATTGACCCAAAAGTGGGAATTGTATTCCAGATGAGGTCGAATTTGAGCCTTACACAGTAAAAAGAATTGTTGCGATGTGAAGTGCTATTTAGATCTGCATAGAAAGCCCAGTTTACGGGCAGCTGTTTGCTGGCTGACAAAATGTTCAATGATACGGACATCCCTAACATAGAAATAGTGTTTGAAAACTTGAGATCTAAGCCATTCATATTTACATTATTTTTTGGCGGACACAAGACAACAGTGGGTTTTGTCGGCGTTGAACGTGAGTAGATTATTCCTTATTAAAATTATTACACGTTCTAAGTCACGGTTCATTGAGGCTGCCATCTTCACCTTAACGTCCTGACCAGACTTGTAGTGGGAAAATTGAGAGGAATTAGAATGCAGGGTGCTGTCGTCTGCAAAGCAAAGGATCGGGATAGTTGTTGAGGAAATGAGATCATTAATGTTATTTATAGCAGGAAAGGTGTGGGAGCTATCACTGATCCTTGAGTACGTCCGCGTTAATAGTAGTCTCTTTCGAAAGAAGCCCGTATACGTCTTACATCTTTTATCAAGAAAGCTGGATATCCAATTAATGAGCGTATGAGATAAGCCGAACGACGTGGCAAACCCGGTCAAAAGCCTTTGAAATATCTAAAGCTAATACGACTGTTTGACCAGACCTCTCGAATGTCTTATTCCAAAGTTGGGTGACATAAAAGAAGATCACCCGTTGAACGACTCTGTCTGAATCCATATTGGTGGTCGTTTAGGCGTTTATTGGACTCAAGGAACGAAAGTAGTTGATGGTGGATGGCTTTTATATGATTTTTGACAGAATGGAAGTGGTACCTATTGGTAGATGGTTTGAGGGATCGGTTTTGTCGCCCTTTTTAAGAATCTGTTGGACATTTTCCAACTTCCACGATGAGGGAAACTCTCCATATGACATGGAGATCGAAAAGAGTTTTGATAATACAGGTACTAGCTCGGTGTATCATTTTTTAAGGACTATAGCTGGAATACCATCAGGGCCAGTCGCCTTGTTTGAGTCAGTGATAATTGCTTGTATCGAAAGTAGATTGGTTTCATAACGTATGGGGTAGATTTAGGCAACGGCACAATTTTACCAGATTCATTGAAACATGAATTTAGTGCAAAGTAATCGACGAAGAGGTTGACTCTTTCAGCAGGATCAGCTACTGCAGCTCCGTCGCGAGACGTCATTGGAAGATGTACTAAAATTTTTAATGATGGCTTTAGCTAATGACCAAAATTTACGACCACTCAAACTACATGAGGCTAATTATTTGAATTTACGTTTTCAAACATTTTTTGGCCTTCCATTTGGTGTAGAGTTTATGCTTTTGCGATGCTGTATCGGTGCAAGCCGTATTAAACCAGGATTGGGAACGGACATGGTCTACACGACTGTGTTTTTTTGGGAATGTATAACTCCATACCCATCAAGATAACTTTAGTTATTGAAAGAGCAGTGTTTGAAGAGGAGGACCGTTTAAAGCAATACTCACGCCAGGGAAATGTTGCAAAAAAGACTCGAAGTTCGCTCTAGTTAGCTGATTTAAGACACCACGCAGTTCTATCTGTTTTTTGAGTAACAGTAGGATTGGGTACAGAGGAAGCAATTTCGATTAGGCAGTGGTCTGATTGACCAAGTGGGGTTTTATAGACCAGTGGGTTAGTTGTAAGGAATAGGTCCAGGAGATGAGGAGTATGTTTAGGGCTGTCAGGGAATCTGGTTGGTTCAGAAATCATTTATCCGAGATCACAGGATACAGGAAAAGCTTGTGCACTATGATCTGCGGGATTAGTGGTAGATGAAAATTGTAGCCAATTGGAGGGCATTAAAATCTCTCAAAATTGAAATATCTTAAGATAAAAACTGTGATAAGAGGTAGTCTATTTTCACAAGTTATTATCATTGGGAAACCTATACAAACAACAGTAAAATTTCACAAATTGCGGCCTAGAATGTTTGAACCAAATCGCGTCAAATTTGTTGTTTTCCAAAGTGGACATCCACTTATAACCTACGTTGCCCTTGGTATACGCACACACTCCGCTTTTAAGGCGATAGTTACAGTGGAGGTTGTATCTAGGAAATTGCAGATCAGGCGAATCAGTGCTTCCAGGGGAGAATGTCCGCTTGTACTTGTTCAAAGTGTTGGTGCAGAGCATTAAGATGCGACGTGATACCAAGTATGTTGCAGTAATGTATCCGAATGTTAGTACTGTCGATAACCGAGGTCGCTTAAGTCTTGCCCTCCCGGGCATCCTAAAGAGGCAGAATTTTATTCCTGGCAGATCTTGTTCTTCTTAGTCTTGATTTTGGCGAATTTTGCCCATCCCCCCCAGAATCCTTGGGACGGATCGGCGAATCGATGTGAGCGTGTGGGTATCCCGCCCTACTCACCTGGGTTAGCGTCTGTTTTAGAACTCGTCATTTTAAGGGTTTAGCCGTTAAAACGCCAAGCTTGGCTGGTGCGTGTTAGCGAGTGCACAAGGAACAAAGGAGATAGTGACCGCAGCCATTACCGAAATCGGAGCACCAATATTAAGGAGCCCATGGTAAAGGTAGTGGTATTGCATCGGGCGGCATGTATACATGCCTTTCACCTATGAAGTTGCAGAATATTAGAGCTAAAAGAAAACTTTAACTAGTTTATAAGAAAAATTTTTTTGTACGATTGCTGAATATAGTAATTGTACTGAAAGCAAAACAGGATATTCATTAACCTAATTAAAAATATCGTACGTAAGTTGTATAGTTGTATAGTATTGCTTTTAATTTATTACTCGTAAAGTACTAAAGAAAATTTCATAACATTTTGGGAAATAGAAAGAACACAAAAAGAACTAAAATATGCAAAAAATACAGGGCTACCATTAAAAATCCATTTTATGTCGTCATCACCTTTGTACCATCCTGTTTATGCGAAAATATTTTCCCTAGATACAGTTCAGTATAGAACTGCGTTCGAGCGAAATTCCTAACTTAATTGGTATAAGAGCTATGGATACACTATTGCAGGACTATTGGAGATACCTCCAATAGTGAGTATACACTCACTTTTAACATATGTTTTAAATATAGAATTACAATTTGCTACATGTCTAACCCGCATGTAAACATTTTTTGAAAGTGCACTCGACTAGACTCCTGCGTACGGTCGTTTGACCGCAGAGCACTTGGATGCGTGGGGTTTTGGAGGTTGCTACAAGGTTGTTGACGTGGTTAGATAGCCACTAAAGGATAGGCGCCACAGGTTTTAGTCAGGAAAGGGATAAAAGGAAAGAAAAGGAAAAAGAGGAGTAGAGTAGGGCAGGCCCTGTAAAACCTGAAACAGGTAGTGCTCCAAAAAAAAAACAATTTAAAGAGAGACAAACTTTTACCCGAACAACCAAACAGTAAACGTATATTTAATTTAATTTAAATTCATTAATAATTGTCGAATAAATATCGAACGTAAACAATAATGATACTATGCTAGTTTTCCCCAAAGTATTCATAACAATCTTAACTAACAAAATAATTATAATTCAGCCCTGACGATGGCAAGTGGAGAGCCGTCGCAGATGCCCACAAAGAATAATAAAAACTAAATATATTCAGTTCGTTAATCGAACCCTAAACGTAAAAAAAGTTTCGTTAATTGTGCCGCTCCCGACGGTTGTAGTACTTACAAACGAAGCCGAAAGGGCGAAAGTAACCCATAAAGTGCGATCTAAAATAGATCTACAATGAAAATAGTAGTGCTTAATTTTGAAACGGCTTGCCTACGTTTCACAAAATAGAATTTAAATCAATGATTTTGATTTCGGTTTCTTTAATTTTATTAAAACCCTTAAGAAGTGGTATTAAATAGAAATATCTGGATAGTCTGTTCAGTGCAAGGCATAGAATTGCAGCAAGACATTCAATAGTACAGAAATTTTTATTACAGCAAAACTTGCTCTGAACAAAATTATCCGTAATGACAAATAATTAATATTAATGAAAGACAAAGTACAGAAAAGTTACAGAAATTCTAAATTTGAATATAAATATATATCAGTTTCAAACAATGACTGCAATTCATATGACCTCGATATCTGTTCCACCCTGTATATAATGTATTTTAAAACAGGAGCTTCAACGCGCAACTACCGTGTGAAGGTAGTGAACTAAGTAGGTCACCGTCCCAGTGAATAATAGGTGTGGTTTTTTCTTCTTTTTGTATGCAGAAATTAATTACAAATCAAACTCTAGATTATTCAACCTTTAGCCTCCAAAAGAATGTTATAACAAGGATTGTAAATTATAAATTTTGTTGCAAGTAAGTAAATAAGGTTAAACACCGAATGTAACCTAACTCTGTTGTACGGATTTTAGAATACACTGTTCATTACACAAATCCTGTGTATATTGAATAATAAAGAATTCTGACCTTTGATGAAGAATTACCAAACTGTAAATGCCCTTCGTGTTTCGAAGGTGGTAGTTACTTTTGAAACCAAGACAGCTAATCAGTAGCTAAGAGCCAGCATTCCAGTATGAATAGGTACGGAGGTGATCGGTAGTGGATTCCAATTTGCTAGTTACGTATATAAATAAAGAATAGCTGTTTATTTCGCCGGTATCAAGGCGCTGAAAGTGATACAAGTAAGTACGTTATTAATTACCTTATACAAGCATACCTCTTTTAGATGTTTAGAGCCGATAGCGATGATTTCTTCAACAGACTTATATTATAAATTTAATTAATCTTGCGAAAGTGCCTAAATGAAAGAATGGATTTACTAAAGGTTGTCGAACATGTGTTAAACTTACCGAGGATATGAAGATTGAGAATTTCAATAAGATCCGCTTGTAAAGTTTTATACCAAAACCATTACATTATATGAAAAATTTTCCAAAGAAACGATGCTTAAACATCTTATAAACGGAAGGAAAAATTTTTCTTGAAGATCAATCTCCCCATCGGAAAATGGCGTGTTAAGTAAAGAAAGATCAGGAACAACGCCCTAACAAAAGCAATATTGCAAACCTGTCAAAACTATTCAAACTAGATAAGAATGTTAAAACCAAATTTTGATAAATAAATTTTACAGATGTCTAATTGTTGTCTTTTAAAAACAAGATTCCTTTTCAAACTTTATTAAATGACCCTAAATCTTCGAGATGGCGCAAATTGTTTAAATACCAAATTTATATCTATAAAGGAATAAAAGATGTGTACGTTAAATAAATTAGTTTAACTGTAGAGGTGCGAAAATAATTTTGAGGTACGAAATTAAAACATTCCACCAACGAATAAGGAAATATTAATATTTAGATGTAACTAATTGTTCATTAGTTCATTCACTAAATAAAGTAACGAAGTTATCGAAAATACACGTTATTCACGATAAACACGTAACAGATTTTCATCACGTTTGCTGTTTTACCTTAATCATTTGTTACCATAACTACTTGTTAATATTTTACTTATAAATTTTCTTTCGATAATAGTATATGTTGTATTGAAACGAGTAGAGAAAAACTATGCAAAAGAAATTGTGGGATTACCTATATTGCATTTAAAACATTGCTGCTATTAATTTTATTATTATTTAAGATTTTAATTTTTAGAGAAAATGATTTGTTTAATAGATACCTACATTCACACAAAAAAAACTAAGATGTGGGTATTCTATTAGGCTGATGCATAAGTAATGGTTTTTTTTTTAATTTAAAAGTTAGCTCTGAAATAACAAAATTTTGATTACTCAAAATTCAACTTGTCAGATAATTAGTAGTTCTATCATATAGTGTGTTGGCTTTTATATTTCGTTCTTAATTGTTAAAGTTTAACCTTAATATAATGGAGTGTCAAGTAGACACGAGGTGCCAAAGCCAGTGAAGCTGCTCGTGAGATTAGCGATGTTTACGGTGAAGATGCAAAGCCTGTTGGGACGGCACAAAACTGGGTTAAACGTTTCAAAAGCGGAATTTTTGACCTTAATGATAAGGATCGTTCAGGACGTCCTGTTAGGTTCGATGAAGAGCGATTGAACCAACTTCTTCATGAAAATTCACGCCAATCAACTAGGGAGTGGGCCCAGAAATTGGAATGTGACCAATCGATGATATGTTGACATCTGAAATCCTTAGGAAAAATTCAGAAACTTGGCGCTTGGGTTCCTCATGTTTTGAGCGAGACCGACAAAAATCAACAGTTTCCGCTAGATTTCTCGCTCGGAATCCTGCTATTCATGATCACAATCAGATGTTCCTCTACCGAATCGTTACCGGCGACGAGAAATGGTGTTTGTATCTGAATATGAAGCAGAGAAAGCAGTGGCTAAGTCCCATTGAACAAGCGACGCCTAGAGCGAAACAAGATCTTCGCCCTTGAAAGACGGTGTTATACGTTTGATGGGACTGGAAAGGTATCATTCACTATGAATTGCTTGGGCGTAACCAAACAGTCAATGCAAAGCTATATGTTGAACAAATACATCGCCTCTACGAAGGTATTCGGGAAAAACGACCCCATCGTGGCAAAGAGAACAATTCAAACGCTTGGTTGGGAAGTATTGCCGCACTCTCCATATTCTCCTGATTTGGCTCGGTCAGATTTTCACCTATTTCGATCACTTTCGAACAGTTTCCGGGGTGTTTCGTTCAATAATGGTATGGAATTACGGACCTGGTTGGATCATTTTTTTGAGTCAAAGCCGAACCATTTTTACCGTAGAGGTATCGAGAAACTTGTTGAACGCTGGGAGGAAGTCGTTAATAATAACGGAGAATGTATAATTGATTAATATGTTGTAAATTTTTGTAGTAAAATATATATTTTTTTTAAATAAAAGACGCCAAATCTAAGTAGTGCTGGTACAGGATAAGACTAATATTCCATTTTCCATCAAATATGTTATATTGATCATAAATAAATCCTCTTAACGAAATAATTGGTTGTGTAGAACTGTCACATTATTGGGTAGAAGTAGACCTTGACCTCTCCTTGCATAGTTGCTCACGAGTAGTCAACGAAATACGTATTTAAATTTCTACGAAAAGATGCTATCTAATACAATAATGCTATATTAATTTAAAATTATTTGACCTTCATTTGACTTTTTCAGTAATATTTATATATAGATAAAGATTTTGACTTTACAGCTCCTGAAGAGGACCAACATGATAAATCTATAACATTTTGTTTTGCTTGTCTCTCGAATAAATATCATTCCAGCCCTCAAGTGATCACTAATATTGAAACTGGTGTACAAAAAATGATTTTACAGACACCAAAAATGACCAACATAGGTGGTTCTAGACATCAGCAAATAGTTTTCATCATTGAAATTGTGATAAATAAAAGACTTTATGTAAGCAGAAATGAACACAGATGAACAATCTTGTTGACTTGACTTTGACACAGTAAAGGTCATTATCTTTAATGGCTATTATCGATTGGCGAAAACTGGTTAAAATGTCATCACCTGGGCTTCGCATAACCCAATAGATTACATAGTATAGAAGTTTGTTTTTTGCAGCGTTGAATAATTGAGTTTTAAATTGTTAATAATGTTATTTTTTCAAATCTATAAATAATTGCGTCAATTAATCTTACTATTCCCTTTGTAAGACAATGTTTATTCATAGTGTATCCTTTTCATCAAAATCAAAATGTATTTTATACGCTATAGTTTCATGGAATTATCAACGTTTGCTTAGTTATCATTATTGTGACGCTACTTATTATTTTGAGTCTGCAATATCCCCTAAATGAGTACCTATTAAAGACAACACAGTTCAAAATTATGAACACGTTTCAGAAAAAAAACTTGAATTTAAATATATTAGACAAACTAAAAAGACACAAATAAAACAATCTTACTTAGATTACTGAACGTACTAAAAAACTTGAAAATGATGACTTTGAAACTCTATTTATATGAAAATTAAATTTCTACATTAATAAAATACTTATCTTTTGGGATTTTTAATGGTGTACTTTAAATTATACAATCTAAACGTTTCGATAACACTTACAGTTATCTTCGTCAAGTAATGTTTGTTAAAAATTGTTAAAGATGTAGTAAACAATTTTGTCAAATTTGAAAAATTCAAACATAAACATAAGCCTGCTATTAATATAATAGTTTGAGAAACGTATAAGCCAACTATAAAATTGTAGTAAAGAATAACTAGGTCATTAAAATTAAATATTGTTAAACTGCCTCAAAGATGACAAACCAGAACATTCTACGACGAAAGCTAAAATGAAATTTGCCAGCCAAAAAACACATTTAACAAAATTTAATCGAGTTATGATGTAAGTGTAAAGTTGTTTAGATTGCATATTTTAAAGTACACCATTAAAAAATCCCAAAAGATAAGTATTTATTATGAGTGTTAATGGTGAAAGTTTACATTTCATATTTCAGTCCTTATAGGAAACTTATCGTTTTATCAGACAATTTAAAAATTAAGGAAACGTAAAGCACAATTATTATCGTCACTCACTTTTTATTACGATGCCGAGACCAAAAGATTATCCCAAAGTTTATCTATATTAAAGAAATTTTAATAACAAGCAGAATAATATTTACAGAAGAACTGAAAATGCTCTTCTACGTAATCAAATACATATTACTAGGAAGTTACTCGATAACACCGATAAAAATCTTTTATATTTACATTTAGAAATTTCATCTATTTTGAATAAAGAAGATTGGGATAAAATTGATTCTATAACGTTTAAATCTATGAAATAAATTTGACATCTCATGTCAAAAGAAAAATTTAATAAATTATACAAACAACAAAATAATAGACCATTATTGATTGTAGAAAACAGTTATAAACCTTTCTGATAATGTTGTTTCAGATTATGCTATTGAAGCGCTTTCTAAAGTAGGAAATTTTGCGATAACACCAAGAGTAATACCTTTTGAAGATATAATTTCCAACATCGAAAACTCCATTAGATTATTACCTTTTGATGCTGCTAATGAAGTTAGATATAACACCGTTAACATATTACGTAAAACAAAACCTCCAAAGAGCAACTTATCCTTTCGTCAACGACATGCTTTACTTGATCTTAAACGCAATGAAAGTATTATAATATTAAAATCAGATAAAGGTAATGCAACTGTTATATTAAATATGAACGATTATAACACTAAGATAGAACAATTGTTGGGACCAGAAACTTATCGTGAAATACCAAAAGATCCAACAAAAAAGTTTCTTTTAAAAACTAAAGAGCTGATTAAATTATCATCTATTCCTGAAGAAATAAAGAAGAAACTATCTAACTCTGAAGCTATTTCACCAAAA
The DNA here is from genome assembly GCA_036346205.1 of Vesta saturnalis. Taxonomy (NCBI): domain Eukaryota; kingdom Metazoa; phylum Arthropoda; class Insecta; order Coleoptera; family Lampyridae; genus Vesta; species Vesta saturnalis. The sequence goes on along the minus strand of JARFJB010001864.1, from coordinate 949,618 downwards.
CTATATGGTTTACCAAAATTCATAAACCTAATATTCCTTTAAGGCCTATTGTTAGTGCAATTGGTTCTCCTACATATAACCTTGCAAAACATCTTACATTGTTATTACAACCTCATATAGGAAAAACACCCATTACATTAAAAATTCTGCCGACTTTGTTGAAAAAATGCATAGTTTCAAAATTGAAGAGGGTGATATAATGGTTAGTTTTGATGTTATTTCACTTTTTACAAAAGTACCTCTAAAAGAAACTATTGAATACATAGATCATCTTTTTCCAAAGGACATAACCATTCTTTTTCAGCACTGTCTTACTACAACTTATTTTCAGTGGAATAGTAAATTTTATGAACAGATTGAAGGTGTAGCAATGGGTAGTCCCTTAGTCCTGTTATAGCTAATTTTATATGGAAAATTTGAAACATTAACGTTACAAAATACACCTAAAAACCTTCAGTTTGGTATAGATATGTAGATGACACATTTGTTATTTGGAGACATGGAAGAAGCACTGCATGAGTTTTTGGTTTTATAAATGGTATACATCCTAGTATTCAGTTTACCATGGAAAAAGAAACTAATGGAAGTTTACCATTTCTTGACATATTAATATCTAAAATAATAATTCACTATCTTTTAAGGTTTACAGAAAGCCGACACACACTGATAGATACCTTCATAAATTATCCAACCACCATCCACGTCAAAAATTAGTGTAATTAAATCTTTAGTAGATCGAGCAAAACGAATTTGTGACCCTGAATTTTGAATGATGAATATAAATATTTAAGAAAATCCTTACAAGATAATGGATATTCACTTACAGATATTAATAATGTTATTACACCTTCTAGGCGTAACCTTAAAGAAAAACCAGTTCTTAATGTTGGTACTGCTTTTCTTCCTTTTATAGCTAATGTTACAAATAGAATTGAAAAATCCTAATCAAATATGGCATTAGGACTATTTTTAAACCTACAAGAAAAATTAAAGAACATTTAAGATCACCTAAAGATGTGTCAAACCCTTTATCATCTTCCGGAGTGTATAAGTTATCTTGTTCATGTGGAAAAGTATACATCGGGACCACAAAACGTAGCTTTGATACAAGACGCAAAGAACATATGAGATTTTGTAGATTGGGTCAACCAGAGAGGTCTGCTGTGGCTGACCATGCCCTGAATAATCTAAATCATGACATTCAATTTGACAATATGAAAATATTGTCAAGACAAACCATTATTATGTTCGTTTGCAACGTGAAGCTATTGAAATATATAAACACCCGAATAATTTTAATAGACAAGAAGAAAATCTCCGTTTAAATAGGTTTTGGCATCTTATAATTAAAAGAGCATAATGATACGCCTTGATTTTAATTTGTTTTCAACTTTTGGTATGTCTAGGTTTTTGCTGTGTTTTCCTAGACCTTGAAGCAAATGCTTTACCAATTGTATGTTAAATTTCCACAGCACTATAATTTAACATTAGTAGTTGAAATTAAATTAAAATTAAAAATTACAAAGAACGTTCTGCATTGTGCTTTTCATTGTTAATAACACTTCCAATTATTGATAAAGATATCTCTTTGTTAGATTTAACTGGGTTAATTTATTTGATGTAATGTTTGGATTTGTGAATGCTTCTATCATTTTAAAATTGAAGTTTTTCACAAGTTTACACTTACATCATAACTCGATTAAATTTTGTTAAATGTGTTTTTGGCTGGCAAATTTCATTGTTAGCTTTCGTCGTAGAGATGTTCTGGTTTGTCATCTTTGAGGCAGTTTAACAATATTTAATTTTAATGACCTAGTTATTCTTTACTACAATTTTATAGTTGGCTTATACGTTTCTCAAACTGTTATATTAATAGCACTTATTTAGTTTGAAATTCAAATTTGCAAATTTTACTACATCTTTAACAATTTTAACAAACATTACTACTGACGAAGATAACTGTAAGTGTTATCGAAACGTTTAGATTGTATAATTTAAAGTACACCATTAAAAATCCCAAAAGATAAGTATTTTATTCCTATAGTTTATTGCATTTTGTTGAAATGATTATCTTGCATATAGGGTAGGTAAAAACTCAATGGTCACATTCTATAATTAAAAAAAAATACACTATATATTATAACGTAATTCGATCCCTTTGGGGCTTTATCTTTATCATTCGCTATACCTATATGTAATATTTTCTAAATCAGCTTTCTGATTTCGTTAAAACAGATGGCTGTGAAAAATTTATTCTACAAATGAAAGAATGTTTTTGCTGGAAAAAAAAATTATTTTGGTTTTTCTTTCTCATCTTTCGCGGAAAATGTTGTTTAATTTATTGGTCGTAAAGTGCGATAAAATTGCACTTACTAATAGCTTTTGTGCGACGTTCATATTATCAAGGGATTCCCGAGATTTATATAATTCATCCAATAATTCTTATGATTATGGTTAGAGACGACTTTAGAATTAAAAATAAGTTGGACATATTTTGATACATTTAAGACAATCTTATCTCTTAAAGAAATTAATTTTTTTTTTCACTTTAATTTTCGGCTCCTGTTCCAAGTCGAATATCAACCATTGAATCTTACGCGCTACATAAACATTTTATTTATTTACAATGTATTCACACTTTTCAATAAATGATTTATATTCAGGAAAAACGTACGTCATTTAAACTTTTTACGTTTTTTTTTTGTACATGACTTTTTTATGCAAACATCAAAATTTCAATGCTCTAAGCATTGAATTCTCTGTTTTAGTATGATTCTTCGGTCGTTACGTTTTAAATTTACTAACATATAGATGCATAATATCTTTTGTTATTTAATTATAGCCCATTAGAGGTGTAGTGTTCCACTTAAATTACGTTCATAAATGTTTTATAGATGTATTACTTGAGTCGACTCAATCAAATACTTCAGTCAAATGTTAATGCAATCACTTTTCAAGTTTTAGTTATAAACAAAGAATAGAATCCTGTAGCTCATCAGCATATCAAAAAATCACTAAAGCCTTTTAGTCTTAACATTTTGTTTCTTGTTGAGTACAATCATTATTTTTCTCTTGTACGGACAGAAAATTGTAAACTGTTATTAATAGATTTATCCAAGACGCTTAATTCAGTGAAATTTGAATATTTACTTTCAAATTTTGAGTTGTAGAACTAAAATCACTTTGCATAAAGATAATGCATCTACCATTTGGCGCGCATCTGCAAGATCACAAGTTATGCATTTAGATCAAATAACAACGTAGGAACAATGCACGCAAATGATTTTACTTTGAAATACTATAAAATATTTTTAGTTTCGTCAATTTGGAATTTTCTACTTACTTTTTTGTAGAAAGTTAAAATTAAGTACGTAAAATTAATCAATTTTGGTCATGTAACCAATAAAATCGGAAAGACTACATAAATATACTTTACTAAATATGGGTCCTGTTAAACAGGACATGTCCTACATCATAATAAACATCAAAATGAAATAAAGTTCAAGATTTTGTGTTTAATTTTTAATCATATCATGACATCTTAGGTCATCATACATACCAATAAAAAGAAATATCACTAGCATTTAGTTTAAACCAATTACTAATGCTGAAAATAGAATAACGGCAAATTTAATCTGTAAATGCTTAAAGTTATCTAAATCTATCTTTGTTCTACCGTTCTTATCAATCTGTTCATATAGAAATATTTAATCAATACTTTGTAACTGAACTTATTAATTTTTCCCGTGAAATGAAAGGTTAACACACTGAGATCATTTTATCTCTGGCTGTTGCGTACATTCTGAAGGGAGATAGTGTTACAACGACATTTTGGTAGTAGACATATAGACTTGACTATGATTGGCTAACACTGGACATCATTGTTGCGAGTTTGCGTTTTTATATCGCTATTTCTTTGTATAACTACACTTAATTATACTACTTTCAAATTTGTGAGAAGACGAGAATTTAGTTAATTAAACCTATAATTAATTATGTAAAGGAAAATATAGGTTGTTATCCCCTAACTTTGCAGTAGGTGTCGGATAGGCTTATGGAAATAAGCGAATTGCCAACTGAACTCCCCGAAGAAGACCGTAAGTGTTAATGAGATGTAGAATATCTCAAATTCAATAGTATTTGTCACAGGGGATACTACGATCAAAATCGTTTGGTAAACAGTTCTTCGAGAGTTGCTAAGAATCCTCCGTAGCCGTAGAATAAGATAAGTGTCCACTTGGGAAATAATTAACTCAATATAAAACACAACATTCTAATATTCACTTTAAATTTCAAAAAGTATATTGAGATTTGTTAGAGTTCATGATAAGTAAATAAACTCGTAATAAATAGATTTTAATTTAGAATACTGAATCCGTAATCGCTAAACAAATTTGGAGACGTAAAACTTTGCACCAATGGGAAATAATTTCACAAATAGAGTACACTACCAATATCTGGAATGCACTATAGTGCAAATATTTAAATCTCAAATGGAGTATAATAAATGCGGTAGCTGAAACGCTATTTAAATCTTTAAACATCAAATTTGTTTTAAGAAATGTTAGTTATTTCCAGGTGCATAAATTACTTACTGCATTTACAAAACAAGAAAGTAGAAAGAATGAATAACACTGTAGATCCATGGTAAACATTAATTTGGTTATTTACTTTTCAACATTAGTCAAACGATTTACGTAAAACAAAAGTGACGTAGTGGTGTACCAGTTTAGAGTAATCTATTACTACAGCAGAAGCGTTTTTAAAGTGTAAACATGCTTTAGGAATCTGTGAATGCACCATATGTATTATTCCAATTAATACAGCGACCTTGTGCGTCACTAAAAAAAATAATATTCAAACGGTATTCAATAAATATTTCAAGATTGTTATCAATTTAACTCTACCTTAGACTTCAAATTATTGATTTGCAATTTTTGAAACAAGACTTAAACCTACGACGTGTACTTTAACAAAACTTGTAATAATTCCTACAATATATTTGCGTTAAAATAAAACTGCATCACCCTTCCACCAAATTCTCAATTTACACTAAACTGATGTAATCGAAAAATGGATAAATATTTTGGTTCTAATATTAGCCTATTGTAGATTTATTTAAAGGGTGACGATACCCAGAATCCATCAAACGGTTTTGTCCTTGTTGCAAATGAAGCAAACATCACTAAGTTTAAGGGCATCAAATGTTAAGTACAAATATACAAAGCAAACTTTAACTGTATCATGCAAGAAGGCATATTTCGTAATTTTGTAAATTCCATCGCCTTCCTCATACTTTTTATAACGTTATTTTAAAACAGTAATTAAACCTTCTGTGACACTCCTACGTCGGCACACAGTGACTTGTTTTTACTTTGTTATCTTTTATAAATGTTACGTACTTAACCCTTATGTTTCTGCATAAATAATGCAACGTACATGGCGAGAGGTGGTACCTGGGTACCACTGTGTATTTTTAACATTGTTACGTGGGTTGTTGTATATATGTGCATCTGCGCATGCGTAGCAATAGTGATGATTAGTTGTTTTGTGTACAGTCATCCCTCATTTACGGCCGAGTCTACGTTGTGATCTTATTGAATTGTGCTCAGTTTAGTTCAATTGGTGAAATAATATGTCTTCTGCACGTGATTATATTACTAGTGCGCCTGGTAGCGGAAAATGTAGTAGCAAACCTTCTGGAAACAATGAACCATCAAATAGCGTAGCTTCAGAAAATACTAGAAGCCTCCGGAAACTTGTTTATAACCCACAATACAATCGCAGATGATATCTCGACTTAGATAAGTATGTTGTTTTGTTTCTGTATTCGCTATATATAATTATGTATATTCCTGTAATAATGAATGGTATTCGGTAAAGGATGACAGCTGAAGATGTCGAAAGATTGTGTGAAACTTCCGATGAGGAATTTAGTGATCAATACGAAGATGACAACGACGAAAGTTATGTGCCATCAGAAAACGGTGAAGAATCAGATGTAGAAGATGTTCTCACTGGAGAAAGGGTTCTTATCGAAACAGAGGTGGAGGTCAACAGCGACGACGACGAGGAAGTTACTACAGAAGCAGATACTACTGAAACCCCACCACCTACTGATGTTTATCGCTGTAGTGATTCAACTATCTGGAACAAAACCCCGTTACCATCGTCTCAAACCCGGTCATATAATATCATTCGAGAACCAGGTAATGGGGATTCTTTTCTCTTTCTAATTCAATTTGAATCTCGTTTGTATAAATTTTAGGAGGCCCGAGTAGAGTAACTGCTTTGTATACACGTAAGGATACGTTCAATACTTTATTCACAGCCGAAATGAAATCCATTATCATACGACACACTAACCGTAAAGCCAATCAAGTTTATTGTGATTTCAATAGAAACTCTAATTCGACACAAAAAGTGTGGAAGAACATTTCAGATGAAGAGCTTGATGCCTTCTTTGGTATACTTCTAATGGCGGGCGTTCATAAATCCAATACTGAGCATATTGATGAATTGTGGAAATCAGATGCCTTGTCGTTATATAAAGCAGGAATAAGTAGAGACCGCTTCAAGCAGATTCTTCGCTTCATCAGATTCGACAACCCTACGACACGGCCAGCCGGACTTGAAACTGATAAAGCTGCCGCCATAAGCGACATTTGGCTTATGCTAAACCAAAATCTTTTAAAATATTATAAACCGCATGAATACCTAACGGTCGATGAACAACTATATCCCTACCGCGTACGAACTAGGTTTACCCAATACATTCCCTCGAAACCTACCAAGTATGGCATAAAAGTGTTTTGGGTTTGTGATGCTACAACTTTTTATCCATGCCAAGGGTCAATTTACACAGGAAAATTAGCGGGTAATGAGCGACAGGTAAATATTGGCGAAAAAACTGTAATGCATTTATGTCGACACTACAAACGTTCGGGCCGCAACATCACCACCGATAATTTTTTCACATCACTGCCTCTTGCTCGCATGCTGAAATCAGATGGGCTTACTTTAGTCGGTACGCTTAGAAAAAATAAACCCTATATTCCCAAGGATCTTTTAGTGAAAAAGAAACGACCGCTTTTTTCAACCAATTTTGCTTTCAATACAGATGCCATGCTGTGCTCATATGTCCCAAAAGTAAATAAAGCCGTAGTTTTGTTGTCAACGATGCACTTTACAAACACAGTTGATGATACCCTGAAGCAAAAGCCTGAAGTAATTTCGTTTTATAACAAAACTAAGTCAGGTGTCGACGTTATGGATAAAATGCTCGGAACATACACGAGCAAGAGACGAACAAGCCGTTGGCCGTTAGCCTTTTTCTTCTATATATTGGATGTCATAGCTCTGGCTACTTACATTATCTATACTGAAAACAACCCCACAAAATATCAGAACACAAGTATGAGGAGGACTTTCCTAAAAGACCTAGCTCGTGATCTGTGCTTGCCAGCTGTGAACCAAAGAAGTGAAAATCCCATGATATTCCGAAACCGGTTTACGAAAAACGCCATTGAAAGTGTTTTAGGAAGTTCGCTAGAAGCTCCTCATCATTCCAATCCTGTGCCTGAACGGGACTCCTCTGGTCGCATTACAGTAAAAGGCATATGCAAAATGTGTTATAACAGCGACGGAAGATAAAAGGAAAACCCGCAAGATGTGTAACATTTGTAGAATCCTGTGTGCCTGCAGCACACGGATCAAAGAGTCAAATGTCTTCAGTGCCGGGATAAATAATAGGTATATTATATATACATTACATCTATATGCTATTTTGTAACATATAACATTAAAAAATAACAATAGATATATAAAAATATTATTTTCCAGTACGTAATTTACAGTGAAACCCAGGTACCACCGTCCGCCAGGATGAGTTCATTTTTCGATAAGGTAAAAAATACCTGACACCCCATACGTTTCCATATCTGAAATTTTCAAAATATACTTAAAATTATATATTTAGAGATGTCCTAGGAGCTCAAGTTGATTCGCCCTCTCAAAGGTGAAATATTCCATATTCTATACCCTAAAAGTACCCGGGTACCACCTTCAGCCACATAAGGGTTAAAACAATGCTTGAAATAAATAACACTTTCTTCATCAAAATGACAAATATTGACACGGTAATTGAAAGTGCAAAAAATTATACGGTATAACTAGATCGAAGAATTAAAGTGAAATCAATGTTGTGGAGACTGTATAGCTTTCAGTTTTTGAAAATAAACATCCTTAAGTTCCTTGTATACCACTTCCTATGGCTAAACTTTTCAAATTTTATATTGTGCAGAGTGTTAGGGCAATTACTCATTTAGTAGAATAAAGTAAAAGTAAGTGTATTTTGTGGTCTGTTAACCTGGTGCTAATGATTCTTCCAGTTTCACCAATATAGACTTTAGCATAAGAGCATGGTACTTCGTAAGCACCACACGTATGTAGTGGTAATTGGTCTTTGACAAAATTAATAAGATTTCGAGTTTTAATACTGCTTTTGTAAGCTACTTTTATATTATGTTTTTATAACATTTTACCAATTTTGTTCGCTGTAAAACGACAAACTAATTTGAAGTTGAAAATTTATCATCCACAGGCATTGTTTGTCTCGGTTGTAATGAGTTTTTTATTTGTTGTTTATTGAAGCCATTATCTATAAAGACCTTTTCAAGATGGTTTGATTCATGTTGTAGTTTGTCTGGATGAGAAACCGTTGTGGACAGGTAAAACGATACACTAATTTGAAGTTGTAAATTTGTCAACCTCAGACATCGTTTGTGTCGGTTGAAATGATTTTTTAATTTGTTGTTTGTTGAAGCCATTATTTATAAAGACCTTTTCAAGATAGTTTAATTCATGTTGTAGTTTGTCTGGATGAGAAATCGTTGTGGACAGGTAAAATGACAAACTAATTTGCGGTTATAAATTTATCATCCACATGAATCGTTTCTCTCGGTTGAAATGATTGTTTCATTTGTTGTTCGTTGAAGCCATTGTTTATGAAGACCTTTTCAAGATGGTTTAATTCATGTTTTACTTTTTCTGGATGAGAAATCGTTGCGGCACGGTTGTACAAAGTTCGTATCGTACTAAACTTCTGTGCTGGACTATAGTGTGATGAAGCATCAATGTAATGATCTGTATGTTTGAATGTTCACTATTTAAACGGTCCAGGAACACCATCAATTTTTTTTCCCTAAAATGCCAGATGGTAAAAATATCATCAACATATCAAAGTCAAAGTTTTGGTTTCTTTCTTTTTCTTTCTCCTGTTGTTCGAAATATTCCATAAAATAATTTGCAATTGATGGTGAAATTGGAGATCATCTAACTGTTGATAATATTACTCATTCAATAATAAGAATGATGTAGTTAGACAATGTTTAAAAAATTTGATCTCGGTGTGGTTCAAATGTCGTTCTAATAGTTGTAAGGTATCATTTATTGGTACTTTTGCGAAAAAGGAATCAATTTCAAAACTAATTAACAAATAATCTGGAGTGACTATTAATGTTCCAATCAATTCAATAAAATGTTCCGAATTCTTTATAAAGCTGCTCTAACCAATGAAAGGTTGAAATGGAGTATTCATGTATTTAGAAAATGTGTAGGTTATGGAACTTACATTTGGTCGAAGTGTAACATTAAATGTATTGAAAAGTGTGTAGTTCTAAATTAGCACGTTGAAAATTGACAATAACATAGTAAACTTTTAATTTAATGGCGTAGCATCATCTATCATCCAATAGCAGATTCGGCCTGTATTCAAAATGTGATAAAATTTCATCAAGTTTATTTAAACTTAGAAGTGCCACCTAGGTAATTAAAATTTGATGGAAATTAATAAATGAATAAATTATATAACGTAATATTAGAATCGGCGCAAGAACGTTAATAGAATGATATTTGCTATAGCGCAATTTACAGATTTCCAAACTATACGAATAATACAAAAATGTTCATGCCTTGTCCTGGTGCCAAGTTGACCAGGCGTCTGTCATTGCGTCTTGTTTATGACGCTATATTTTCATACAATAGGTGTTTAAATAGGTTTTCAGAAGAATTTGAGCAAATTATTAACCTCATTAATAACCGTATTCTTAATAGAACGATTAGTATGTTTCATTTACTCCGAAAAAGAGAAAACATTACCCTGAATTCGTCTCAATAAACCAAAATTACTTTTAATTTATAAAATAACAAATATGAAATAACCAATAGAAATTTCGTTTAAATTGGTCTGTTTGAGAAAACTCCTTGCTGTCCAATTTTTTTAAGAATAAATCCGAACGGGAAATTTTCTGTGGACGACCGGTCGCAACACCGGATTACAATATTTCAATTTTTTTTTAATGATTTTTATGATAGAAACAACTTCATTAAATAAACGTTTCTTTTAATTATGGAAAAAGCCTTTAATTCCTTTTGTTATGGCTAATTATTTTAAATGTGTACTTGTCCCGTACTACATAAGCTTTTAATGCAAACCTTTCTAATGCTACATATGCAAACCCATCGTGTGTATTGTTCAAAGTGCCACGGAATACATTATTTAACACTATTTGCTAAAACAAAGCATACTTTCTAAGAATTTGATTGTATTGCATACTGGTGTAGTAAATCCGATAGTTAGGATTTACATGTATGTGGAATTAAGGGGTTTAATTGTTAGGATTATTTACCCGCACGAATATCTTTGTATTCGAAACAAGCCAGGATGGAAATTACTTGCAAAGTCTTGGATTTAAGAATAAATATTGTACGTATCTACTGTAAAAGTTGTGCATTTAAATTAAACTTATAAATATATCGTGAGTGACGTTTCTCTAAACAAGTAATTTATCTGAAATACATCAGAACCCTAAACATTTTGTTAAAAATGATGAACCGGTTTATTAAATTATCGATAATCAATTATGTGCGACAAAAAATTGAATGTGAGGGAGCAAAATTGCTTTGGGATTTGATGATGGCCTCTCCTGTAAACGACATCATTAATATACTCATAAACGTATAATTCTATTTTTTCATTTTGGAGATACCTTTAGGTCGTATGTATATGTATAACTAACACCCGAATGGTATTCTAAAAGTATATGAATTGATAAAATCAATGGCAAATGCACAATGGAGGTATTACGCACATTATAAGATTGTACCTGCATGTCGTTTAGATGTCAAATCAATAAATTGCTGGCCATTGCTTCTTTTATGTTTATGTGCATGCAGCTTTAAATATTACCAATTCTACAATATGCACGTTTGCCAAATTAGAACATTATCTGAATGAAATGTACTGTGAATATTTATATACGCCAACAATACATTTTTTAACAATTTTAGTAGCCATTTAACGTGCAAAAGTGTTTACTAAGTACTAAATTATGTTAGAAACTCTCAAGTGTTTTAATTTACGCTATTAAATCACTTGAGAATTTCTAACATAATCTTGTATAATACTGAAGGCGTTGGATGGTTTAGTATAGTCGGTAAAGATTTGATATCCATAAGGGCACGAAAAAATACCTAAAAGCTATACACTATAAGCAAAGCGAGAAGACTTACTTTGTTTTTAATTAATTTACTATCAGAGATATGTAATTGTCACAAGCCAACTAATCTGCATAATCGATGAAATAGTAATATTTTCCAGTGGCGGCTCGTGAGTTATGAAAGAAGGTGGGCACAATCAATTTGAAAATATTATGTAAGGACGAAAATACAATATTTGATAGAAAGAGAAACATAGAACTTGAAGTAACACCTGCTCATTGAGCAGCACTCATCTGGCTCATGCTCATGCCATATTGGATTAGCCATTTTCAATTTTTATTTGTTAACATCATATTATTCTGTATCATAACTTTCATAAGTGGCTTCATATTAGTTGAGTTGATCGGCCTTTTTCCAAAGTTTTTGCTTCTTGAGCGCGACGTTTCGGAAGCGGACTCTGCTTCTGTCATCAGGCTTAGTCCTGAAAAGGACTGTTTTCACACTTGAGTCGAATTCATATGTTATATAATTTTTTCCCAAGCACTTGATTACTCTCAGATTCGAACTTGGTACCTTTCACTTACTAGTCTGACACCTTTACCGCTGAGCCACTGAGTAATCCAATATATGTTTTTTAGAACTTATATATATATATATATATATATATATATATATATATATATATATATATATGTGGTTGCGCAGAAGTTTATTGCGCATGTTGTGCCGTAACTTCTTGCGCAGGTGTATTGCGCTGTAGCTCTTCGCTCATTATTGGAATCCATATGGGTTTCATTTCCACACCACCTTGGCTTATTGGATTTTCTGCTAATGCGATGTCTGTGCCTTCTTCGAGTTTCCGACGAGTTGTGTTCTAGTCCTTTGCCACTATCTGTATGTTATCCCATTGAATGCGTTGGTCTTCATTCCAGACATGTTCGGCGATTCTTTATTTTTTGTTTCGCCCTTGCGGACATTATTATGTTCCTGCGTTCTCACTTTGAGTGGTCTACTACTCTCTCCTGTGTATGCTCTGCCGCATTCGTATGGTAGGTTGTATACACAATTCTTGGAATTCAGATCTTCATTGTGTGGTTTGGTTTTGATTAGTATTCCCCTGAGCGTTCTGGTGGATTTGAAGGCAGTGCGAATCTTATATTTGCTGTCTATCCTTCGTATTTTGTATGAGGTACCTTGTATATATAGTATTATCGCTGTATATTTAGGTTCTTCTTTTTCGTTTACCCTTTCCCTGTTTAGGTTAAGTGTTAGATAGGGGTAGCCATTTTCTTTGAGTGTTCTAGCGATATTTCCTTTTTTTTTTGTTCGGGTCCTCTTTTTTTGAGCTTATTGTTTTTGCTCTATCGTACAAGCATTTTGCGACGCCTAACTTCACGTTCTTGTGGTGATAGGAGTTGTAGTGTAGGTACCACCCCGTGTGGGTAGGTTTCCTGTATAACTTGTTGTGAAAATGTTGTCATTCCTGTGTACAAGTACATCCAGGAATGGCAGTTTTTGTTCCGACTCCAATTCCATTGTGAATTTTATGGAGGATGCGCGGCTATTTAGATGATCTATGAATTCATCTAGATTATGCTTGCCGTGTTGCCAAACTACGAAAGTATCGTCCACGTATATAGCGACACCCTTGGTTTCTCTGTGTATTCGGATATCGCTTGGTCTTCGAAGTCTTCCATATATATATATATATATATATATATATATATATATATATATATATATATATATATATATATATATATATATGTGTGTGTGTGTGTGTGTGTGTGTATATATAGGGACCGCCATAAAGTTGGACACATATGGCAAAACTTTTTATTATTGAAATTTCTGACAACTCTATTGGCGGTTAGTTTCTGCATGTCTGACAACCAAAAAATCCATTGTGACGTTTGTCACGTGACCATAGATTTGTCGGGAATTTTGAAAAATGTTAACTGTGATGCCCATAAATGGGTCAAATTGACATTATATCGAAAAATGATATTAAAAAATGTATTTAGAACCCAACAAAGACCCCACATGCCAATTTTCAACCAAATCAGAAAAAAAAATAAAAAATACCATTTATTCCCCTCTTCTTTTATTACGAAACATCATAAAGTTTTGTTCTACCTGGAAATAGTTTTAATAACACAAAATTACATAATTTTAGGTATCTTAAACTATGAGGTGCACTTTAAAGAGCAATAATTTTCATCCTTATAAGCCGAAATATTTGATGTTTCAAACCCAACCTATTAAATTAAAAAAATCGCTAATTTCAAATGTACTAACCAATATTAAATTTAATAAGGATAAATAATGTGTTGTTAAGTCTCAATTACAAATATTAGTTCGTTTACATTTTATTTACCGGTTAAAAATATTAGGTCAACTCATGCGCTTCAATATACGGGGCATGAACGCAACCAGCGACGTGGCTAAATCGTATTTTTTAAATTTTCCTCTCAAAAATTGTCTATTTTACAAGTATTTGATTAATTTTGACCGAAAATTATGTAATTTATATTATTAAAACTATTTCCAGGTAAAACAAGATTTTATGCTGTTTCAGAATAAAATCGGAGAGGAATAAATGGTATTTTTTATTTTTTTTTCTGATTTGGTCGAAAATTAGTATATAGGGTCCTTATTGCATTCTAAATACATTTTCTTAATACAATTTTTCAATATCTTGTCAATTTGACCCATTTTTCGGCATCACAGTTAACATTTTTCAAAATTCCCGCCAAATCACGTGACAAATGTCACAATGGATTTTTTTGGTTTTCAGGCATGCAGAAGCGAACCGCCAATAGAGTTTTTCAGAAATTTCAATAATATAAAATTTGTCCAACTTTATGGCGGTCCCTGTACATATATATATATATATATATATATATATATATATATATATATATATATATATATATATATATAATATATTGCTCACTATGGGTGATAGTGGTGAACCATCGCCATCCCAAACTCTTGTTGGTAGAATTTATCTTCTACCTGGAAATATGTAGCTCTAATATTGTCAGAAGTTCCATTATTGTGTTTACCGAGAGGTGCGTGCGTTCGTCTAACGTTTCATCCTTTTCCAGCTTGTTCTTTATGGTAGTTAGTGCCTTATCGGTAGGCACATTGTGAATAGGCTCACAATGTCGAAGTTTACCAGTATTTCTTCGTGGTTTGGTCGGACGTTTCAGATGGTGCTGTCGTTCTAGGAATCGGTAGTATATTCTATTAGTAACGTTTCTGAAAATTGTAATTTTCGTTAATTACTTATGACCAAGATTCTATATGAGGCACGCACGTACCCTACATAACGTTTTGACGTTACTTTGTTTGTTGAATGTTGTATGTAAATTTCCTATAATATGTGGGAAATACTCTTCGTATACGACCGGACAGTCTCGGTAGTTCTCTCGGTATCCGCGTGTTATTTCATAAGGGAGTGATTTGTTTCCTCACAGTCAGTTGCTTTCAAGTTTCTAAACTTAAGGTCGGTTATGCTTAGTTTGTGTTGTTATTGTTTAGATAGAGTGCTTTTCCGCAAAATCGGGACGATAAAAACCTGACAAATTCCGAACTAATGTATTTTCTGGTACATAACGACCCGCAGCATGAAGAATTTTTATATCCAGGAGAGGCGAGAGATGTGTAGTCCACAGATGATGTATCATAAGTTGATGAAGAGGATGACACGGTTACTGTAGAAGATGAATGGAAAGGGTTTATTGAACGTGAAGTACAAAACACTGGTTTTCCAACAGGTAACCCTTATTATGTATCCAACTTGTTGCTCAAAGATACCATTGGAGGGTACAGTAAAGAAAATACATCAAAATATAATTAGAAAAACTCCGAGGCTGACACGTATTAGTTCAAAAGTCACTATTATAAAAGATGCTTGTTGTTTTTATCTGAAGACATATTGGATATGCTACTAGAAGAAACCAATCTTAAAGCCGAGTCATTCTTTCAAAAATATAATTGTGATCATCCAAGTAATAAAAAGACGTTCATTCCCACAAGCAACATTGAAATGACAGGTTTTATTGGCGTTTCCATTACAATTCGTGGTTTGAAAAGCAGCGGTGAGCCTATAGAAATGTTGTGGTGTGGAGACCCTGTGTATAGTCGCGCAATAATCCCAGCTGTTATGTTTCGAGATGGATTCCAACTTCTTACTAAATTTCTTCGTTCCGATAATTTTGAAACAAGAGAAGAACGGAAACGTAGTGATAATATGCTTCCGATAAGAAATGTATTTGGAAAGTTTGTTTCAAACTGAAAAACAGCTCTAAACCTCGTACCCACCTACGTGTCGACTAACAATTAATACCATTTCTAGAAAAGGCTCTTTTTAGGGTATATATGAAGAACAAACCAAGCAGGTACGGTCTGAAGGTGTGGCATCTCGCATGATGCGCTTCGCCTTAAGTAGCTAACATGCAGCAGTACTTAAGTAAAAGTGATGTACTTTTTTTTCGGAACTTAACAAACGGTTTTTGATTTTTAGGAAATCAAAATAACCAACTTGAAAAGAGTCAAGGTGAAAGGGTTGTTATGGATATGCTAAATCATTTATCGGATTGATACGGTATTACCTCTAATAACTTTTTACTGGCCTCCAGTTAGCTGAAGAACTATGGGACAATAATATGACATTATGAGGTACACTACCGAGAAATAAAACTTTCATTCCCAAATACCTTCTGCCATTGGGGTCTAAGCCGATAAGTTCGTCAACGTTCACTTTTAGACAGAATCGAACATGTGCCGAAGAAAAATGTTGCAATAGTATTACTTTCCAGTGAACACAATAGTGATGAAGGAAGTGGAAAAGAAGCATCACATAAACCCAACATTATCCGGCATTATAATAACAAAAAGAGTGCAGTAGGCATAGTAGATCATATGACACAACAGTATACCATGAAATGAAAACCAATAGGTGGCCTATGGTAGTATTCTACCATTTCATTGATACGGCAGCTATTAACGGATTCAGAATATGGCAGTTAGTAAATCCTAATTATCATGTAATAGTGTTGGTTATGAATCGGTGGTATATACTGATTAAAGGTGCGCAATAGTGATCGGGACGAGGGCGAAAGTATGTAAGTGGTTGTGTAAATGCAACGGTTGGCGATGGTGGCGATGATGGTAAAATTTTATGAGCAGGACCACTATGATTTATATCTTTTTTATTTTTATTTGTTTGATTTTTGAGGTAGGAAAGTAGAATGAGACAACTATATAGGGGAATCCCTAATAGTTATGAGATTTGTAACCCTAGGTAAGGTTCCTCTGGAGTTAACAGGAAAGAAACGAATGTCCAGTGAGAAAAATTGGACCGTATATTGCCAAAATAGGTACATGGAGAGAATATGCGATAAATCAACCGAACTATTAGCTTTAACAATAAGGTATGTAAGGTAATAAATATTTTAGATTGGTGCTCGATTGCGGACACATGTTTGCTTAATTCAATACTATGAAAAAAATATATTGGTAATGATTAACTAATGTTTTTCGTATTTCAGATTTTTAGCATCTGGTGACAGTATGTCCAGTTTATACCATGCCTATAGAATTTCTTTGTTATCGTTGTCGAAAATAATTGGAAAACTACAAAAACTATATGGGATTTTCTAAGTACAGAAGTATTTATAAAAGGTACAAGCAAGGAATGGAAAGAAATCGCAAAAGATTTTGAAAGTAAATGGAATTTTCATTACTACATTGGTGCCATTGATGACAATCATGTTTCAATTTAGGTAAATAAATAAATATTTTACTAATAATACCTAAAACCACAAATGTTTCAGGCACCAAAAAATAGTGGTTTCTTGTATTATAATTACAAGCATTCACATAGTTTAGTACTGCTGGCTGTCGCAGATGCGAGTTATTGTTTCAGCAGTGTAGACCAATGTCCACACTGTTAAAACAATAACTGTCTCTGTCTCCAATGAGACAGAGGAAGAAAAATTGACGACGAAATGTTTAATTTTCAATATGGGATGAAAACTTGTATCAAATGAATTAAATGTCCTTTCCTCAAAAGTAATGAGTGGTAACAGGTTGTTCCCATATGTTATCGTTGTCGATGACGCGTTTCAACTAACACATTTCATGTTACATCCTTATCCTGGTCGTGGTTATGCAGTATTAGATACTTCAAAACAAGTTTTTAATTATAAACTTTCCTGAGCTCGAAGGGTAATCGAAAATACATTCGGAATATTATCTGCAAAATGGCCAGTTTATAGGAAACCTATGATCTATGATGTAACAAGAGCAGAGGATATAATAAAGTGAACATAATCTAATTAAAAAAAATGACAGAATGTCAGAGTGTGACACCAGGCTATGTGAACTACGAAAACGCAAGTGGTGATGTAATAGAGGGAGGAGCTTGGTGGAAAGTGAAAATGTTCTCCGAAATATATCAAGAACTAGGGCAAACACTTTTGGAAGAAATGCAGGTCGCATACGAGATATGTTTGCTGCATATTTATGCAATGAAGGTGCCATACCATCGCAGTGCAATTTTAGCCATAAGTAGAAATGATGGTCCTAAAGACAGTGTTTCATATTTTTCAATTTTAAAATACTTTCACTTATACAGGCGGCCAACATTTTATATCTCCAAACAATAGAAGAATGTCTATAATTTACATATGTACATTCATAAGGTAAATGTGCAAATAAAATAAACGTATAAATTACTAGTTCGTAGTTTTACTTACCATGCATTGTTAAAGTAACTACACGTCACATAATTTATGAGAGAGCTCTTTTCCTGTCGCCAAGGTTTTTCATTGCACGTGCAAGAACTCTACAAATTTCTTCAGCAATAAGTTGATCGAGGTTATTTGTTGCTTCAGTTTTCCGTTTTTTTTTTTAAATATAAAATACTGTGATAGGGTCTATAGTAAATTTAAAAAACTCACTGTTGCCAGATGTGTTGCTTGAATTTCCAGTAGTTTGGGTGCTGGCAGCTACTTGCGTACTCCTTTGTAACTGTGGCGATTGTGATGGTGAACAAATATCATTGGAGATATTCCAAGTGGACTTTAAAGTATTCCCGGATGTTAGTCACCCTTTTTCTGAAATATCAACACAGTTTTGTATAAAAATTTAAAAAAATTTTGATAAATTATAACTTCCTTTCATCGATGCATTGACAAACAATGTTCCCTCAGTGTCTTTCCAGTAATTTTAACAGCTTCCTCGTATCTACAGCACTTTGAACATATCTGTTTAATAATGTTTTATGTACTCTTTCTTTAAATATCTCCATTTTTTTTGTCTTCCAGAGATATTCGTAAACGTAACTTTACATAAACCAATAGTTTTTTTATACGACGAGACCCCTTGATTATTATCGTAGCTTTTCATTGTAAAAGGTGCTATTTGAATATTCAGCGATTAGTATTAGATCTCCTAGTCTGTACAGTTTCTCAGTAGGATTTTCTATGATTTCATCTTCCTCCACTGCTTCATAATCATCCTCAACTACATCTTAATACCTGTTCTTTCTTCATTTACTATTTCCGGGTTTCGAATTTTGAAAATATCACTGATACTGTTCGTGAGTGGCCTTCTTACGACACAATTTGCTGTGTATTTTAAAAACACATATATTATTAATAAATTATTATTTAACTTGTTTGTTGTATACTAACACAGAACACCGCCAACAACAGGAAAATTGGTATCTTTATACGTGATCAGATTAAACGTTTTAATCGAAATAATACATTTACTTCCGTCCATCTCTATGCTTTTATGGACCAAAACAAGAACGTTGAATTACATAACCTCTAAATTCAGTAATTCACACTCCCGCCAGTTCTGTTTGTCAATACTGCGCAAACGCGAAATTGCTGAATCTCCGCAAATTATACACATAAACTACCTTTTGGGTATTTAGGTAAAGACGATTTCCCCTCTCGGCTCTTAGATCACGTGACCGCCCTCTACGAATAATAAAAATCTCCAATTCGCCAAATCCCCAAATCTGTGTCGCTCTAAAGGTACCTTTAGAATCCCTGCCCTCATACTGTTCTAGTTGGATAACAGGTACTTTATACAGTGTGATTCGTGAGGAACCCCTCGTATTTGCTCAATGTTCCGAGATCCAGGGTAACAGTTACAAAAAAAAAGTGATTTTTGAAATATCTCCAAAACGAGAAAAGGTATTTTTCTTATTATTGGTATAATAAATAGGGATAAAAGTACATTGGGTTTAGTTTCTTAATACGTTTCTATTACAGTGGCGTAGAACGCAAGGGGCAGTACAACATTTTAATCCCTAATTTCTACGCCAATGGAGTATATTGAATTTTTTTGTTAAAATAAGAAACCTTGATGTTTTTCATATAAAAAGGTATACTTTGTCTAATTCGATAAGTTTAACAGTTTCTAAGATATTTTCACTTTTAGGTATTTATTACCAACTGCTTAGGCAGGTTATTATTCTGTAGTATTTGGGAACGTGACAATTCGTGTTTCGGGAAAAATACATGTAACTTCAGGAATGATAGATCTAATTAATTTAGCACAAAGCTTTCATATAGACGTAAGTGCAATTTTGTTCAAATTACTCCATTGGCGTAGAAATTAGATACCAGAAGGTTGCACTACCCTACTTTCTACGCGACTGTACATAATAAAAACGTATTAATAAGTTAAAACCAATGAACTTTACATCTCCTTTTATTATACCAAGAATAAGAAAAAACCTTTTTTCGTTCGGGAGATATTTCAAAAATCAACTTTTTCTTGTAACTTTGACACCCTGTATCTTGAAAACGAGGCACTATTGGACTTACGTTTATGTGAAAGTTTTGTATCATTTCCTGAAACACATGGGGTTCCTCATGAATTACCCTGTATGTATACGGGCTAATTGTGCTACTACTGTACATTTGGTGCCTAACATAAGTCTTGTAAGTTTACTGAACTACAAAAGTTCCATATTTCGTTCGGTTTTACTCACAAATAACTAAACTATGTCCTACCCTTCCAGAACGGACTGTACTAAATGTGCGTAGATTTAAAAATTTAGCGGTCGCGGAATTTTTTAACAGGATGAAATGGCCTCGATCATTCGCTAGATGTAGGTACACAGTGTAAAGGACATTGCGACGAGAGTGTCATTGACGTGTCGCAGCGTAAGTATTTTGTTTTGAATCAAAATTGATTAGTAAGTACTGTTTTGTTTAAATAGTTAGTTTAAAGGTCAATCTAGTGTATCACAATTACTTTTTTTTTCTAAAATTAAAACTATTTGACATCACAAAGTACCCACAAAGTTTTAACGCAAGATCGTGCGCTATGGTTTGAAATTTCTCTGCTGAAGCAGAATATTCTACAACTAAACGGTTGTTTTGTTTGTCACAGGACGGCTTCTAGACGATGATTTGCTTGGAGATGTATGTCAATGAGACCTGGAGATTTCTGATAAGGAGGGAGAACCAAGATTTGACGTCGGTCGGATGCTAGATGTGGATATACGTACGCAAGTTTCCCCTGACAACAATGATTGCGACAGTGATCTAGAATCCAATGTTTCATTATCAGTAACGTTCTAGGGATCAGGAGAAGCTGATCTAACTTCTGCTGAAAGAGCACTTGTCCACGACAATCGAAAAGGTCGATACTTTGAAGAGCTACTTATTTCACCGATAAAGCTCAAGATTATCCTTTTTGCTCTGGTGGAACCGAAAAGGTGAAGACTTCATTACAGTATCTTGAAAAATATTTTAACGAAGATCTCTTCTATACTACCTTCGTAAAACCGGATCAGTCTTAAACACACGCAGTCGAGAGATTCCTAAGTTGCTGATGGGGTGCATTCCATATCCTCGTATTAATATGTACTGGCGTGCAGATATGAGATTGGAAATAATCGCGAATCAAACCAAAACGCTTGTAGGTCAATTGAAAGGGTTCCTGGCGCTTACTCTATAGACGAACAGATTATTACCTTTGCGGGTAAATGCAAACTACGTGTATTGGTTAAAAATAAACCAAGTCCTCTTGGACTTAAAAATTACGTCATCACTAGTCATGACTTAATGCTTGATTTTGAAATATATTACCCTAACAATCCGACTTTTACTGACAAATCTCTCGGAGAAGGACCTGCAGTTATCCTGTGTTTGGCTAAAATGTTCCCGAAATAGTTGTTTATCGTTTGAACAATATTCAGTTGCATGGTAAAGGAACGATTATGCTTAATCGAGATCCAAATCACAAAAAGGTAAACAGTTTGTTTCCAATGAAGTCGCTCTTATCAAATGGAAGAACGACAGAGGTGTATTAATGGCCTCTGATTGCACTGGCGGAATCAACTTCGTCTATCAGATGGACTAGAAAGAAAAGACTATGCAGGTAACGGCTCGAGAATAATTTTAAATTATAATAAAACATGGGCGGAGTAATGTCCTCGATCAGCTTATTGAATATTACAGAACTTCAGAGACGAAAATGGACTGTAAAAGTATTTTATTCTAGACCTTGCAGTTGTAAACGCTGAGGCACAAATTGATGTGACGCAAATAAAAGCAAATTCAAAGACTTGCTGTGGTTCAGTGTGGATCTAGCAGACGCTCTTGTGAACTGTTATACAACTACTTCCAACGACGCAACTGAGGATGAGCATACTTCGCCGTCTGTTGAGACCGCCATCTTCGATACACGATTTGATAAATTCGACCATTTGTCTTTATGATGGTCTTCAAGGGCAGGAAGTGCAGATTGAAAGACTGATTTATGTACATTATTCTCAAGTAACTTTCGTTCTGTTATGAATATGGATAAAAATGATTCTAAGTACTGTGTTCATAATAAACTTAAGAAAAGTAATAAACATTTGCTTTAATTATCAACAATCGGCTTTGATTACCAACTCTCATTTGTTACACACAATCTTGTTAGTATATTTAAAAGCGAGAACGCATACGATCGGATTCTAGGATAGGTAGAATTTTTAATTATTTTTTTAGAATATGTTGAAAGTCAAAGCACTCCCAAACAAATCAACTCAAAATTCAGAAAATTTAATACACGGGTCGTTATAACTAAACACACCTGTATAAATAGAAACTCCCATCCATAAAATAAAACGTTAACTTATGTAATTTTAAAATTTCCTCGTATTTTATATTTTTAACTGTCAATTTAGAAAATTCTAAAAAACTAAAAGAAATCGGTTTAACAATGAATTGTTATCTAAAGACAAACTATTCGTGAATTCTGAATAATTCAACGTCAGATGATTAGTGTTTGTACCATCAATAAAATTGTTATATTATCAATACTTTATCTGTAAAATGTATATAAATAACGACACAATTAAAAAACATTTTGTATTTTGTTGTTGACATTGTATGTCACATTTTAAAATAATTTCAAGTACCTTCAAAAATTACATATCAAATTACTTTTTAAATAGAATGTATATTTATCATATTTGAAGGAATTATGAAAAATAATAATTTCGTTAGGGTTTATACCAATTACAGACATTTGATTTATGATTTGATTAAATTCGGTTATAAACAACAACAAAAACAAATGTAATCTGTTAAGTAAATAATACAAATTTATCACCTCTGACATAAATAAACAACGAATCAATTAAACAATGGATATACATTGACAAGTTCGCATGTAAATCTCTACAACATCGTGGTTGAATAAACCACAAATTAATACTAAAACACAAAATAGCTCAAGTCGATTACCTTTACTTTGAAAGAACTGTTGATTAATACAATATAAATCTAGTTCTTACTTAATAAGGTAATTAATCTTTTTTTGGTATGTAAAACTTGTAGTCCATATGGTCTGCTCCCAATAAACCTTTCTAGCTTTGCAAATGCACTATGCACATAACACAAGAGGTAGCCGTAATCACTAACACAGTGTCTATGGTACGTTCACTCGCGTACTTGATATATGGGTTCTTTCGCATATCATAACATCACCTTATGGCTTGAATGTTTGCTTTAAACATTTATTAAAATGAAAAATGTTTACTTCCATGTAAATAGTAAAACCCTTTATTTTCTTCGTACCCTCAACCTGGTATTACTTACAATTGTACAAATGTACCTCATACAAAATCAATAATGTTCAGAAACGTTTTAACTAAACTTCCTAATTCCTGTTTCGTTTACTTAACTGGTCACTCCAGACTTTAATAATAACTTTGGATCAGCGCTCCACTTACTAAACACAATCATAAAATATTTGCTATGTTATGTTAAATCTGCTTTTCACTTTTAAAATTTTTGAAGAAAAATCACTGATGTTCTCTTCAACTTCTCAATACATTAAACTTTTAAATGCGTACTACGGAAACCTAATTCATAAACAACACCAACACTAACCCATTATAAGGTTCCCTTAACGCGCATCTTTACTTAACTTTCGCCCGTCAGTTTCTGACTATCAAAACCTAAATCTCCTTTTCCCATTTGGGCACTCACTTATATACCTTCTGCTCGATATTGCCAGCACGTCACAGTAAATTGCGCTAAACTTAAAATTCACCTATCACAACTGAGCATTCCACTGCGTCTCTACTCGCGTTACAATGTCCAACATGGACAATCAGCTACCGTTATACAACACTCGCCATCTTTATTTACGTGAAAATTTATAAAATCTCCTCACCACACCACATTCATTCAGTATATTCCCCAGATCATAACTCAATTTCATACACATCTTGCATGTGCGCGAATTTTAATTTCACATTCTATCACCTTCATTCTGGAACATGAATCTATTTAACATTATTGCATAACATTACAAAAGTTTCTACAAATAAAATTATTGTACGTTAAAAGAACATCAAAACTCATTCATTAGTACGTCTACACTCGTTTCATTTAACCAAATTCGTCTACACCTGGTAGCAAAAGACCAGTGTCGTATCAATAAAAATTTACCCAAAACATTATTTCTCAACCAAATCTAACGCTTTCAGCGCGAAAATCTTTCTATAACATTTAACTATTCCTTCATACGGTAACTAAGGCTTCATTAAAAATCCAGTGGCGTATCATATACACCACTTACACTACGCATACTCACAACAAAATTCTCGCTTCAGCTGCACTCAAAACACGTTACACACGTTATCAAATTTTTTCATTATCTGAATTTTAATTTTATAAGAAAAAGGTACACGTATTTTTTAAAGAAAATTTAATTTTACACAAATTTCCTTCATTAAGTTTTTTAATGTAAAGAGAAATAAATGTAAAGATTAAATAAAGATGATTGAAAATGCTGAAACTGTATTAGGTATCGATATTTTTATGGAAGCGGGCGGCTTTGGAATTTTTTACGTTGACATGTATTTATGTTTATGAATCTCTATCTCACATGAAGTTTTAATCGTCATTCTGCATAGAGTATTGTTTTTGCGTTTACAATGTTGCTTATTTTCGTAATAAACTTCTTATAAAAGATGTTGCATAGTTATCCTAAAAAAATGTTATTAAAATTATTTCATTTCTTTTAATTTCCATTTTGTAGGTTGGAAGGTCGTGCTGTGTTCCACACCAGATATTTTCTCTTTGTCATCCCATCTATATAAAAATTTCTCCACAATTTTAACAATAATTTCAGGTGACAAACCGGTAACCCACTTATAATCACAATAACTAAAATTCCTTACGTAGTTACATTAAAGACGATTCACGCACGCAAAAATAACTTAAAATAAGGACAATCCCCGATCTAAATCAAGTGCTTTATTGAATAAATGATACAGTACAAACACATATTAACCCGTATTTTAACTGTTTTGGTAAAGACCAGAGAAGGTACAAGAGTTTAGAAACAAGATCTTACGTATATTAGCACATTCTTCTTAGCAAGCTGTTCGTGTAGATATGATACTATTGTCCTTTTGTTAATATTCTTGTTAGGAATATGGTTAAAATATGTGCTTTTATTGTGTATATTGAGCTACGTTTGTTTTATTTCAAAAATGAGAAATATTTTACTACGGTGTGTTGTGTTGACAGAACCGGAATGACGAGCCACTAAACTGGAGGTCTAAAGTAATTTAAGTCCTTATTTTCGCACGTGGGTTCTTAAATTGAGGTTTTTTGAGTAATGCAGACGTGTACGTATAGGTATGTTATTTAAATATTTAGTTCAGTTTAGATTACTTTGAAAATTTTTGAAGCAAGTTGCTCGCTTGCCTTATTTGAGTTCAAGAGTTGTTTTAGTTTGTTTTTCACAGTTGACATGTCATATGTATTCGTACATTATGAATATTTAGTATGTGGAAATACCATAGGATACATAAATAAACTTGACCGTCGGCAAATTTGATACAAAGATTAGGTAAATATAAAAATTGACATCATTCACATTCTGTTAAAACAACCCTATAAACGCTAAGATCTATCAAAATAAAAAAACAGCCAAAAAGTTTTAAAAACAAAGCTAACTTTTATGAATAAGTTAGGTGTGGGAATTAACAAAATCTTGCTGAAAACGACGATTCGCTTGTTTGATTTATAGACCTGCATTATTAAATTTAATGTAATGTACGTAATTAAAGTTAACGACTTTATGCTAAAATTATAATGAAAATATATAAAAAATTTATGTTTTATGATATTTGTGTAAAACTGAACGTTTTAGAAATATGAATTTCGTACGATGTAAGCTATTATTATTATAGTTCTCTGTTAAAGAATTAATGAGATAAGTTCGTTAATATTTTGTAATCTTAACTTGTAGAAACCCGTTAAGTATAGCTTTAACAGGAAATCCACCAAATGAACAATTTATTTTAACTTGTATCGATCGGTTTCATTATAGCATGTCATTATCAAGAGCTCTCAAGGTAATGTTGCAATGCCAAAATCTTTAGTAATTTAATAGAACGAAGGCTAGAGAATAAAAAAAGTTTATCCAAAATACAAACAAACAAACAATAGTTATTTTTCAAAGTAAGGAAAAGTTAAAACAAAATCTTGTCGTGCATAGTCAAACATAATTTACATTGAATACAAAATCAGTTCGGTTAAGTGAAAGTTTTTAAACCAATTTTATTTCTTTGGATTATACATGTTTGTATATTCCTCAAGAGGAAACAAGTAACTATTGAATTTATGGTAATTAAGCATACATTCCAGGCATAGGTATATTGTATACGATTGAAGAGTAAAATTTGCCTCGAGTAGTAGGTATATTTGCTAATATAAGTCAAGTATATTTGATGAAATTCTGTAAATTAAAATGGATTGATTTAAACTAATAGCGCACTATAAAGGAATTTTAGTCACTATTAAAAAACTAATCATCTTCACTTAAATTGGGAATAAGTGGCGCTATTGTTCTGCCAACTCCTGTATGACAGAACGTTTGACGATTTATTCCTAAAAAATTAAGAATGGAATGTCTGTATGTAAACGATTTTTAATATCACGCACTTTATAACTTTAATAAGGGTTGACCTTTAACCATGTTTTTGTTATGCATTTAACCGTTATTGAATTCCTTTTTTTTTTCTTGAAGCAATTGGAAACTTGGTAAACTGCACATTGTGATAACGTGCACTACCACAAATGGATTGTTTACATTTCTGGCAATTGATTTTCAAACCATTAGTCTATTATTTTGAATCATCTCCCCATGATATTCATCACTAGTTTTAGATGAAAATATTAATTCGCCACCAACAATAAATCCATTCTTATTATCTGCGTGAAGAATATTTTTATTGCACTAAACGATATACAAAAACGGTTTTAAAAATTGTACTTTACTCACACTGTTTGAAAAAAGCTGAATTATGATTCATTTGTACTTTAATAAACTTTGAATCTAAATATTTTTGTAATACATTACTTCAAAACAAATAAACAATATGTAATTTTGTTTTTATAATCTAATAACAATGTGTTATGGATGAAAATTCAGATTCATAGGAGCAAAAGTGAATTTATTACACATGGAGGTTAAGAAACGTAGTTACTTGTAGAATATGAATGACCGTTGTGTGTAAAAATGTGTGAGTGTGAGTATGTGAGTGTAATGAATGAGGGGATGTGTGAGTGTAGTGTGAGTGAGTGTGTAGTGTAGTGTAGTGTGAGGGGATGTGTGAGTGTGTGTGAGTGTGTGAGTGTGTGGAGTGTGTGAGGTGAGTGTGTGAGGTGAGTGTGAGTGTGTGAGTGTGTGAGTGTGTGAGTGGAGTGTGTGTGTGTGTGGTGTGTGTGTGTGTGTGGTGTGTGAGTGTGATGTGAGTGTGTATGTGTGAGTGTAGGTGAGTGTGTGGAGTGTGAGTGTGTGGAGGTGTGAGTGTGGTGAGTGTGTGTGAGTGTGAGTGTGAGTGTGGGAGTGTGTGAGTGTGAGTGTGGGATGTGTGAGGTGTGAGTGTGGTGGGAGGAGTGTGAGTGTGATGTGTGAGTGTGTGAGTGATGGATGTGTGTGAGTGTGTGAGTGTAGGTGTGAGTGTGAGGGTGGAGGAGTGGGGTGTGTGAGTGGAGTGTGGGTGTGTGGAGGGTGGGGGGTGTGAGTGTGGGAGGTGGGGGAGTGGTGTGGGTGTGGGTGGGGAGGGGTGGGGAGGGGGAGGTGGGTGTGGTGTGTGGGAGTGTGGGTTGTGGGGATGTGGGGAGGTGGGAGTGTGTGGGAGGTGGAGTGTGGGGGGGAGTGTGGGGTGTGAGGTGGAGTGTGGAGTGTGGGGGGGAGGGTGGGAGGTGTGGGAGGTGTGGGGAGTGTGGGAGGGGGAGGTGTGGGGAGGGGTGAGGTGTGAGTGTGTGGAGTGTGTGTGGTGAGTGGGTGTGAGTGTGGAGGTGGGGAGGTGAGTGGTGTGGTGTGGAGGGAGGGGAGGTGTGTGAGTGTGGTGGGAGTGTGGTGGAGTGTGGAGGGGGAGGTGTGGAGGGGTGTGAGTGTGGGGAGTGTGTGGGGGAGGTGGAGGGGTGTGGGTGGGTGGGGAGGGGTGTGGAGTGTGGTGTGAGTGTGTGGGTGTGGGGTGTGGAGTGGGGTGTGGAGTGTGGGTGTGGAGGGTGGTGTGGGAGGTGGAGGTGGAGGTGTGTGGTGTGGTGTGTGAGTGGTGAGTGTGTAGTGGGGAGGTGGGGGGAGGTGTGGAGGTGGGGGAGGGAGTGTGGAGTGTGGTGGGAGGTGGTGAGGTGTGTGAGGTGTGGGGAGGGGAGGTGTGGTGTGAGGTGGTGAGTGTGGGGGAGGGGGGGGGTGTGGGGGGAGGGAGTGTGGAGTGTGGGGGAGTGTGGGGAGGTGAGTGGGGAGGGTGTGGAGGGTGGGGAGGTGGGGAGTGTGTGGAGTGGAGTGTGTGGAGTGTGGGTGGTGAGGGGAGGTGTGGGGGAGGGTGTGTGAGTGTGGTGTGGGTGGGGTGTGGGTGTGGGAGGTGGGGTGTGGAGGTGTGAGTGTGGAGTGTGGAGGGGAGGTGTGAGGTGGGGAATGTGTGAGTGTGGTGTGTGTGAGTGTGGGTGGTGGTGTGAGTGTGTGGGTGTGGAGTGTGTGGAGGTGGTGTGTGGGAGGTGGGTGGAGTGGTGAGTGTGGGTTGGGAGTGTGAGGGTGGTGTGTGGTGTGGTGTGTGGTGTGAGTGTGTGAGTGTGGGTGTGGGGTGTGTGGGGGTGGGTGTTGTGTGTGGTGGGAATGTGTGGAATGTGGTGGTGTGAGTGTGTAGTGTGTGTGAGGTGGAGTGTGTGTGTGTGGTGTGTGTGTGTGTGTGATTGTGTGAGTGTGGAGGTTGGAAGGTGGTGTGTGGTGTGTGTGTTGAGTGTGTTGGAGTGTGGGTGTGTGAGTGTGTGGGAGGTTGTGTGGAATGGTGTGTGTGTGTGTGTGTGTGTGTGTTGGGTGTTTTCTAATAATTTTTATTTGAAAAGAATTTGTTAATTGAAAAAGGTTTTGATAGTTGTGTTTGTTATTATTAGTATAATTATAATTTTTATTAGTACTATTATTTTTTGTTATTGTGATTATTATTACTGCTATATTCTCCTTCCTTTAGTTGTTGAGAATGTTTGTTTTACAATTTTGAAATGAACTGTTGGGCAACATTGTAGGTATCGACATTATGCGGTCTTTTACATTTAGTTTTATTTTGCATTGTATTTTTAATTTAATAGTGTGTTTTAAAATTAATCATTATCATATACCTATGAAAGTCTAGCTTTTTACGTTATAGGAATAGAAACTCGTTTAGTAATAGGTTTGGAAATCAGTTTACGTATTTATTATACACACTTATTTTTTGAATTTTGAAATGTTATACACCTGTTTGACAATAAACTTTTTTTGTCCAAACATAAATTTTTTTAATAGTAAAATAAGACAAATTTTTAAGACCGATGGAAAGAGAGATATTCAATAATTTACTTCATCAACTTCAGTTCAATCTGTATTTTATGGCCAAATCAAGTTCGTCTGCAATATGAATCACTACACTGTATGTTATAAGTTTGATTCGTAACGAAACTTTCTACTCGGTCACCAAAACTATCACGCTCCAAGACCTAAGTAACGTATTTTTGTTATAAAACAGTCGATGTTGAGATTTCAACTAATTTTACCTTTTCAGCGTTCTGAAAATCATTTAGATCATTTTCGAGTTGATGTGTTCGTGTGTGTGTACGTGATGTGTGTGCGTGTACGTGTGCTTAAGTTTGCACGTATGCGTGTGCGTGTACATGCGCGTCCGCGTGAGTACGGGCGTGCGTGTATGTTCGAGCGTGCATGTGAGTACCTGTAGCGATGATAACTTGGAAACTGCGTATTGGATGCTAATAAAACTCAATAACTAAAATATGTCGCTTCAATCCAGTTTTGTTCTTAAATACTTACTTTTTTGGGATGCTTAGTGGCGTATTTTTGTTGTGTAAAAGTTATACAAATCTATACGTTTCGATAACTCGTAGGAATACTAGCTTTCAAAATTGGTTCAGGTGTTGAAACAATTTTATGAAATTTGAAAAATTGAAAACGTGAATATAAGTCTGCTATTAATATAAAACAGTTTGATAAACGTGTAAAGCTAACTATAAAATCCAAATTTGGTAAAGGATAACTAAATCATTAATAATTTAAATATTGTTAAAGTTCCTTGAAGATGACAAATCAGAATACCCGCTAACGGTCGAAAGATAACGGTGGAAAATATAACCAAAGAACAAATTTAACAAAATTTAATCAAGTTATGATGTAAGTGTAAATTTGTGAAGAACTGTAATTTGAAATTGATAAAAGCGTTCACAAATAGAAACTCTTACATCAGTTCAAATAATCTAGTCAAATCTAACAAAGAAAGAACTTTGTTAATAAAAGAAAATTTTATTAACAGTGAAAATATAATATAGTATGTCTTATATAATTGGTAAAGCATTTACTTCAAGGTCTATGAAAAAACAGCGGAAATCTGACATACCAAAGCAAAAATTATATGTTAAGCACTATAATTTAACATATGTATAATGAAAATAAGTAAAATTAAAATTAAAAATTATATAAAAAGTACTACATTATTTTCCCTGTTAAATAGTCGATGTCAAGTTTCTTTTTGTGAATGCCTTTCATCAATTTCAAACTAAATGTTGATTACATAAATTAATTTTGGGGAAGCAAAACAATTCCTCTACTTATTTTCATTCACAATCTTTCTCCATGCTTTGATATTCTGCATATTAGCTTAAGATAACATTGTATCTGACATTCCCTCTTATTTTTAAATCTTCTTATCTTTCTTACATTGTACTGGATTCAGTTTTCAAGTTTCATTATTCATCTTATCCTTGACGTTTTACATGCGCTTCTCAGGAATCACATAACAGAATTTATCCTTATTTCGTGCTCTTTTGACATACCATGTCTCACTTCCATACATTATTGACACGACAAAAACGTCACTATAGATTTCTCGTTTGCATCTAGGCTCATGCTTTCGTTTTCATTATCTAAGATAAAGTCGACGTTCCAAAATTTCATCTTACACGATAAATACTCTACCTTTTCACCTTGATTGAAGACAATCTTAGTTTTGTTCACGTTTACCGTTCGTATGCTAACATGCATCAAATTCCTCAGAGCAGTTTGTAGATATGTCATTAATAGACTGTCATCTGCATACAAGAACTCGTACATCTACGTCATAAGTTAACCATTGTAAGGTACATGCTTGTCTAACATATTTATCCATGTACATTGAATAACCACGGTGATATACAGTCTTGTGCATTGCTTAATATTAAAGTAGTCATTTTATAACAAATGATAGTTATATACTGCGCGTATTGGTTATGTTTCAAAGCTTTATTGTTTTCATTTGCTGTCTAATTACAAACTCACAATACAGCTTTTTACATAAAATTTTGATCACGTGCTGGAAAGCAACCATCTGATCAACACATCCTCTTTCTGCCATGACACCGCCATGCATATCCAAAATTTTAGTTTGTGTAGTTTAGCGCACTCTTGTCAATCAGAACTTTTCTAAATACTTTATCAGGTACACTCAGCAGACCTATTCCTCCGTAGATCTTACAATCACTTTGGTTCCTTTTACCTTTTTACAGTGGTACAAAGGTAGCACTCGCCACTTTTCCACGCTAAAGGCATACATTGAATAATTTACACAGTTTTCGTATAAGCTTCGCACCTATACTTTAGCATTTCATCAGTGATTTCATTCACGCCTGCTACTCGACCGTTTTTCAAACTTCCTACCATTTTCGCTTTCCTCATTTAACTTATTTCCCTTACTACTATAAGTTGAAAATTTCACAACTTTAGTAGATAGTGTGTCACTCCTAACTCACATTTGATAATAATAATAATACACCTTCCCGTATAGATTGTCCACATTCATGTCAATGGATTTCAAAGTCATCAGTTGTCTACGTCTAATTACATGGTTTTAAAGGTACCTATCCTTAAGGTCATCGTAGACATTACCTGTACAAGTTCACTTTACCTATGTCAGGTTTTCAAAGGACACGCTGTCTTGTTTATATTCTTCAAGGTATAGGGACTGCATTTACGTCGAATTCAACGGTTTTCAAGGTCAACATATATTACCTATATCAAAGTACATTCCTCAAGGTCATTGAAGTAACCAGATTTGAAAAGTCACTAGGAAAGTCACCATTGGTTTTCAAGGTCAACTACATACATTTCAAACATCAAAGTCAATCAAATTTCAAGGTAAGGTCGCTCATATTGCTTGCATATTATTCAAGGTCATCCTTGCACGTACGCGTTTGCTTCAAAGGAAGGTCCAAGTACAAGGTTTCAAGGTCAAGGTTATTAGACATTGTCTGCATCAAAGTACATTCCTCAAGACCATTGAGTAACTAGATTTGAATAAAGGCACTAGAAGCTACTAAATTGGTTTCAAGGTCATTGACTGTACAAATTGACGCTTCAGTGTCACGCAAATATTGCTTTCATTGCCAAGGTTCTTAAGTACACAGTTCTAATGGTTTTCAAGGTTATCAATGCTCAGTTTGCTTAGGTCACATGCTCCATGCATCAAGTATATTCCTCAAGGTCATTGAAATAACTAGATTTGAAAAGTCACTAAAAAGTTACTAGATTGTTTTCAAGGTCATTGAAGTAGATTTTCCACATCAAGTCAATTGGTTTCAAAGTCATTATGACACATTACCTGCATCGACATATATTTCTCAAGGTCATTACATTGTCTAGGTCTAAGTACATGGTTTCCAAGGTCATTATTTCCTACCTCAAGTACAAGTTTTTCAAGGCCACATTTGCATCAGTTTCAAAGCCAGGAAATGTTCAAGGTCACCAATCAATTTTCTGGCTGAGTGTTAATTTGACAGGAAATTTTCAAGGTCACTCATCAATTCAGGTGATTCATTGACCTCTACCTCAAGCCCTGAGGTTTATTACAATTCTCAAGGGGTATCATACAGATTGTTCTCTATGCTAAGATCAAGCAATTCTTGAAGTTTACTCTGTAGTCACTGCAAAGTGCATTAACGTTTCATTTCAAGGTAACATCTGAAAAAAAAAAGGTGTTCATTGTTCTGCAGTTAGGGTCATAATTCCTAAAATAGATTGTCATTCAGCTACCATTTCAGGGTCAATTCTGAGAAATCAACTTTCAAGAACAAAGGCGATCCATTGTTCAAGCCGACGCTTCAAACTCTATGTACAAATTTCAAGGTAATCTAAGAATCAATTGTTCTGGCTGAATTATAATTCTAAAAATAGATTGTTATCTAGATACACCTTTTTCAGGCTCAATTATGAGAAATCAATTTTCAAGAACAAAGGCGATCCATTGTTCAAAATGCTTCAAGGTCATCTAACAAATAATATTTTTGTAAAACTTATAATTTATTAACAATATTTATATACAAATAAAAATCGATTTAATAATGTATATTCTAAAGTTTATACACTGTCATAACATTTTGTAACACCTTTGTTGGATCATATCTATTTTATTTATTATTTGTTTCAATTCAATCCTTCAACTGATTTTCGTTTAATGTGGTCCACGATAATCATCTTTCTATAGGTATTTTCATCGCTTCGTTATAATGTTTACTAGCCATATATTCAGCTTTCCTTAAAGCATCATATCAGGATCTGAGATTCTTTACTTTAGACATTGTTCAAGACTTATTACAAATGTCTCTTAAACACAAATTAAAATCTTTTAATTATAGTTACGTAAACAAATTTCAAGGTCAACTCAAAAATCTATTTTCAAGGTTAAAAGGTAATTCAACTTTTCGTTTTCAAGCCATTGCATGTATACTTTTCAAGGTGTCAGATTCTACTTTTCAAGTCAGGTCACCAAACTGCTTGAGAGATGTGTCTAGAAATGTTCAAGGTTACATTTAGTAGCATTTCTATCAAGGTCATACAGAATACTAATCCGTTTGTCTCTAGAAATCAATTTTCAAGGTTAAGCTAAACGATAATCAAGGTGTCTTGTATTGCGCTCTTCAAGTAGAAATAAGCATGGCTTTGGTGCTGAATACCAAGGTTCCTGTAGTTTCAGCTACAACCATTTAAATGTCAAGGTCACAATTTGAGAAATATGAAAATTGAATTTCATGGTCAAAGGTGATAGAGTTAACCCATTCAAGCTCTTATTGGTTTCTGTCTGCATGTCCAGCATCAGACTCAAAAAGTATGGTTGATTCTGGATAGGCGCTATCAACATGTCATAAGGTCAAAGAAACATGATGTATTTACCATTAAACAAAATAAAGTCATACTTAATCCTTATGACGATAAACGCTTAGTAAATTTTGCTTTCACTGATACTAGACCTTGGGGTATAACGTTTAGTCTATGTTTCAGATTCTTGATTAAAACAGTTGCAGGAAGAACTGCAGTACAGTAGTGATCAAATCTACAGAAAGTACCTGAAGCGTCCTTTGAGCTCCTCAAAAGCTACACGTTTATACTGAATATATTGCAACATATTGTTATTCCTGATGAGTGTTTTAACTGGTGTGCTATAAACTCAAAGTGTGCAAATCAAGTTATTATAAAGACTTTATTTGATAGACAAATTAGCTTACACAATACCATTAAAAGTTTTACGAAATTGTCTTGCGATAAAGGTTCGTTAACCTCTAATGATGTAGATAGGATTTTAGATGATACGAATTTACTTGGTAACATGCCCCTTAAAATGTAAATGTACAAGGTATTATGGGGTGATTCATTGTGTACTTCGAGAAATGTTGGCGTACAAAATATTGTTTATAAAGACACTTTCCTTATTATAAGTGAATGTATTGAGACAGCAGCATCTTATGCTAACTACAAGTGCATCGCTATTTTAATTGAAGTATTATTAGAACAAAACATTACATATAAGTTTCAACCGTGGGAAAATGAGGAGCACCACAAAATTTACCGCTGGATATTGGAAAACATCGAGAAAGGTGAAACAAATTCCTGCTTGGGATGGACATGTGGACCAGATTCGGGAATATGGCCATCCAGTAATTTAAACGATTATAGAAATACTTTAGGTTTACTATATAAGATGATGTAATATTTAAAAATAAAATCAATTATACAATTATAATTTTTTATGTGGTTTTATTTCATCTAAAAGTTACAAACAATCCCTATAGCTATATTATAAAACTAAATCGTCTTTATTGATCCATGATCTTTCATCCAATCCCCACCACTTTACGAATAACTTATTATTCTTGGAGCGAAGCACTTTTTCCACCAGGTACACATCTGGATACTTTGTTTTCTGTAATTCGTGTTCATAAAAGCCTCCCAGTACAGGTGATCCTTTCATGTCTTCCAACATGTAGGTGGTTGGGTTAGTAATGCGAACTTTCACAATCTTAAATAGTTCACTTGACCAATT
This sequence comes from Vesta saturnalis, assembly GCA_036346205.1. Lineage (NCBI taxonomy): Eukaryota > Metazoa > Arthropoda > Insecta > Coleoptera > Lampyridae > Vesta > Vesta saturnalis. The sequence goes on along the minus strand of JARFJB010001864.1, from coordinate 913,725 downwards.
GGGGGTGTATCCTTTGGCGAAAATACTTTTAAATTTACTGATTCGTACTATGTCACCCACACAATAACGATTCCTATCAACTGTTTTTATGTGAGTGTAAGCCTCTAGCTTTGTATGATTACCGACATCTTTGGGCTTCATTCCTGTAGTTCTATGCTTACGATTGTTATAATCCATCGTTACAGTATCAATTGTATCAATCCATTTATATTTACCCTGTAGGCTGAATGACTTATATAGAGCAGACTTAATGGTCCTAATAACACGTTCCGCAATTGATGCCTACTTTGTGCTATAGGTGGACTAATGGTTGACTCTATAACGCTGTATTAGTTTAGTAAAATGCTCATTGTGGAATTCTTTTCCTACATCTGTCTGCAAATTGGAAGGTTTCCGGCCCGTTTTGAAGGTTGATTGCATGGCGTTGGCAACTTCCATGCCCGATTTCGTTTTTAATCCTTTGGTCCACAAGTATTTCGAAAAACAGTCAACAACCACTAAAACATACTTGTAACCCTTATTTTGTTTGGCATATGTGTTAAATTCTGTCAAATCTGCTTGCCAAAGGTCATCACATCCCTTAACTATTGTGCGCCTTCGTTTACATTTTTTTCTTGTGGGTTTATGCAATTTGTTGACGAGTTGTAATTTGGACATGGTACTAATTTATCCACAATTTCTTTAAGTTGATGTAGTTTTTCCTCCAACACCACGTAAGCGTTAAAGTTTCCTTCAACAGCTTTCTGAACTGCTTGCAGAGAAAAATCGAGGTATCCTTTACTTACAGCATCACCATCTTCCGGATCCGCCAACTGTGTAAAACGGTTTCCATCCAAATTCAACGTTGTCGATATATAGTATTGCTTGGTGATGACATCTTGAGGATCTATGGGGTTGCCAACATTACTGAGTCTCTTATTCTCGATATCGAATTATCATCAATAAGTTGAAACTGAGTGGTTAATTTCTTAAATTGATACTGGGTCGTGACCGTCCAAATTTATCAAGGGCATTTTAGTTATGATATGTCACATCAATGCATTGATTTATATTGTTCAGAAAACAGTGTTTGGTCATTAATTGTTCAGAAAACAGTGTTTGGTCTTCAATGTATCCATCTTCATACAATTCCTCTACAATTGATATTATATCATTTACGACACCTGTGTTTCCAGCCAATTTTCTGCCCACAATACTTCTAGATCACGAATTAGTTCATGTACATCATTCCAATATTTATATTCAATCGGTCTGTTTGTTAATTCCTTAAAAACATAGCTCCACCTCCTGAGTTGTGGGTGATGATGCTAGCAAGGGTTTGATTATTTGTGTATACTTTTGCTACGGCTTCCTCGAATCTGTCTACTTACATTTACTAGATTTAAATCGGGTTCATTCATAATAAGCAGATCATATAAACCTGGAGTCCCTTTATACATGACACCTTTAATGATCATATCGCTTCCTTTAATTGTAATGGGGTATTTCCAATTGTCCATTTGTCTGTTTTGGTGTCATAGTGGACTCCATAAGTGTGATCAATAGCACCTTCAAGATCCCTCATAATACGTTCAACGTATATACGAGGTAATTCGTGGTACTGCTCGAGAAATTCTTCGGAAATGGGTTCATTACAGGAATCACCTGCGATACTAAGAGGTTTTTCTTCTTTCTCGGCATTAATCTCTCCTACGACAGATGTTTCTAGGAAAGATGGTGTACGAGCACCTGGAGGGGGATTTATTTGAAAAAACGGAAACCGAGCTAGGGGACCTGTAGCACTCTTCTTGCTAATGAGGGTGAAATGAAGCCTGGAGCTAGAGGAATGGAGTAGTAGCATGCTTTCTTCGAAATATGAACAATAGTGGTTTTGTGGGTTTAACGTCAACAGACTCTGCGCGAAAACGGTGCCTTTAAATTAATACTTCTTCGATAGTTAAGGTCGTTTGCGTCAACTACTTCTTCGAACTTTCAATATAATAAATACGAAGGACCAGTTGTAATTAAAATTAATTTATTACAACAAATATAAGAAAAAACTTTGTTACATTTTTTCATTTTTTTTTTTCACTAACTTTGAGAGAGTTGATCTATTACAAACAAAATATATAATTGCGTTGTTGCGATGTTTCAACATACTGCCCCACCGCAATAGTGTGTTGGCAAAAAAATTATTATTGTAAGTCTGAACATCTACATGAATTTACAATGATTAAAATCAGGAAGTTAACTAAATAATTCGGCGTAAGAGACCGGAGATTATTGAACAAGTTAGGATTAAGTCCGAGATAAATTTGTTACTGAGAGAACGGGAATGCGAGGACGTTAATAAAATAAACAAAACAAACAACAAATATATATAAAGGAATATTTTTACATTTTCTTTCGCAAGAGAAATTAACAATCTGCCTGTGGAAGACGGCACACTTTTGTTATGGAACGAGTAATTCACCTCTTGTGTTTTAGGCGGACAACTCTGACTTTTCCATCGGCGCCTTCAAATGTTTCAAGACCCTGGCCATTGGCCAATGCAGAGGAGAGTTTTCTTCTTTCAGCAAGACTAAATCATTTTGCTGCAAATTTCGGGTCTCAGTCATCCATTTTGGTCGATTTTGTAACCGGTTTAGATAATCAACTGACCACTTTTTCCAAAATTTTGCTGAAGTTTTGAACATCGCTGCCAAAGGACAACTTGGCTTCTGCTGAGTTGGAAATGTCTTTTCAGGGTATGATGAGAGGCTAGTTCCTATTAGAAAATGCCCAGGAGTGAGTGTTTGAAAATCTGAAGGGTCGTTTGAGAGAGCAATGAGGGTCTAGAATTGAGAATAGCTTCAATTTGAGCTAATATGGTGGCAAATTCTTCAAAAGTGAGTGGAGTAGTCCCACAACACGCGAGATGTGTATTTGGCACTTTTATTGCGGCTTCCCAGAGTCCTCCCAATGAGGGATCTGATGAACGTCCATTTGGTTTCATTTTGAGAAAGGTAAATTTGAATAGAAGTGTTCACATCCGTATTTCGAAAATAATCGTATAGTTCCTTTAACTGATTTTTCGAACCCAGAAAATTAGTGGCATTATCACTATAAATGACCGACGGATTTCCTCTTCGAGATATAAATCTTTTAAGAGTGGCTAGAAAAGCCTCAGTTGACAGATTTGACACTAGCTCGATGTGAACTGCTTTAATCGCCATGCATACGAATATAGCTATGTAGCATTTCATTACCGGTGCCTTGCGTAGATGGGAGGACTTTATGAAGAACGGTCCACCAAAATCGACTCCGACTTTTGGAATGGTCGTGTAGTCACTCTGTCTTTTGGCAAATTAGCCATGATCTGTTGCACTGATTGTGCATTAAATCGAAAACAATAGTGCAATTCCGAATAATTCGTTTTATGTGACGCAGTCCGTCTAGTGGCCAATACCGTAACCGAACATTGAAAGTACATTCTGAGGACCAGCGTGGCATAATCGAAGATGTTCAAACTTCAATAAGAGAGAAACAACGATCCTTAGAGGGCAGGAGAAGAGGATGTTTTGTTCAAACAAAATTTCTGCATTTTCCAACCTACCACCCACAGCAACAGTCCAAGATTGTCCAAAAGGGTTTTAATGAGCGAAGTTGCTTGTGAGATAGAACTTTGTTTGAGTCAAGTTCAAGATTTGTTGAGAAAAATGTTCTTGTTGAACCTTTTTATAATTACAGTTAGCGCGAATCCAACTCCGAAATAGTCAAAGGGCCTGTTGTTTTTGCTTGAGAATGAGTGACGTTGTGAACAAAGCGTAGCACATATGCAATTGTTCTATGCAATCGAGAAAATGACGAGAAACGTGTAAATATTGAATTCAAAAATTTTCTAAAAATTGATTGACGATTAAAGATATTTTTCTTTCCTCAGGAGGATTGTCAACCGAGAAAGGAAAATTTCTACATTTCGCCTTCAAATTTAGGATTGAGCAAATATTTGGGCCCGTTAAACCAAAAAAGTTAAATCATCAGAGTTCAAATGACCACGGGACAGCATGTCTGCGGGATTATCCGCTGATTTTACATAATTCCACTTATAGTCATGAGTAAGTTCTTGAATTTCAGACACTCGATGCGACACAAATGCTGCCCATCGACTTGAGTGGCTTTACACCAGTATAATGCAATTTGCGAGTCTGTCCAAAGTGTGACAGAGGTAGGAATTAGTTTATTTTTATAAATCGACACTATTCTATTAATCAATTTTGATAATAACAGCATAGCACAAAGTTCGAGTTTGGGGATTGTAATTGTCTTGATTGAGCTACGCGCGATTTAGATGACAATAAATTACAAGACACCGAGTTGTCTGAGTAAATGGTTCTAATATACACACAAGCTCCATAAGCAAGATTACTTGCATCAGAGAACCCATGAAATTCTACATTTGCAATATTTTTACTAGAAAATAAACACCGAGAGATGGTGAGATTTTTAACCGAGAAAAGAGTTCGCAGAGACTTTCCATTCTGTTAAAATCGAAATGTCACGAATTTCTTCATCCCATTCTACCTTATGTAACCACAATTTTGCATAAGAATTTTTCCTTTAACTATAAGAGATTCACCAATCCAATAGGGTCAAAGCATTGAGCGAGATAAGATAAAATTTTTCTTTTCGAAATGGGGCAATCTTGTAGAGATTGTGAAGGAATAAAGATTTGAAAATTGTCTGATGAGGGATTCCACTTCAAACCGAGAATTTTACATGGGATTTTTCCAGATTGAAGTCAACTTCTGTGGTTTGAGGGTGAGATATATTTTTAAGAAATCATTTGAGTTTGAACACCATTTGTGCAAGTGAAACCCGTGCTTAGAGAAGAGAGGTTAATTGAGAATAAAGTTTAGGTAAATCTTTTTCCGTTTCACATCCCGACAGAATGTCGTCCACATAAGTTTGAGTAAGCAGCATCTGATGCTAAGGATAATCGGAATTATTGAGAGCGATATCATTTAAAACCCAGTGGCAGCATAGGGAGCAAAGTTTGTTCCGTATGTGATGGTTTGAAGTTCAAACATTTTAAAGATTGACGAGGTGAGTCGCGCCAAATAATGTTTTGCAGAAAATTTAGGCGAGGATTCGTGAAAATCTGCCGATACATTTTCTCAATGTCAGGTGAGTACAAACCTAAACGAGCGAAACCTACACAAAATGTCATATAGATCTGGTTGAACTTGAAATCCTTTTAAGGTAACATCGTTTAATGAGAGTCCTGAAGATGTTTTACAAGACGCATCAAAACCACACGCAACTTGGTGCTGACGCTTTCATTTCTGATTACGCACAAATGAGGAATAAAGTGTCCTTTCTAACCTACTGTTAGTCGGAAATAGTGGAACATATTTTGCATGACCTAATGACACATATTCATCGATGAATTTTTATATTCGTGAAGAGGGAGATCTTTTTCAAATCGTTTTCAAGAGAAAAGAATCTTTTGCGATAAAGAAAGAGAATCGCCGAGTTTATGATGTTCATTTGTAGATTTCAGAGGAATATCTACTTGATAATGTCCATTTTTAAGGATGCGAAGTAGTATTAAAAATTTGTTCAGACTTTTATCTTCTGGAGAGCAAGGGAGGTTCGGAGAGTTCTTCAATTTTCCAGAATTTTGTTAAGAGAGTTTCTAATTCCTCTGTATCATTTGAGTGGTTAGTGGAATGATGAGAATAGATGTTGAAGTAGATGGTTCAAATGTATATTTTTAGGAACTGTTCTGATATAATCCAGCCCAGATGCGTATTTAACAAAGTAGGATAACCTCTGCCTAATTTCACTATGCCGTACGTGAGAAGTGTAGTAACTATCTGCTCAATAAGCAAATCTATATCGGATGGATTGAAAATGAGGGTCAGCTAGAGTCATCTTAATATGATCTGGGATTTGTAATTATCCAGTGAATTTTTATTTGTGGAAGTTTATGAGTTATCTGTTCTAATATAGCACAAGAAACTTTGAATCTTTTAGAGATCTACGTTTGAGTGTATATACATATTCACCGCTTTATTTGAGAAAGTTTTGTTTTGAGAAATTCCAGAAATATTCAAAGCTGTATTAAGGTTTTATATCGGAGCTGATTAACCAGTTTTGAGTACAAAACGAGTTCTGACTTCCGTTATCTAGTAGTATTCTTACTTGGATAGGTCGTCCTTGCGCAGTAAACAAAGTTACTTGAGCTGTGGCTAGTAATACGTGGCAATTTTTGGGGAAAGAGCGGAAAAACTGGATAAATTTTCAGCCGTTTGATTTGCTTGTGAAGTTGACGCTCTGTTTATGTCTTGATAATGAAGTGGAGTTGAAATTGGGTGATTGTTTGATGAATGAGGTTTATTTGAATGCACAGAATGTTCATTTTTGGTACATTACGGCAAACCGTTATTTTGTGCATTTGAGTAAAAATTGTGGGTTTATGATGAGTTTGAGAAAAACCTAATTTTCCTGAACTATTGAAGGGACATTTTGTATGTGTAGCGCAGTGTGATGCTTCTTAGAGCAATGAAAACAAGTTGCACTTGAAGAACAATTTTCCACTGTATGCTTTGTGCCTAAACAGTTTAAGCACATTTTTTACTTTGAACAAACTTTAATCTTTCTTGAGGAGATATTTCCAAAATTGTGGACACCTAAATTTTATGAGATTTATCGCAAAAAATGCAGAGAGCGTAACTGTCACTTTTCGAGTATAGTGTTACTTTACTACATTTTGAGTTGACTAGTGTTTCATTCCTGAAATGTTTTCTAACACACACAACGATTTTCGAGAAATTCAAAAATTCTGCTAAATTTGGCAATGTCTTTAAATCACGACCTTCCTCAAACAATTTCTTAGAGCTCAAATCTAGTTTTTTTTAAAAGAAAATAAGTAATGATTCAAAATTACATTTATCAGAGAGCTTCATGTTTTTAGTGATTCTAGGTTTTTCTTACAGGTTGTAACAATTCTCTCAAATTTTGTGAATTACATTTTGTTATACAAGGAGCATTTAACAAATTTTCGAAATGGAATTAACAATCTTATTTTGTTTTCATATCTTTGCTTAAGTAATAAAAGAGCTGTAGAAATTTTCATTAGTCAATGACAATGATTCAATTAAACTAAAAGCTTCACCTTTTACCAGGGTTTTTAGATAATAAAACGTTCCACATTTGAGAATTGTGGGTTGTTTGTTATTAACGCATCAAAGAGATCTAAAAGGGCTTCCAATCGTGCAAATTTCCTGTAAAGTTGGGAATATTAATTTGTGGCAATTTTATATTCGAATTGTGTATATGCGAGTTATTTCTAATTGAATCATTGTTGTGACTTACAGTGACATTTTGAGGAGATAATTTTTGTATACATTTTTCAATAAGGGCTAACGTTGTAAAATACTGATTTTCCATTTTTCACGATCTTCTACATCTGAATTATCTTCAAATTCTAATAAATATGAATCTATCTCGTCTTGAGCACATTCGTATTCAGAAAACGCGCTTCAATCTTTTTGTCTACATGAAAATTCTTGAACATCTAATGTCAAATTTTGATAGCTCTGCACCCAATTCTGAATACGAGTGATTTTGCTTTAGCACTTGTGCAGTAGTTTTTAATTGTTTGAAATCCATGACCATTCAAAACAAACAATAAATATCAGAGTTAAATAAATGTGAATGCGTATTTACTATTTGAGAGTTTTGCAATAGTTTTATGTAAACAATTTAGTTCACTAACCTTTTTTCTCAGAGTTTTAATCCAAATAAATGATCACTTTAACTTACTGGAATCTTTCGTAGTGTGGATTTGACTTGGGCATATGCAGAGGGCGTCAGCTAATAGGAGTTCAACGTAACTGGAACTTCGAATCAACCATGTGCCAGGGGATAGGGAAAACGTTGAGATCTTTTTTAATTGTGTGGGAGATTTTTGAGGAGATCCGGCTCGATGAAGACCATGCGCGAAAACGGTGCCTTTAAATTAATACTTCCTTCGATAGTTAAGGCTCGTTTGCGTCAACTACTTCTTCGAACTTTCAATATAATAAATACGAAGGACCAGTTGTAATTAAAATTAATTTATTACAACAAAACTATAAGAAAAAACTTTGTTACATTTTTCATTTTTTTTCACTAACTTTGAGAGAGTTGATCTATTACAAACAAAATATATAATTGCGTTGTTGCGATGTTTCCAACAGACTCCTTTGGGTGTTTTTATCAGGATCCGTTTTATTCATTATTTCAGTTAGAGGTTCTATAAGAGGTTTATAAGTACTTTCAAATGTTCTTTCAGTATCAATGCGGGCAGTTTTAAGACTGTTATATTTCTGTTGTATTATGTTGCGAGCCTGAATAATTTTTCGCTTTAATATCATCTCCTTATTATACATTGTAGCAAAATTGGAGTTTGAATAGATAGCTGTTAATACCTAAACGGATGAGTAACTACTAAACCACTGAAAGTAGGTTAAGGTATTATATAGGGTGTAGCGAAACAGAATCTAGTTTACTCTGATCTACTTAAACTGAGAAGTTAAGGTATAACATATTCATCAAACCTTTTCCTATAGCGACCATTATTGACTTCAGCATCCTTACCATGACTATGAAACCAAACGGATCTATCCAGCACTTTGAACACATATCCCGAAACAATGTCGCGTATGGTGGGCTTATATGATCCTCATACACATGTTTTAGGTTTAATTCATCTTGCTCAAACAATATAATCAGATTCGCATTGTCACGAATTAATTGCTTTGGAATTTTACTGTAAGTTTTACCCAAATAGAAACAGTCAACATCGTTATGTCTACCCCATAGAAAAATATGCCCTTATGTTATTTTGCTTTTCACAAGCGATAACATCAAAGATAGAGTTTGCTTTTGGACAATTCGACGTAATCACATCTTGATTATCACTGAACGTGAAGTAACCTATATCCTTCATCGGAAGAAGGATTTCCTGTAAAACTTTGGTCTTGATTTGATTCAATGACTTAAAGTATACGTATACATGTTTAAATTTCAAACATTTTTCTCAGTAAGCGTATTGATCATTGCGTTTGTTTTGCCGCAATTGGAGGGCCACTATAATGCCACGTATACTATTAGGAAGTAAATCGCATGTTTTGAAGTACCAGACTTTTCATCAAAGTCATGATTTTGAATTGGAAGTTTTGTTTCTGTGAAACTACTTTCATCTTTGATGGATGAAATGAAACTAAACGAATAATTACAACATTTTTATTTATATATACATACAGATTATAATTTTTCACTTCTCCGGTGAGTGGGTTGTACTGCACAATAGCATCGTGAGAATAAGACCATATGCAACGATTCCATTATCGAAAGGTGTTAAAGATTCCATTTCAATTTGATGTCTACTGTTGAGTTTATGAAGGATTGTAGTTGAATAACGCATCTGTATCATTTTCACCATAGTAGTCACATCGGAATTAAAAAAATTGCGATAGGCAGGTATGTATTGGTTAGCACTGAAGTTCAAATACATTGCTTCATAGGGATAATACTCGGAATTCAGATGTACTTTAAGGTTTCTGATGTTAATGTGATCAAAATTTCCGGCTCTTGCAAACTTTGTGTACCTTTTACCTTGTTGGAATGCAACAATTATCCAGCGTGGTTTTTCCAGTTGCGTTGACATTCTTATTAGCCATATATTAGAGGTTGCTTGTTTTAGACCAGGTAATTCATATAACTCCCATTGCCGAAATGGAACAGTAATAATAAAATTCTTATGGATTCCTTCAAACAAGTCCAGTTTTGCGGCATCCGTAAGGGTTAAGTGTGGTACTTCAGATTGAATTTTATTTAGGGTTATTTCCACACCAACGTCACCATAGTAGCAGTTTGTATCGCTTCTAGATCGAATTAAAATCAGCTCTTGACGCATATTCACGATTACTTGACGATAATCCTCCATTATTCCAAATATGTGGTTCAATGGTATGCATACTGTAGGATTTTTTACCATTTCCTCTCTAAATTCTACTTGTAATGGTTCCTCATTTTTGGTGACCACCCAAATGGCTTAATGCTTTGCTCTTGCTTGTCGTATAAGAAATATGTCCTTTAAGTGTAGATGTTATGCCGGATTTCGGCAAACGTCCACTCTTTGACCACCTAACTCATAACGAATCTCTTCGAAAAGGAAGTTGGGGAAATTATTGGTAAGTGCATGATTTTCCTTCATTCTTTTTCAGCTCACCTTCTATGTACAGAAACTATCATAAGTAGCTGTAATTAGATCCTGACTTTGAATTAAGATGCGTATTTCTTCGGAAGGTCCATACTTAGAAGAGCCATACGGAAGATAGGTGTGAATATCTGATTTAATTATAGCATCATCAAAATGTACGTTTTGAAAGATGTTTAATGATTCGGTCATTGTATCTGTAGATGTTAACCACAATGAGGTTGATGACTAATTAAAGATTTACTATAGGGATGATGTCTTTATATGAAATTTCTTCTCAAACCTATATAAGTATGAATGTTACCCTTTAAATTAACTGTTACTAATTCTATCACGATAAATACTTTCATTGTTATACAAAGAAAATCCTTGTTCATGTTACATTAAATATTGCATTTTTAAATTACATGCACACTTTTGAATGCAAACCTATTGTTTTATATAAAGCAAAATTCATTGTATTGGTTATTTATAGCGAAATCTTTTTCTTCATTTTTATTAAAGTCTATGAATATTATATTACTAATTATGCAATGTAGTTTTGGGAAGCTTGATTGTTAAAATTATTAAAAATAATTACTACATTTTTAAAGAATGCAGATGCATTGTGTTTTATACAAAGAAAATCTATTAGCTTGAATATTACATTTTTATACATTCCTACAATTTTTAGAATGCGAACAAACAAAGAAAACCCATTGTTCAATAAAAATTGACATTTTCCATTATATATCTGTGTATTTTTCATGAATACATGCATTCAGAGGACTTCGAGAAAGACACAATAACTTTCAGGTTGCGATGTGTTAGATATCATTGCAAAAGAGATAGACATTAAACAATTAAACTTCAATCATAAACTTTCAGGTCTCTTACTTACATATTACAAATTTATTTAACATTTCTTAGAGATACATTATATTTTGATTCTTTATCTAAACTAATTATTTACATATTACTCTTGAATGTTCATGCATCATTAAAATGTACGCTTTGAAACATGTTTAATGATTTGGTCACTCAGAACTTTCAATCCAATTGATGTTAAAAGTATTTTCTGCAGATGTTAACTGCTAATGAGGGTTGATAGGGATGAAGTCTTTTTATAAGATGGAATTGTCCTATGATTAATTCGCAGACCCATGTTCTTTTAGTTCTAAGCGTACCGTGAATGGTTCACTTTCACCAAAGTCTATTAACTCTCTTTGATTTGTCAATTTGATTGTTATATTACTATTGTCTGTGTTTACTTCTAAATATTGAGTATTGGTTGGAATTTTATCCAAACGATAGCCGGGGACGGAAACGTCAATTTCATATATTACTTTTGCAGGTTTACCGTTTCGAAAGATCCCTTTATAATGTTGCACCTACATGTAGATTAGTGTGTTTAATTATTTGGATGTCTAACGTTGATGTATGTAAAATATTCGTTTTAATATTTTAGGCTCAAAACCGAGCATGCGGCCAATACTATTCTCTTTAGTAAAATCGATCTCAAATGAACAGTTTATCTCACGCTTAAGTGTATTGTTGTTTACCCTAGGGAATTTTTTTTTGTTGGTATCTTTGATTTCAAGTAATCACTAATTTCATCTAACTCATAGGTACCGTGTGGAATATTAATTACTCGCAAATGAGATGAATTTGTTCTAAAATAAAATCTATCGTTGCCCGTATAAATGTTTCTAATGCTGTTGCAGCCGTAAACTCCCACCGATCCATCAACGTATGTCTTCTCCAAATCTAGATCTGTCGGTGGATAGAAATTGTAACTAGCTATGTTGCCAACACTTTCTAAACCGAATGTTATTGACATAACTGAGAAAATTTAAGATTGTATCGATTATTATTTATATAGAAACTGTAGGCATAGGTGCCCACAAATAACGGTATTAAATTCCTGATCTTGATTGTAATTATAGTAAATTGTACATCCCAAAGTAGTTAATCACTGGTGGTCGAAGATTACCGAAACTATCGTAGTACCATACCTTTTTACCACGCTTTTTGTAGAAAACCCAATGTGTACCCGGTCCGATTTGACTATCTAAGCTGATGATTCCAGATTCATTTTTCCGTGGTAATTTAGGCAGGCTACATCTCATAAAAATACCCCTTAAGTAGGGTACATCTTCTGTGTATTTCTTTAAATAAATATCTGTTAACGGTCTTTCGGGTAATCTACTCAGTTTTTTGGAAACGGTTTTAAATATAATGCACCACCGCCACCAGATTTGTATGGTTTTAGATAAAGTGCGCCGCCAGCGATCGATTCCATCATGCAATTATGGCGCGATGTCTCTTCTTGCAATTTTTGGCATTTTTTGCATCATTGACTGCTTTAGCAATTCCCGATGCGCCGCCAGCTAAAGCACCGATTGCTGATAACCCTACGGAATAAGAAATGGTAAAACACCTCCTTGTTTAGGTAAGGTTAGGAACTTTAATGTTTCTCTTTCCCCCATGCCCCTTTTCTACACGTTTTGTCGTTGACAGTGCTGACTTTATTGAGTAAGTGAAATCTCCGTTAGCTCTCATTTTTTTAGCTATTGTTTTTCGAACATGCAATAAACTTCCACCATTCTTCTTCTCCTTGGACCGACGTTTACACCCAATTCCAAATTTTCTCTTTGCCTTCATGGCGGTACCGACTGCTAAAGCTGCAGCTCGTTCACCTAATGTTGCGTCTGCCGATTTAAAGCGTTCCCAAGCTTTTCTTCTAAAATTTTATCTGCTCTATGTCTACTTTCTAAATCTCGGTAGTCTCTATAACTGATATGCAGTTTGCACTGAGCATCTAATTGATTAATACCGGGGTCACGCGTGCAGTCGTTTCTCTAATTTTGTACCAGGACCACAATACTGGTAACCGGGTAAATGCAATTCACCGGAAGTTTATTGATTAGCGTATTCACTAAACCACCTGCACTCTTCCGTTCTTACCTATCATTGTTCACCTTGAGGGATAGGGCATTTATACCTAAAATCGAGAGCAAAAATTTTATTTTTAGTAAATGCTATACATTAGATAAGCAGGGCGATAGTACAATATTTCCATTAAGCATACAGTGTTATGTGAATTAATTAACCACTTGTCGTATGAACTTTTCATAGAAACACACCAGATTGTAAGATTCAAGAAATTCCAATCTATAGCTTATTATATCCTTCAAATTGAATAGTTCTTCTACATTATGGGCATTGAATGTGCACGAACAGCAGTTGTAGTTTTCTATCATAACAGTTTTCAAAATTCTCTCATATCCTTTAATCAATTCCCAATTGTAATAAATACCCAGACAACTAGATAGAGATTCGTAATGTTGCCCATGTATTATATCCTCCTCGTTTACATGTGACCAATCAATTTGGCTTCCAATTTCTTGGAATCGGAAAAATTGTATTTCTACATATGAATACCATCTTAGAAGTTCATTCCATTCCTTCACGTCTAATACCACATTATCGGTGCTGCCACATCCCATACGCACTTCTGGTGCAATGCGTATCGTTCGATAGTTTATAGGAAGCACAATCGATTAATTATTCATTAGCTGCTTGTTTATACACCTCACCCCTATGTTGAAATGATGATGACCAATTGGAATCACTTCATCTTGTTTCTCTTCATTTTTACTACTACTACTACCACCACTATTTTAACAGCATAAACAACAAAATGTTAAATTATTATTCATATTGTTACTACAGCGGTATGAAGTATCCAGGAATGATTTTATTCCTGCTTGCATGACTTTACTTGTCCACAACCGCACTACGACTAAACACTATTTTCGAAATGAGCATGTTTACATATGGTTGGAGGCACCAAATGTTATGTTTGTCGTTTTCCACTACACCCAGGCTACTCATGAATACATCCTTTGTATTTAACATCGTTTTAAATTCCTCAATCGATTTTCTTGTTCTTTGAAATACGCGTAAAAGCGATGAGGTAAACACATTTAAACTCTTCTGTTTTTAACACTATACGTTCACTATACTTCGTATTAATTACTGTCACATTAATAACTTTATATTTTTCGATGTCTCTAGGTCATATGCATTTTTATAGTTTGCAATAGGTGCTTGGTTTAAATCTGCTAATTCCATGTTTAACAACTTACTAACCGACTGATCTCAACACACTGCAACTTATATGCCCTGCAATAAACTTTGACTATTAGCAGCTAATCTGTAATACGATACCTTATCGGTGACCTTGAGAATAATTGTAATAACTAACTTGGATCAGGTAAGAATTGGTGACCTTGACCTGAAAAATGGAATCTCCGATACCTTAAAGGTCTATTTAATATGACCTTGAGAATTGTAATAACACTCAGGGCTTGAGACAGAGGTCAACGAACGTCCTGGAATTGATGACCGTGACCTTAAAATTTCCTGTCAAATTAAAACTCAGCCATAGAATTTATTGGTGACCTTGAACATTTCCTGGCCTTGAAGACTGATGCAGGATATGTGGCCTTCAAAAACCTTTACTTTTTAGGTAGGCAATATGATGACCTTGAAACCATGCACTTAGACGTAGACAATGTGATGACCTTGAGAAATATATTTCAATGTAGGTAATGTACGATAACCTTGACCTTGAAAACCATTGCTCTGGATGTGGACAATGTGCTCCAATGACTTTGACAAACAATCTAGTAACCTTTCTAGTGACTTTTTTCAAATCTAGTTACTTCACTGACCTTGACCAATACATTTCGATGCACAACGCGTGTGACCTTGAAGCGAGGACGCATACTTACATGGATGACCTTGAAAATAAGCATTGAGCGACCTTGAAGAAGCATTGACCTTGAAGCGGTGTGTTTGTGCGTTAGAACCTTGGCAATGAGATAGACCATTTTACCGCGTGACCTTCAAGCGGCCAATTTGTACGAGAGCGTCAATGGCCTTGAAACCAATTTAGTAACTTCTAGTGCCTTTTTCAAATCTAGTTACTTCAATGCCCTTGAGTAATATACTTTGATGCAGGCAATGTGTATGATGACCTTGACCTTGAAAACCTTGTACTTGGCCGCTTCGACCTTGAAGCGGGAAACGCGTACGTGCAAGGATGACCTTGAAGAATATGCAAGCAATGTGAGCGACCTTGGCCTTGAAAATTCTAATTGACTGATGTTTAAAATGTGTATGTGGCGTTGACCTTGAAAACAAATTTGGTGACTTTCCTAGTGACTTTTTTCAAATCTGGTTACTTCAGTGACCTTGAGGAATATACTTTGATGTAGGTAATGTATATGATGACCTTGAAAACCGTTGAACTCCACGTAGGAAATGTGAGTCCCTATAGCTTGAAGAATATAAACAGGCAGCGTGGGTCCTTAAAAACCTTGACATAGATAAAGTGACCGTATAGCAGGTAATGTGTACGATGACCTTGAACGATAGGAGGGCAATGTGAGCGACCTTTAAAACCATGTAATTAGACGTAGACAATGTGACGACCTTGAGGAATATACTGATGTATGCAATGTGTACGATGACCTTGACCTTGAAAAACTATTGACCTTAATGTGGACAATCAGTACGGGAAGGTGTATTATTATTATCAAAAGTGAGTTAGAAGTGACATACTATATCTACTCACTAACATCATACTTTGATTAAATTTTGTTAAATTAGCTCTACGATTATTAGATTTTTCATTGTTAACTGTCAAACGTCAGAGTGTATTCTGATTTGTCACCTTCAAGGCAGTTTATCAATATTTAATGTATTAGTGATCTAGTTACTCTTTACTAAATTTGTATCCTATAGTTGGTTTTATACGTTTACCAAATGTTGTATTAATAGCAGTCTTATGTTTGCGCTTTCAGTTGTTGAAATTTCACAAAGTTGTTTTAACCTCTTAAGCAATTTGGAAGATAGTACCTAGTACTACTGACGAAGATAACTGTAAGTGTCTGTATAACTTAAATACAAAAATACACCATAAATATCCCAAAATGGTTACTATTTTAAACATGTGCAATAATGGTAAAAGTATACCTTTGAAATCAAGCTTTGGTTAAAATCGGTTCACAAATAAAGATACTTTATAGACGGTGTTAAAGCACATTTCGAGAATATCTCTAAAACTACTAAATTTAGAAAAAAACTGTGTAAAGAGTTGTGTAGAGGAGATTAAACTTTGGATGAGCTTTCTTTATGAACGTTTTTGGTATGGAAATAAATAAGCCCTAAAAAACAAAAGTATATAAAGTAATTCTTATGTATATCGAAAGAACTATCCAGTTTATGGCGAAATCACGACTGAATATTTTTTTTTGAATAATTTACGATAGTTATTAATATTATTAAATACCCAAATAAAAGTTCAGTTCGAGTAGGATTTGAACCTACGGCATGCACTTTGCTAGCGTACCGCTCTAACCTACTGAGCTATCGAGATACATGCGCCAATTGATGTAAATTTTGTCTTTATGTATGTAGAACTGATGTAAATTCTAAGATAAATTTTCGTTGGAAGCCTTCAAAATTAATTAAGTCAAAAAAATGTAAAGTGCACAGCACTGTATTATTGGGTTTACAAAGTTACGCATCGAATATGTGCGGGCACTACCGAAGATCAATTTTTATTATAAACACCAGTCATATAGTCTTTCAATTTGTTTCTCAAGGTTGCTAAAATTACACTAAATATAACACGATTTTGAGCAAATCTGAAGCCTTTGCATATTACCGTTTGCTTGTAGTTATTATGAAATTTTTTTCAAAATGTGCAATATTTTCCATAAACGTTACGTGCATATATGTAAATGTCAAAACAAATGAATCACAGATATAAAGTCAAACTTTAGTTAATTTACATTGATAAAAAAAAATTTTAGTGCTCTGCGTCGTATGAAATTATACTAAAGAAATTAATTAAATTACTGACTTTTGCCGAAATTAATTAGAGCCAATATTTGATGATTTTAATTACACAGAAGTTAAATCTACGTCTACAAAATAGATTTACACGGTGGGTGTATATGTCCATAGAACATTTCGTTTAAATAGAATAATTTATGATCCAAACTCATGGGAGGCTTAGACACATGTAGATGGCATTACTGAAAGTTTAAATTGTAATTTTGACGTATTTAGACGTAGTAAAGTCGTGTTAGAAAAATTGAAGATAATGTGGAAGGTATGCACTATAGAAAATGATTATTGGGTTGTAAAATAACTCTTCTTGTTTATTTATTAGTAGGTATATGGTTTTCTTCGAACAATTTTTTATTTTATTTTAAAAATGATTTTATTTGTTACTCATTTGTAAATATCAATTTACCAAAACATTGTATTAATCAAGAAAAGTTACTAACTTGTAAAATCTTTAAAATATAATTGTCAGTTTTAAAAATTAGTACCATTATTTACATTCGAAAATTGTGTTCTACTTGTATCATAAATGTTAAAAATCATCGTAAATTGTTATTCCCGGTAATACTCACTTTGGACAATGCAATACCATTATCGGTTATGGTAAATCTTCTTGTTGTTAAATTCTTTGTTTGATGCAATGTCACGATAACGTATTTGCTCATATTTTTACGTCAATCATAGTCAGAGAAGAGCTCGTCGCATCGACAACATCCAAAGATACCGAATACTGCTATAATTTTCGCAACTAACCTGTGGTCACCAGGAGCTTCGAACAAAAATCGTTCAACCTCTTCTTTAGTTAAAACCTTGGCTTTTTTGGGGATATAACGCTCATTCTTTCGTTTGAGAAACGCAATGACCTTTTGAAAGCTACAAACGTTAACAAACGTGATATTTTTTCACTATTTAAAAAAACTTGCCAACTGGAACATTTTCCTTGATTTCTAAGCAACTTTTGAGCATAGACCATTTTGCCCATTATGAATTTGGTCTGAACCTAACAGACAGTTGATTCATCTAAGCTAATAGAAGCACATTCTGTGACCCCAATCACATCATTTTTCTTCTGCCATTTTTTGAAGTAGATATATTCACGCTCGTACCCTGAGGATGATTTTTCAGGCAATAAACTTGATACTACACTGGTGGTAATTGCTTCCGTCACATTCATTTTCACCACAATAACAAAAAACAGTGAAATAAACAACATACGTAGTCACGGTAATATTTCCAAAGCTTACGACAAATCATTGAGAACTTTTTTGTAATCAAAATATTTGCTTCTAATTAATTAATATATTAATTAATATAATAAATAAAATATATAGCGTGTCCTGAAAAGAATGAGTCATACGTTAACTGGTGATTACTTACGTTAAAATAAGCCGATTTGACTAAATTTAACTTTGTCCAAAAGTTGATACTAACGGAGATACAGGGTGTCAAAGTCGAAAATATTTCTATTAATACCTTTCGACTAATTGAGTAACTTCATGAATTTTTACAGTTTTTGGGATAAAATCAATTTATTATCAATTTGTATCTGATAGAACAGCGACGATTTGAATCCTTTAAACCGTTACAATTTTTGTTCCACTGTATGTTATTTTGGACTAGAAAAATGTCTTTGCTGTCTTTCTAGTTAAGAAAGGTATACCTTATTGAAGTCGCTAGCCAATTCTTTCCAAGAAAACCGCATATAATGTGATGATGCATAAAATTATCTAAAAGTAGTTACTCTATAGACGTATTTAACTGATATCCACAAACACAAAGAAATAATACTTCCAGTAACTCTAAATGGACGTACATCATTACCTTTAGATGCGTTTTTCTCGGGAACCTTGACCCTAGTGACTTGAATAAGGTAACTTCTTAACTAGAAAGACAGGAAAGAGATTTTCTAGTACAAATTAACACAGGATGGAACAAAAGTTATAGCGGTTTAAAGGTTCAAAATCGTCGCCTGGCTTCTACAAGATACAGGAAAATTGATAATAAATTTAATTCCTTATCCCAAAAACCCGTATAAGAAAATTCATGAAATTAGCTGAACTCCATTAGTATCAACATTTGACTAAGGTAAATTTAGTCAAATCGCATATTTTAACGTAAATAATCTCTTTCAGGACACCCTGTATAACAATACACGCAAGGTAATGAGATTTACTAGTTTAGAAGGTAACTATCTCGCCTTCGACTCGCCAGTTATGTCCTTCTGTCTGCCACTACAACCCTTTCAACCTTGCTAGTAATGTTATATACTATTACACGAAAACTTCGCGTTTTTAGGTAACCCATGGTTACTGATTCTTTTAGATTTTATTCAGTTTGCTTACTTTCGTACTTTACAGAAATATACAGCTTCCATGCCTTTTTTGCCTGTTTCCGATTTTTCGATTTTTTTATAGAGAAGCATAAATATTAACAGAAACGATCTCTTTGCAAAATTAAGGCTACAGGGTAAATTTCAACCAACCCTTTCTGACTCGCAAGCTTATTTGACATACACTAAGCCGTATTGGAGGCGAAAATATTACTGATGATGACAAAAAATATACAGGGTGACTTAAAAACTTCTCTATTATTCTTCTTAGAAAATGGAAAGGAAGTCCAAGATTTTAGCCTGATTTTAAAAAGAAAAATAAGGAGTGGTTACAACAGAATTTGCCCTTTTGTAACATAGGCAAAATTTCTCGAAAATCTAAATTCAAAAGTCGTGGTCACCAAAAAAAAAACATTTTTAGAAGCAGCAATTCGTACACGGAAACCAAGAGTTGTAGAGTTATGTGAATTGAGCACCGAGGAATTTCCCTTGGCCACAGAAATGAAACTTCATTCCAATGATAAAAGAAATGTAGCAGTTGTTTTACATAGAATAACGTTATCGCCCAACAATGCAACTTGTTTGAACTGGTTAATAGCTAAAAATGATATTAATGTTTCCTGTACAGATGATGAGGCTTTACCATTATTCATTGCGCTTAAACTCGCACGTAGTAAGTATATCGGATTGCGAATGTCAGCAAAAAGAAAAGGATATAAATAATTATATCCAAGTTACCACCAGATTGTCGAAGTCAAGAAGAAATGTTATCCTTCTCCAAACTCTATCGAGACCACCGAAATTTCAGCAGAAATAAATTTGCAATCATTATTAGACCATATAGCTAAGCAAATCACAGAAGTTCAGAGAAGTTATTTTTACAGCTTTTGAATCTTCTTATGACTTAATATTAATTTAAAAATGGTGTACAAATGGGGAGCTGATGGTAGTGGTAGTTAAAGAAACTACAAACAAATATTTGAAAGTAATAAATCAGTTGATTCTAATATTTTTATAACATTCCTAGTTCCTTTCCAGTGTAATGGTTAATATGGTAACGGTAAAAAAATACTTTGGTAGAATGTTCGTACATCGTCCACACGTTCTTGTAGGTTTACTAGGATACAGTTTATGCAAGAAACTGATTTTGTTATAAAGAATGAATTTGCACAAAAATATATATATTACGCAATTTCAAAGGATGGCTTACTAGTAGATGCACCAAGCCTGGATTTGCAAACACAATTTAAGTAGTTGTTACCAAGTAGATTTAATTAAATTTAGTGAATATGCATTTACAACCGCAGAACTTTATGTCAGTTTATACAAATGGTACCCAATGCGCACTGCACAAAATCCTTATCCATAATCAAGATGTTATGAATTTCCCATTGGTCAGTTGTCAGAAAATGCACAAGAATTACGTCATAAAGAAGTAAAATATTAGCACAACTAAAATGTAGGAATCAAGATTTGTTAAATATTCTTTTAGTATCCCCTGACCCTGTAATTTCTAGTATAAGAAGTTTGTCCCGAGACAAAAAGGTACGTTAAACAAAGATGTGATAATCCTGTTGAAATCTCCCAATATCGGTATAGGTCATAATGATTGTGAAGAATCTGATTCTGAATAGTTTAAAATAAATTATAAATTTAATAATTCTATATTAAAAAATATTTTAAAATAAAATAAAATTAATAAATGTTTTTATTTATAGATAATGTTATGTTTTATTTTAGTGAAATCATTGTTATCACCTCAACTTTTGTGTAAACAACATTTTGTTAATCTTGTTTATTTATTTATTAATTCCCTTTACTTGATAATGATTATTTAAGATGCAGCACAATCGTAACCGTCTAAGAAATATTTCAGTTAAGTAAAGCAAATATTTTTAGGCTCATATAAAGAATAAAATTTGTTAATAAAATACTGTAAATAAATTAAAAATTATAGAACAAGCCACGCAAATAAAAATCACACTCTATACCGGTGTAATATTTTAGTAGAAGACGGGCACCTTGGCCGCCATCTTGGATTTTCTGGGTAAAACCATCTTTCACTTTTATACGCTCACGTGAGGACCGTATTTTCCACCCCTATGGTTTTTTGGAGGACTTTTTCAACCCTTGATTTTCACCCCTATCGTTTCTTTCAGAGGATATTTTCAACCCTTTTCATCCCTAATTACTTTTGTTTTTAACCCTTGATGGAATTTTTACCCTAATTACCGCCTCTTTCGCAGCCATACCTTTTTGTACTTGTTCACGTGAAGGGTGTATTTAGGGTTAGGTCTTGGGTTGGTCTTGGGGTTGGTCTTTGGGTTGGTCTTGGACTTAGGGTTAGTCCAGAGGTTGGGATAGGGTAGCGTGACGGCTTATTTTCGGGGAGCCTTTTTCAACCTTAATTAAGGTCCTTTTGGTAACATTAAGAGCAGTACAACTAGAGGTTAGACAATTGCACGTGTTCTGATTGAAAAGATTTTATTTAATCTGTGTTTATTAATATGTATTAGGACCCATTTTATTTTATCAAATGAGATGAGCATAATTGTATTTCTTTTAATTCCTATCTACAGATTGTAACCTTACGAAATTTCATTTATACATTGGGTTGTATTCTAATAATTAAATTTCACTGTCATTTTAAATTAAAAGTTGCTTGCACTATCTGTAATTAAATTTGTACAACTAAATAATTAAGGTTATAATAACCGTTTTTCTGGCTACACGTATAAGCACACTAATATCAACTTCTATGTTTTTACGTTTATAAATAGTTGATGTAAAACTAGCTACTGATTTCCCATAATTAATTTTAGAGTGTAAATATACAAACAACCTAACTATCTTTATCACACTTACTGCAACTCGTATTTACCTTTACCTTAAAGTAATTAAACTAAGCGATTTGAACAAAATGCTGTACATACACATGCAAATTGTTTTATAAAACCTTATTATAAGTTTGGAATGTAATAATTACATGTTTTAAATTCCACAACAACAATATGTAGTAAGAAACCACTATTCATGTTTACTTTTAGCTAATTACTGTGAATTATATAACCTGTTAAATTTAATAGTCTAAAAATTAATTACCAATATCGAATGGGTTACATAATTTCTTTTAAAAACGCTAAATCATAAATTTTATAACACGATTTTAAAAACACATATGCTGAATTAAAAGAAAGAAAACAGTAGGTATTACGTTACGCTTAATTAAAAAAGTAAGTTACTAAAAATCTCTTTATTTATCAGAATAGAATGTTGGGTAACAGGCGTTAAACAATAATTTAATTATCTCGTCATTTACAATTAAACATGTACTAAAAATTTTTTACAAAATCAATCATTGATAACGATTTAATCTAAAATATAGAAACGTTAACGTATAAGTCCACACACATCCGAATGGTAATCCTGCAGTATGTTTTATTGTAATGGAACCATCTAGAATTATTCTCTAGGAAACGTAAATGATACCTTGAGGTGGTTGTCCAAAGGAATCAAAATACTCCTTACCATTATCGTCAATGTAGATAGCGGTCCAATGCTGACCTGGTTTGTTTGCAGGATCCGTGTTTACGATAATTGCACACGGTCTAGTGCGTGTCTCGGTAGTTGATTAGAAGCAATACAAGCCGAAACACATTCTTCTTGTGGCTGGAGATCGATTTCAAACATTTTAACACTTGTACCGCATACATCTTTGGAATTAGTATGCATCCAGTCTTGCAGTAGTAAGGCGTTTTCCAGTGCACACATAGGCCCAGTGATGTTATGCTTTAAACAGCTATATGCTTTTGCTTCCTTTTCAACTGTTTAATCGACGGGCAACCAGTCTCCTCCAGGTTTACTATTGGTTTGTTGAAAAACCCTAAAAACTGTTGTTCTTCATTACCCTTAACGTGAATTTTGTTAAATGGGCGCAACACTCTCATCAACTCCTCACGGAAATTGTTGTAGTGTACATGACCTGACCACCATTTCAGCCCATGATAATTATCCTCCATAAATTTTATCTGTTGTGACATGGATCTTGATATAAAGTAACCTCGAGGTGGTTTTATTAGCATCAACGATAAACGACCATGATCTGTAACCACGGCAATTTCTTTCGGTATGAATTCGTTGTTAACACCACTAAACCCTTGTACGTCCAAGTATGCGTCCATCTTCTTTCGGCTGCTGCTGTACACTGAAGCTTGCAGGTTAGAGCTACCACTTTTAACAGCTAAAATCCACAACGACGTTCCGATGTTTATCGATCTCGATCACGTTATCGAATTCTGCATACACCAAACAGTTAACGGTTACGGTGAGCGCTTCTTCAAACCCGACTTCCAGCCGAAGGGCGCCGTTTCTAACTAAATTCCAGTGCGTACTAGCGTTTGCAGACAAGTCAGGTGTTAGGTCAAAGGCCATTAAACAGTAGCCGTTGGGGAATCACTTCTCGATATATCGTTACCTTCATTCAATATATTTTATATTTTATACATATAAACCATTAGCTGTAAAGTCTGGTTGTAAGGCCTTCGAAGGAATTTGTTGTCCGTCAATATATAACGACATGTAGTTAATATTGCAGTGATGAAAATTGAACGGGGTAATCACCGTTGAAAGCTTTATTTGCTACAAAGCCTACGATGCATCGTTTAGGTAACTGACCCAGGAAAACATTATCCAATGATTTTCGCTGTATGCCTGCAGGTATAGTTAACACTTTTACGTCGGTCCTTGTAACAGGGTATTTTGCGGCAGTTGTTTCTAAAGCTTTAGCGTGCGCAATTAGAATAGTTGGATTGATTCGCATACGTCTCACCAGTAAACTAGCGTCTATAATTCGCGTCTTGTAATTTGAAGCGAGCGCCGCCATTAGGCTAAAGGTATCTCTTGATCGTACAAATTTAGCCTTTAACTCAACACCACTTATGAGAAACTTTTCTTGATTAAACAAATCCGAGTGCACGTGACCAATCATCTCTATCTGTTTCCCGGTAGCCGCAAGTGCTTGACGTTTTGAGAAACCGTTATTTGCGTTTCCCAGTGTATTCATCTGTCCAGCTGTATCATTGTGCCATAAGGTACAACCTAGATGTGAACTCTTGGCCTCCTTTCCATAATTTAGCAGCGTTTCGATATATGAACGGTAGGCGTAGGTGTTGTTTGGTTGTGACACCATCTTCTGATTTAAGTAAACCTCCACCTGTGAGAAAAGCGAATGCATCCAATTGTTTACCGGTGCTACAACATCAGCGTCTGTAAGCGCTGTATCATCTACTTTAGAACTTTAGCTGTGATGTACAACATGGCTTAAATCTATGTAATCGTTTCCATTTCCGGGACTACAAATTCTATTGGGGCGTCATCACTCAGAGCTGATAAGGGCTTGTAAAATATCCATTCACCACTCTCGATACTTGTCTGCGTCGACGGTAAAGCGAACAAATCCAATTCGGACTTGACGCATTCACACGATTGGGCATGTAGAAAAGCCATTATCTTGAAAATATATCGTCGTAAGTAGGCTTCTTCTTAGCAACAGCTCTCGGTAGAGACTGGTTATTATCGGACAGACGTACTCTTTTATAACCCGAACCTCCATCATTTTATCGATTTTCTCGTCGGCTTTACGCTTAAGGTTTCTACCTGCCTCGTGAAATCTTTCTTGAAACGAATCCTTAATAGGTCGATCCTCTATGACGTCACCAAGAATATTAGCACCCGTTCTAAGAGCTTCTTTTCCAAGAGCCTTTGCGCCAGACTTAAATAACGGTATTATACTTCTAAATATACCACCTAACCAGCTCCCTATTCTATGACCACGTTGATATGGCGCACCGATACCGTTACCGGCCTGATTCATGCAATATTGCTGATAAGGGCAAACCATTATTGTACTTTCTTAAAGTGTAGCTTCAGACACGACGTTCCAAACTCAAATGGTATTGCTGCACCCGTATCTGTTTTATATTAATCTCGATGTTTTCAAATTCCCGTGTCATCACCGGTATGTAGTGTGCAGGCGAAAAACCACATCTTTATGACCCCGTAAGCATAGTTTTCTGAAGTAATGTTTATTATACGCATAAGCGGAGATAAACATCACCCACAATTTGCGGTTCAACGATGTCGCAATAAACAAACATCTGAGTTGGTAATCCTATCCATATACTAGGGTGAGGGGTATTGGTTCCATAGCTATGTTCTGATACGGACGATAACCCAATTGTAAGGCTAGACGTGAGAATCCGAATAGCGAGAGCTGAGTTTTTAATTTCGTAGTGACGCGCTTAGTTAGATTATGATATTCGATTGTTAGCAATTTACTTATTAGTAGATGGTTATTTAGCTCGTTGGTAATTTCTTCCATGTTGGCATAATTTCCCAAGCGAAACGTATCACGTACCAGCCATCTTCAATATAAATGATCTTCTCGTTGTCGCGTTGAAAATATTCTGCGGCCTTTTTAATATCGTTTCTAACACGTTCTGGCCAGGTGGCTCTGTTCTATAATAAATTAAATTGTCTATTGCATTTAGAGCGGCAAAAGAACATGGGTACTGAATTTACGATATCCCTACAACCGACGAGTCCGTTAATCTTATTCGCTTTGGCAGTTGCGTAATAAAACTTGACGTCATATTACCTGGAAAATACGTCATAAAGCTATTACTCAATAAGGTAAGATAAAACTCCATTTTATATATCTCTCAACTGCGAAGCTAACACCCAGCTATTAAATTTGTCACTGTATCCACTTGACCAGGTATTGTTTATATCGCCCAGACCCTTCTCTGCTAGAATCTTATCGACTTTGAATAGAGTATCTTTATCAACCGTAACAACTTGCAATTCTTCGTAAAAGGTACCTCAACAGGATCGTTATTAAGATCGATTATTTGATAAACTGGTGGTCTTCTTTTATCACTGCACTAATTGTAAAACTTCCTCGCTCCAATTCGTTTCATATCCCTTCTCAAAGGTGTACTTAGTTCTGGCGATTCTGACATGCTCACCGACTTTATATTTAGGATGACGTACTGGACCTAAACCTTTCGCGTACAGGTTATTCCACACTTCAAAATGTTTTATCGTTTACAGCCGCAGGGGCCATCTTTATACTTGAATGAGGGCTATTGTTGTAAGCAGTCACAAGTCTTTCGAGTACATCAATATATCCTGTAGGAATTTTTGTAGTGAAATAACGCCACATCTTTGTTTTCAATGTTTTATTAAATCTTTCAACTACAGATGCTTTTACATCAGGGTTATTTGTTACATAGAAATTGATATTTTGTTTCTTGAAAAGTTTTGTACTGCTCGCCACAAACTCTTTGCCTTTATCCGTCTGTAGATTTGCCGGAGTATTGTCGCAATCCTTAAAATATCCGCGAATGCTTCAATTACAGATGAGGCTGTCTTCGTTTTAAGTGCTCTCGCCCATGCCCTCTTGCTAAATATATCAATTACCGTTAGTATGTAGTTGTATCCACTATTGTGTTTACTTAAAGTTCGCATATCACAAAGATCCGCTTGCCACAACTCGTAAAGGTTACTACAATATATTTATTTCGTGGAAACTTTTTCTGACTGGTTTATGTACCGTATAAGCTTCCTGTGCCTGTAGCCAATTTTTCACTTCACCATATTTTTTATCTTTACAGCATTAGTTAAAGGTGTTATACCAGCGAACCCTGTTGGGTGAGCGGGATCATAGTATACAGCATCCATGTTATGTCCGCCACGAATCCCAATCTAGTGAAATTCCTCTTCTTCTTTGAGAGATTCTTCTCGGTGTTTCCCGAGTTTCACTATCAGCATCGTAATTCTCACCTATAGTCCGTTCAACGTTGGGTGATACAGAAACATCATGCCTTTGCGTATTTCCGATAAACTCTCGTGGTATATTTATCTCTTTAATGTACGTCGCAAACTGACGCCAACCGCGCGGGTTTGTTTGTTTTTCGTTTCTTAACGTCTCGTGAACCAGATCGATAATGTTGGAATGTGGTATGATCTCGCTTTTATTGTGACAGTACCTCTTTATCCCAAAAATATCGCTGCTCTTATTCAGCATACGTAGGAAAGCCCCGCCTTTACTC
The DNA here is from genome assembly GCA_036346205.1 of Vesta saturnalis. NCBI lineage: Eukaryota > Metazoa > Arthropoda > Insecta > Coleoptera > Lampyridae > Vesta > Vesta saturnalis. The sequence continues at coordinate 886,154 of JARFJB010001864.1, read as the reverse complement.
TTATATGAAGGCGGAAGCGTTGATACTATCTCATCGTCTGCCAGACTTTTGCGTTGCGGTAAATCTCTAATATCATCAGCAACAGCGTCACCACCGATTGTTATGCTGGTGGGCTGACGTAACTGATTGGAAAAGCTTTGAAGAACTTGCTGCCATTTGTCATGGTCAGTCATTTTGGTTTTTAAAACTTTATCCATATCGTTACACAGCTACGTTAAAATGTTGTTTAGTGTAACATCTGGCACCTGTAAGCCTTGTATAAAGTCCATCGGTAGAATAATCATCTTCTTCAGATTGTGGTCCATGGTTATTGAAACAGATTACCCAGGATTCCGCCGAGTAATGGTCCTAACAGGAGTGGTAGAAATGCACCACCTTAATGTACAAGAAACTGTTTCTTCTTTTTATAGATTCGCCTCTGTGCCAAGCGTCTTAAAGTGTGCTTATGTTGAGAGAGTCGCTGCTTCTGATCAGCTGACAGAGGTACACGACCTTTTAAAATGTTATGTGCACATTCACAAATACATTTCAATAAAACGTCACGTTGACTTTTACTTAATCTGGCTAATGCACGCAGGATATCAGTGTTCTCGCTTAAAACGTCAGCCATCGTATATGATGTAATCCTTATGACTGTGAGGCTTAAACCCTTTTTTCGCTATATATACCTGGCAGATACCTTGAGGCCTAATATGTTTGTTCTATAACGTAGCACATCCGGTGTATTCTGTTTTAAATCGAACAATAAATATCCGTGCGAGCTTGAAGTAGCATCTTGGTACGCTGCTTCTAAAAATTTCGGGTTGTCCGGCGAAATCTGTCTTGCTAAATGCTGTATATTCACGTGGGTTCTTAAACAAAATTATGTAATGTGCGTTGAGAGAAATATCCCGCTGTCCACGTCCTTGATGAAATATGTTCTGCGTTAAGAAAAACACGCTTAGATTTTGATGATGACAACCCTTTGTAAAAATATCAACCACAAGCCGTTAGTTTCGCGCATTAGATCGTCAATTATTATTAAGACAGGTTTTCGTCAAACTGTTCCATATCAGGTAAACCCTTTTGAATTCCACAGAGATCTTTGAATAAAGGCTGCCACTCACTGTAAAACCAGATAATTTTTCAAAAGCTGTATCGCAGGTCGTTTCGATATTTTTAGAAAATCCACAAAAATGATTTCCCAAAACCGACGGACCCGCAACTATCGACGAAAAGGGTGCTTAAACTGACCTTCCATCTTGAATCGCTAAACGATACTAATAGATACTATACCAGCAACCTCGTTTAAATAGACCAAATAACATCTTTTTCAATCAGAACACGTGCAATTGCCTAACCTCCAGGGGTTGTACTGCTCTTAATGCTACCAAAAGAACATTAATTAAGGTTGAAAAGGCTCGAAAGAAGCCGTCACCCTACCCTAGCCCAAAGGCCAACGCCTGGACCAACCCCAAGTCCAAGACCAACCCCAAGACCAGCCCCAAGGCCAACCCCAAGACCAACCCCAAGACCAACCCCAAGACTAACCCCAAGACCAACCCAAGACCTAACCCTAAATACACTGCACGTAAGCAAGTACAAGAAAGGTATGGCTTCCAAAGAGGCGGTAATTAGGGTAAAATTCCATTAAGGGTTGAAAAGACTTCTGAAAGTAACCAAAGTGGTGGAAAATACGAGCTCACACCTAGGCGGCCATAAATAAGGGTGAAAAAATACGCCCCTCAGGTAAGTGTGTAAAAAATAATTAGGATGAAAAGGGTTGAAAATGACTTCGGAAAGAAACCATAGGGGTGAAAATCAAGGGTTGAAGAAGGCCTGAAAAGAAACCATAGGGGTGGAAAATACGGTCCCCACGTGAGCGTATAAAAAGTGAAAGGTGGGTTCTCCCCAGAAAATCCAAGATGGCGGCCAAGGTGCCCTCTACTACTTATTTTTTATTTAAAGAAAATTTTTGAAAATTGAAACCCATTTTTTCATGTTCCACATATGCGGATCATTTCGAGTAATTTCGGTTTGACCGCAAATGTCACTAATTTTTTATTTTTAAATGGAACAACATATATGTTTATCGATATTTTGACTGAAATTGACATTTTGAATACAAATTTGTATAGTTTATAATTTTTCTACACCTAACCTAACTTTTATTTTATTTTTAACATCCGATTTCGTGTCATGTATAATTATCAAAATCATAAGTAGATAGTTTGAGAAAAATGTATTATTGTATGTAAATAGCGTATTAGTGGTTTTATTTTATAAATACGCATAAAATAGATTTTTTCTTAAAATTCAATTTTTTTACATGAACCGAACCTGACGTATCCGATGTAGAAAATATGCAGGATTTTTTCTGAATAACTGGATACCACATTTGTTTATGTCCAATCAAAATTAATGCGACTAATTCGAACTTTCGGATATTAAATAAAAGTTAGGCTAGGTGTCGAAAAGGTACAAACGGCAATTAGATTCAGATATAGTCATTCTGAATCGAAACATCGATAAGCATACAGGGTGTTCCAATTAAAAATAAAAATATATCGTCACTTCCGGTCTACTAGAAATACTCCGCATATGTCGAAAATTGTACAAATGGGTCATATATCTAACTTTCAATTTTCAGGAATTTGTATTAAATAACAAAAAAGTTGTAAGGGCGCGCCACTTGTTAGTTACACCCAGTATAATCCATTTATAAGTATTTGATATGAACAAAATCTCACTAAAATAGTTCAAAGATTAGAAAAATAGAAAAGCCACCTATTAAAGATGTTATGGGATTTTTGTCATCCTAAAATTCAATTCAGAATCACAGTGCGCCGTTTGCAAAGGTAATAAAGTGTGTATTGCTTACATATTGACATTGTAAATTTCAAGTATTCGAACCCGTTTGTTCCAAATTTCAGTCATGTGCAATTGATTTTCTAAATTAACCCTCTAAATCGTTTAATCAATGTTGAAACGGATACTCGGATATCAGAATTATTAATTAGATTTGAGACAAACTAGAACAAACTTATCCCTAACTTTACATATGATTAGTCTTAATTTTATACGTTGTTCGCTCTTATCAAAGCTTTCATGTTTACATTTATGAATGAGCATTTTACGGTTTGGAGCGTGTCATTTGACTACAGTCAACCACTTTATTCACATAACCTCTCATGTTAACTATAACTCGTTTGTATTGAAAACATAAATATTAGAGATTTAATAAGCTTACAGTATACTTTGATCAATAAATAAGAAAATGTTCCTTTTTTTTGTATTGATTCCGCACAAATTGAGCATACTTTAAGAAGATGTATTTGACAATTTCAATTTGTATTCCGTTTTGTAATAATTATGAAATATAAAAGATCTGTTTACTTTAACATTTCGTTTTGTTTTATCAGAAATAATAATAATATCTTAAGTATTAAGAACGCTAAGGGTGTAAGGAAATGTTTAACGACAGAGTGTAGCGAAGCTTCCAATATTGTGCCTTACACCCTTAACCTTCGTGATGCATATATTATTTTCTGTCCGGTTACATAGAAATATTATATAGTCATGGTGGTATCCTTAGTTACAAATATATAGACTCAACATACCTACTTATTTTTACGTAAAGTAGACCGATAAACCATAACTTATGAAATATTTGCTTTATCAACTATTGCAAAGGTTAATTACAGTTAGTCAACGTACCGATCTAAACGTACACATGGTAAATCGATAAATGACTGATTGAGGAAAACATCTATTCTAAATGTTTTTAGTTTTGAGATTCTTAATTAACTGCATTCTATTAGTTTAAAGTTTTTATTTCGATAAAGTTACATTATTTTCTGTTTTAGATATGGTCGGACGTGGGGATAAAATGTATGATGATCGATGTAACAGCACAAATGAGTGTGGATTTTGGGGGTCAGCATGTATAAAAGGAAGATGCGGCTGTTCTGCAGAATATTCAGTAACCAATCATATTGATAAATGTGGAAACGGTAAGTTCTCTAGCATTTTTTTTTACATCCTTACGAGAAGCAATACGTACATAATGCAAATATATTTCTTTTGAATGCAAATTATGTATGCATTAATTTTGATTTACATAAGATCTTCGGCTTTAAGCGAACATGTAATATTTTGATTTTACGATTTCCAACTGACGACATACATATTTTTTGAAATTATAAATTTATTTGCACAGAGCATTCCGTAATATGTTTTTTTTTTCGTAAAACTGCTATAGGTTTATTACGGTGAATCGAGAAGATAAGTACATTATCTACGAGTACATCTTTAATACAAAGTAATGTAGATACTAGAACAATGAATCATCCTCACGCGAAAGGTGGACCATGTATGCGATTCACTGCGTTTCTGTTAATAGTTCACCTGAAAATGACTTCAAGCAATAAATATTATTTCCTTACATTGCGCTCTATGTACGAATTTCGGCAAATCGTTGTAATAAATTAATTCACATTTAAAAAAAATTAAATATAAATAACTACCCCTAGGGTTTTTAAATAGTGTATCTAAATTTGAATTATGCATACTTAATACGATTTCATAGCAACTGCAGTAAATAATAAAATTTTTAATACTAAATAATGTGTCAAATAAATATAAACTTGTTAATATTTACGAATAATTATCGTTTCGATAACAAGTTTCCTGGTCAGTGCTAATAACAGATTTAAAAGATTAAATTAAAGTGTCAAAACAAGTTGATAATATATGAAAACAAAGAAAAGCTGAGTGACGTAAACATATTTATACGCAATCATATTGTAATATGTCAACTTCATGACATGCAACAGCTGAGAACTAGATTATTACTGAAACTACCCGGCAATAATCATTACATGCCTGTAGTGTGGGTTGCATAAATATCATGAAACTCATAATCATTACAGTTAATTAAATTATGTGTATGTAGTTCTTTGATAATTAATAGTTATTAATCAACGGACGTACAACATATTTAAAAACTAACTAACTAAAAAAATGCATTAAGAATCTTTTTTTGGATTGTCATAGTTAAAACTTTTTAAAACTCTCGGTCAGTTAACCAACGCTCGGCTGTAATGCAGCTCTTCCTTGCGCGGTTTGTAATATACTATTAAAAGCCAAATATCGAATCTTTTAGTATACGTGTTTACCGAAAACCTACACATACTAATAGCTATCTTCATAAACCATCAAATCATCATTCACGTCAAAAGATTATTGTAATTCAAGCTGTAGTGAATGGGATAAACGAATTTGTGATCCTGAATTTTTTTAAGGTGAATTTAATGATTTAAAGACATTACGACAAAGCACTCGTATTTTAAAGTACTCCTAATCTACGGCTATAAAATAAACATAAATAAACCAGTAGTACAATACTATAATATTATTTTACATTATTGGCATGTTAAATAGGTCTTTACTGGCGAGAGGAGAAATTTATTGGCGATGGTTTTTTTTTAAATATATTTTGAAATACAGACATTTTTTGGGGTTAGGCCTAATTTAGTTGTAAAATGATTCCATTAATTTAAATTAAATGTTTGAATTGAGCACCGTAAACAATCTGAGAATAGCCAGGGCGATTAACAAATGATTTGAACGTTGTGGATGACATCTGTGGTAAGGTTTCGAATTTCTTGGCGAATTCGTGCTTTGAAATCTTCTAAATTGGCCGGTCGCGTAGCGTATACTTTACTGTTTAAGTATCCCCACAAGAAGTAATCTATAGGATTTAAATCTGGCGACCTGGCTGACCACTCAATTGTCCCTTTTCTACCTAGTGCGAAAGGGTAAAGCGTAATGTGAACCTATAACTCTTCTGCCAACTATGCCGCACCAAACGTTCGATTTTTGAGGCTTTTGGGTATGATACTCCATGAACCAATGAGGACTTTCGGTTGCCCAATAACGACAATGTTGTCTATTCAAATGGCCGTTTAAAGCAAATGTGGCTTCGTCGTAAAAAAATATTCTTTTAACAAAACATAACATAATTGTTGCATTAGCCAGAAAATGGAATCCCCCAAGGGTCAGTTTTAAGTGTAACTTTATTTGCCATCGCTGTTAGCAGTATAACTGCAAATACTAATAAAAGAATCCAAAGTTATTGGTATGTCGACGACTTAGCTATGATATATTCATCAAATGACATCACTGAAATTGAAAGGGAACTACAAACAGCGGTAAATACTGTGACACGTAATGCCAGTTCGATTGGATTCAAGTTTTCCAGTGAAAAAACACGCTGCGTTCACTTTTGCCGCCTAAGACAGATGTAAAGTTTTTAGGCCTCACAATCGACAAAGGACTAAGATGGAAAGCGCATATAGACACCCTAAAAAAGGATTGCAAAGAAAGTATGAATATTATTAAGTGCCTTGCGAACACCAAGTGGCGAGCCGACAAAGACATACTAATCAATTTCTACAAATCCATAATCTTGTCTAAAATAGATTATGGATGCGCAATCTACTCATCCGCTCGTAAATCTATATTGCGCACCCTAGACACCATACACGCTACATGCTTACGGTTATGCATAGGAGCGTTTCAGACCAGTCCACACATGTCTATCAACAGTGAGACCGGATTACCACCACTATAATATAGACGCCAGATAATTATAATGAACTACAGTATTAAATTGTTAACAATACAGGATCACCCTAACAACGAAATTTTGTGCAATAAGGAATTTCTTAAATGTTTTCAATTTAGGCCCACTATAACTCGCCCTCTCGTGTCCAGGTATACTGAGCTCGTAAACAAACTAGAAATTGAAATACCCCCTTTATATAGCATGCAATTTTGCGAGATAGCACCGTGGTTACTCATATCTGCCTCTTACAATTACGAACTTGCTCAAGTAACATCCACAAAAGACATGCCACAAAAACTTCACACGATATTAAATTCTTATGAAGATAAAGAAGTCATATACACTGACGGATGCAAACGTGAGCAAGGTACTGGCAGTGCCATAGTTAATTCAAATGAACACCATGCTTGGAAACTACATAATTGGTGCGGAGTTCTAACCGCTGAACTATATGCCCTGTGGCAAACTCTGAGATATTCCGAGTACAGAAACCACAAAAACATAATAGTGTGCTCAGATTCAAGAACTGCTATTGGAAAAACTCAAAATAAATATTCTTTAGAACCATTAGTAATACAAATCCTAGCAACCATCCACCACTTAAACACCCTAAACAAATCGGTTACATTTATCTGGGTTCCATCACATGCAGGAATAAAGGGTAACGAAATTGCCGATAAAAGCGCCAAAACAATAACATACTCCAACGAAACTAACACCATACCCATCCGACATAAAGACGCTCAAACTAATATCACCTCAATAGTAAATAAGCAATGGCAAAAGAATGGATAGAATCAGGTCACAGGTTAAATAACTATAAAACAAATATACATCAAACAAAATTTCCACCTAACCTAAGTCGAAAAGAGACAGTAACTATAACACGAATTAGAATAGGGCACACCAGATTTTCTTCCGAACACCTACTGCTAGGAGTAGGGCCCCAACTTCATAGATTGCCGGACCAAACTAACAACGGAACATGTAGTCCTCCACTGTATGAAGTATGCTAGGCTAAGGAACAAATATGACATAAGCGCAGAAGTTCTGTATAGTACAAACGAGGAAGCAATTAAAAGGGTACTTGAGTTTTTAAGAGAATCTAATATTCTCCGCATGGTATAAGAAATAATACTGGGAGAAGCAGCTAATGATCTAGTAATCGATGCTGCAAAAAAAAAAAATTGTTGCATTTGTTCTCCACATTCATTTGGCCGATCAAAATCACCTTCCGACAGCTCGTTAGGTAATCATTTATTGTAGGGACGGAACTTCACACTAATTTATTAGCGGTGTCCGTAATGGTGATGTTAGAATTACCTTGCACTGCTAACACTATGTTCAACTGATCTTCACTTATCGACTTTCGACCAGATTTTCTCATACCCCGAACATGTCCAAATTCCCAAAATTTAGCCTCAACTCTGCTTACCATGCTTTGGATAACGGTCGATCAGGGTGAGTTGCATTAAACAACGCAACCACTTCTGATTGATTGCGCGACATATCTCCGAAACCAATCATGCACAGGATTTGAATTAAATTAAAAAAAAAACTAAATACAAGTTGCTAACATGCAAATAAAATAATTTTAACAAAATGTACAATTTATCGTTTCCTTAATGACGCCAAACCAACTCCTGTTACATAATGCATGTATTGCAGATGTTATTTATCGTCGTGGTTACTGTAGATGAACTCACGATAACAATGAGGTCTCCTATCAAAAAACTAAACACAACTTGCTAACGTGCAAATAATTAAAATAATTTCAACAAAATTTATAATTTAACGTTTTCTTACATTGACAATGAAATTTTCTCATTTTTAATGTTCAGAGTAGTTGCAAAACGTCGTGGCTCTCGAGATGCACGGCCCGACTTTCTACAATTTGAAAAACTTAAACGATGTTATAATCGGTAAATTTCGGTAGCAAAAATTCCATCCTAAAAATATACGGCAAATGAATAAGTTTCGTAATTATCGATTGTTTTAACGATTCATATCGTAACAGAATACATTTTTATTGAATGATCATTTATAACAATTTCAATTTAGGTATGTATTAGATTAGCTATTTCATATTTGCATTAAAATAATTTTTTTAGTTAGTAAACATAACTTAACCTATTATAAGTTTTTGTTATGAACGAATAAGTTCAAAGGTAAATATGTAATTAAAAATTATTATTAATTTTATTAAATACATAAATAAAAAGTTCACCTCGAGTAGGATTTACATCAGTTCTACATACATAAAGACAAAATTTACATCGATTGGGGCTTGAACCTTGATGGCGCAGTTGGTTAGCGCGGTACTCTAACAAAGTACAGGTCGTAGGTTCATCTTCATATCCTACTCGAGGTGAGCTTTTTATTTATGTATTTAATAAAATTAATAATAATTTTTAATTACATATTTACCTTTGAACTTATTCGTTCATAACAAAAACTTATAATAATTTAATATTAGTCAAGTTGCTTTGGTATGTGTGAATCCTTGCGATATTGCAGGCTCACATTCCATTAATATAAGTAATTTGATTGTAATCTCATTACATTTAGAATTTACATCAGTTCTACACACATAAAGACAAAATTTACATCGATTGGGGCTTGAACCTTGATGGCGCAGTTGGTTAGCGCGGTACTCTAGCAAAGTACAGGTCGTAGGTTCAAATCCTACTCGAAGTGAACTTTTTATTTATGTATTTAATAAAATTAATAATAATTTTTAATAACTTAACCTGTTCAACATCAGCTGTTTTTTATCAAGGATTTGCAAAAATGAAGTTAAACGTTTTATGAACTTTTAATTACATCCAACAGATAGACAGAAAATAAGAATAACTTCCGATAAGATTTTTGGTTGTTAATTTTAGCAATCATCGAATAGGTAAATTCTTAAAACTCATCGTTGATCACAGGTCTAAATATTTATATTCTTAAGAACCAACAACAGGAATCAGTCAATTAGCGTAAAAGAAGTATTTATTCAGTTCACGCTATTAGTTTATTGTACTGACTAAAAAATGTGAAAAATTATTTCTTCGATAATTCTTAGATTAAGTAATAGTCTGTAGGTGTAAATGTGCACTATCAAAACTTGAATGAAGCTCCTCAATGTGACTATAATATTATAACTTGAACTATTTCTAATAGAAGGACAGAACACAAACGTTGAAATAACTACCCTCCTTGTTTGATCGGAAAAATTTTCATAATTACATTTTAAAATGTTATTTTATTAACATACAAAAATGAATAACTACAGAATTAATTATTTAGAATCTAATTCACTGTTGCTGTCTTTGTCACTACTGTTGTAATCAATTTCTTCATCACTTTCACCTGTATTTACAGTAAAAATTAGGTCTTTGACTTCATCAATAAAACCTTCTTTTTCTAAATATTCTTGTTCAATCTTTTCTGTATGTTTGCACACAGCTTCCCTTTCTTCACGACCAATTGATTTAAATTTATTCTCTGCGAATTTCCACACATCTTCAAGTTTAAACGTAATATTATCACTCCCTACATAATTTTTAACTTGAGCCCATATCTTTTCAATTGGATTTAGCTCTGGATGGTCGGGTGGCAACCTTGCCACATAATGACCATGTTCAGCCATCAACTTATCAATTAAATAATTTTTATGAACTGGTCGATGAAGTTTAATTTTCTCACAGAGTTCGGGTTTTGTCTCACTTTGTTCAAATACAATCCCACATTCGTTTAACCACTTCTGCATTTCACATTTTTCTAGTCATTTTGGATTAGGCTCGGTAGATATGTTGTGGTAAGATGTGTTATCAACCACTAACAGAGAATTAGGCTCGAGATTGGGAATAAATTTTTCGGTCAACCATGTAACCCCTTCACGCCCATGTTGCCACATGTGGCAACAAATCAACAACGGTGTGCCATTCCAGGTTGTCACTTGTGGCAACAAATTTGAAATTACATTTCTAAGTTGGAATAATATTGCAGTTTTGTTGATATACCCTGGGATGGTGCATATTTATTTACTAAGATGATTTTGAATGGCTCGTTCAAGGTCAAACGATCCTACTGACAGCAAGCGTGTTTCATTCCCTTCGTGCAGTGTTAGTTTCGGTTTTCTCGATTATACGTGTACGTCGGGGCGGTCATTATTGCGTTTTTATAAGTCACAATGTCGGCGTCAAGCGATTCGGAGCCATTTCAAGATTCAGGGTCTGAATATGTACCCAGTAATTCCGATACGGATAGTGACGACAGTTTAAATAGTGGTTCAGATAGAGACGCCGATGGTGATAATCAACAATGTATTGGTCATTTCGCTGTACTAGCAGATACATTTTCGGTAAGATTCCTTTTCTACATTTTGCGAATTGTTTTTATTTCAATTCTTTTAGGATACAAAAGCAAATACAGTGGTACCTTTCTTGAGTGTATTCGAAAGTATTCATCCCGGTGTCAACTTAAGCCAAATGAAATTGGCTGAAAACTGATTTGAAGCATTTTTGTCTCAAAGAATAGTTCAACATGTATGTGACTGGACAAACGAGCGGGCATGAGGTATCTTGTTGAAAAGAGTACTCTAAAAGTATACAGTGTAGTGTGGAAAGATATCACAATCGCTGAAATGTATACATTCTTCTCCCTTCAGTTTTATATAGGCCTTGTGCATTGTTTTGTTTGGCCGACCGAATACATTTACTGCAGAGATAATGGGCAGAAACAGATTTTTCAGTATTTTAAAGTTTCTTAGATTTAGTTACCCACAAGCCTTTGTTCCAGGACTCGGCTAGCTATGTTTTTCTCATATGATAATTGCATGAATATTATTGATCCAGGTGAAACAGTGGCAGTTGATGAATGGTTAGTGCTATATAAACGAAGAGTTCATTTCAAACAATTTATAAAGTCTAACCGTGCACGATTTGGCATAAAAATGTTTTGCGTGTGCCCTAGTTATCCAAGTTTACGGGGGTACACTTTTGATTTTACAATGTATTTTGGTAAAGATATTATATAATACCGATCATATTCCTGGATCAGAACATCTCACTATACCTGAAAGAGTTGTAGTGATTTTGTTTCAGCATCACTTGGAACAGGAACGAGAAATAATTCTCGATAATTGGTATATGTCCTTGAGACCAGATGAGTTTTTACGCACAAAAAACACTTATGTAACTGGTATCATTCGACCTGGTAGAACTGTACCTATAAGGAACTTAAAGAAATTTCTCTTAACCGATCTCAAACGTGCTTTGTGCGAAAGGATGACGTTTTTATTCTCCGGTACAATGACAAAAGAGACGTTTTCCTTTTGAATACTAAACACACTGCCGGATTTGTAGAACGAGAACGTTATCAACCTTCAGTGACTAATTACGTTATGTATCAAAACCATCTCCTACTGAGTACTACAATGTAAATATGGGCAGTGTAGATGCAGTTGACCAAGACATTGAACCTTATGACTGCACCAGAAAAAGTTATAGCTAGTTCAAAAAAATTGGTTTGGATTTAATTCAACGTTATAAATGCCAAGGTATTGTACCAACACTCCAAAGGAGATGACATACGTGTTTTAGGATTCACCAAACTTTTGATTGAAGGTCTTCTAAAGAAGCATACTCTAGGACTCACAAAACTGAAACAGAAGTACGTAAAAGAAAATAAAAATACAAAAAATAAATAGAAATACAGGGAGAAACATTTTTTTGTTTCAACGCTCAAGGAAGATGGGTCTCGTCGTAAGCGAGGAACTTGTAGAGTATGTTATCAATATGGGAAAAAAGAACATATACAGCCAATTTATATGTTATGTGCCCAAAAGCGACAATATATTTGTACTCAAAGCAGCATTTCGACGAATATCATGGTTATAACTAACATTCACCTAGGTATCCATTTTTTGCTGCACGCCGGTATATTTTTATCAAATACGTTTATGTTTATTGCTACAGTTACGTTTATGTTTGTATTTTATAAATGGTTAGAATACATTTTAGTTGTTTGGTAATAAATTTGCATCATTTACAATCTGCTTTGTTATAAGATTTTCTTACACTAATGTTACGCCAATGGATTGAATATAAGAATTATCAAAACTCTTTTATTATAAAAAGTACTTTGTCCAACAGTTGCAGTTTTGCACGTGTTTTGTACGTTAGTTTTCAGTGACTAATATCAAATTTTATTCACTAGTGACTAAATTTTATATTTATGTTATATATTAGTAAAAATGAAAATATGATCGAAAATTTATTTTTCATCAACAACGTATTCATGACAACCGGTCGACCGACCATAACAACCAAGACCTGGCCGCTTGACTCTTTTTTATATATTTTTTTAAATAACTCTTCAAGTTTTTCGTTAAAGAAAATGCAACTGTTAGACAAAACGTCGTATATCACACGTGAGTGAAATTCCATTATAAACACGTGAAAATTTGTCGCACTCGCGCAAGCGCTCGTTCGTCAAAAATCTCACTTGTTTATAATGGCTTATTTCACTCACTTGTAATATAATCTACTATTCTTATACCTATAAATTAATGATAAGCATAAAAAAACACTTAAAAGAAAATCGTTGTTTACCAAATCTGGGATATGACCACGTCCTTAGAAAATCGACCTGGACTAGAAACGGTTAATATAATTCTTAGAATTCATGTCGTCATGATAATCTCCTGACTTTAATCCCGATTTAAACATCAACATTGCATTTGGTACAAATCCTTTAGCACCACCACAATGTAACATTATTAGACGTTGTCCTTTTGAAACAGTGCTTTCACTCCCTTGTCACTGCTGTCATACCATCCATGTGAACTCGTATGTGACCTGTGCAAGTATGATTCGTCACTATAAATGATGTTTCTGCCCTCTTCGCTGTGCTTTTTCAGTTTTCTTAAAAATATGGTTCTTTTCGCCCTTATTGCGGAAGTTTCCACCAAGACCTTCCTGTTGTCTTTAGTCTTCTGCCATTTGAAACCCATCTTTTTCACAATCGATCGAAAGCTGCTTAATTTTCCTCTTAAATGTATCCCTTGTTCTTGGACAGCTGCGAACACATTTTGCCTTGTTAGTTTTTGCTTTTGGATATACACAAAATTGTAAATTATTCTTCTAACAACTTCTTCACCAAACTTGTCGATGGTTGATCATGGGGCTAGTTTGTTTATTGTTTTACGAAGTGAACCAAATGTACCTCCTTCAGATTTCGATCTGCCTTCCTGTGTAATGCATTTAATTGTTCTTCTGGATACGCCTATTTCTTCTGCTAATCTTCATACACACGATCGACAGGGATAATAAAATATTTTGATTCTTTTTCTCACTTCATAAATTCCTACGATTTATAAATAATTTCACGAGCTTTACTGTGAACAACTACTCCACTCATGTTCAAAACGTTTACTTGGCAGTTTGGACAACAAATAACGATGAAATAATGAAAAGTGTCTTGAAAAAGACAGATTTTTTATAAAACAGGAGGAATAAACAAAAGCGGTAACATACAAATACAACGTGAAGTAAATAAAGCGAATGACTACATTTATAAGTTGAATAGTAGCATATTTGTCGAATACTATCGACGAGTTTGAATCATATATGCATGGAGGGGCGAGTACTACGACATTTTGAAACTACTCTACCATAATTTTTATTCAATATTTCCTTATGGAATCATCGTCTATATTTACCTTGTAGGGCGTAAAAAGATGTACCCTTTCTACAATGAAAAATGGAGGTTGATATTTAAAAAAATGGCGATGACGTCATATTTTTCTTGACACACCCTGTATATTTCACTTTTACGTAAAAAAATTCTAAATTGAAAATAAAAAGCGACAGGTCTGATCGTTTTCTTCCTAATCTTCCATTCGAATTTTAATTGAATTTATCCGCTATTTTACGAACGCACTGTACGTATTAACACAATAAAGCTATTGTTAGTATTGATATTAAATTTTGACATTAATATAGCACATTGGTAGGTATAGCATTTGTGAAAATTAAATTTAAAATTGAACCTAGTTGTCATTTCGACGTTTAGAACTGTCATTCGTTTGTAAAGAAATAGAAGAACCGCAAGTATCGTTAAAATCCTTTAAGTGGTTCAGAAAATAAAGGGCGAGGAACTTTATGTGCTCACTGCGTGTACTACGTTATTATACACAGTTATATACAATCCATGTATTTAACTATAATCTTTGAATATAAATTTCTATGTTCAAAGCTCCGTTTCCACAATTAGGTGTGCTTAAACGTTAATACAATTTGTTCTTTGCCATAAAATGAGTTTAGGACAGTAAAAGTAACTGCTTTTGCTATGAAAATGTAAACTTTCATGATTATCACACATAATTAAAATAACTATCTTTTGGTAATTAAATCGTGTATTTCTTTATTTAACTTTTAGATAAATTTATACGTTTCGATAATACAGTTATCATCCTTAGTAAATGGTAATTAATATCTTTAAGAAATTACGTGAGATGTCAAAACAAATGTCTTTTTCATATTTCATAAATTAGTTTTGACATCTCAAGTGATTCTTAAATATTTCTAAGGACGATAACTGAAATTGTTATTGAAACGTTTAAATTTAGTTAAAACGTAAATAAAAAAATACACGATTAATTACCCAAAAGATAATAAATTTAACTGCTTTTGTTAATTAAAAGTTTTTCAAAATTTACAATTGTTCGTGCAATGTTAAACTCGCGCATTTGCTGCTTGTCTGAATGTTTTGCTAGCGTAGGTAGTTTTAAGATAAAGTTACTAATTACATTTTCTCTACGCTATGTTGTTTTGTAAGTCAGAAGCTTCTGTCTGCACTCATCATCAAGTTGTCTTATCAATCAGTAATCTAGCAGATGCGTTAGTTAGAGGTATCGATAAAATAGTTCTACAACTTTGTACTGATATTGTGCTTAAATTTTACGTCTCCTAACGAATTTTGACTGGGAATAATAAAAAGTAGGTAAATCAAACTATGTCACAGATTTACTGAACGTACTAATGTTCAAGTATGAGTAAACGAATAATTGATGTGTAATGCTTATTGATTCGTATTACAATTAAATCTAAAATTTAAATTTTATGGAGCACTGAAATTTTGATCGGATTGGAATATGGTTGTTTTGATTGGTATACTACTATATATCTATTATTAGAGTTTATCAGTGTACGAATTAAACAGGTTAAAAGGGTAGCGGCAATCAATTTGTGCTTTTCAGTAAATTAAGTTAAGAGTCTCAACATATAGAAATACTTATTTTAATGTTTGGAAATATTATACTTCTGAAATAATGTGAAGTAAATTAATTTTCGACTTATACTATCGAAATTGAGCTTTTATAACTGTTACGGATTGTTTTCGTACATTAAGAACTGTTATTAGGGGCGTTGAATAGAACATGTAGCACTTTTTAAGAAGAAAATTGATGAAAATGCTCAAATTATCTGGCACAATCACGCGTGTAAAAAATATCTTAACATTGTAGTACCCCTAGTGGACACGGAAAACAGAATCTGACGAGTTAATGTTGTTTTAATAATTGTGGTCCTGAACAGGATAAGTTTAAGATAACGAGCTAACGCACTCAAGATCACTTAAGAGGATGCATAGGGATTTTTAAATTCCAAGAGATGCTACCTTAAATTTTTGATATCATAATTGAGAGCAAAACAGAAGTATGATCATTTCAGAGTTATGAACTCGAGTAGAAGGATGTGGATTGCGCACGGTTGGTGCGACAAGTTGAAATTTTTATTGCATATTAATGATGTAAATGAGCAAACCGAGCAACCTAGCTGAGATGGTATCAAAGAATGTAATTCAGCAGCACAATAGCCATTCTAATACTAACAGTACAAAGAAAGAATTGAAACGACTCTTTTGTGCTCAAGGGACTGCAGGTCAGAATTTAAGGCGAACCATTTATAATAATATATCATTTGTAAAATGGGAACTTGTTTAATTGCAAAACTTTTTTAAAAATCTTCATCATACGTTAATCACGTAATAATCATTTTAAACAAATGCAGTTATTCACTCCTGCTTTGTTTTCATATTTCAAACACAAATAACGTAATATTTTCCAGCCGTCATCAGATATTTACTTCTTCATTTGTTAGAGCTAAGATGACCCTAGGGCGAGATTGAAATGAAAAATGCAAGATACCGTAAAATACGTCAGAAAGAATTGTGCAATGAAGAAAAAATGTACTCCTTAAGCTAAAATTATAAAAAATTATGTAATAAATATAACTATGTTTAAGCGATAAATTGAATCTGATAAGCTAATAGTAGGATAAAGTTCATTTTGTAATGAAAATGTATATAGGTGGTTTAAGAAATCTGACACCTGAATTAATGGATAACGTTAATACTGGGGTTATGATTAAGTGAAATTACTGCATTGATCGTGAACAGTACGAGCCAGGAACTTTTTAGTGGATTTCTTATATAAGGTAGGAAATATACATTTTGTAAAGGAAACACATAAAAGTGCATACGATAAAACGTGATTGCATTAAGGTTCTTATATTTATGGTCTGTAAATTTATGAACAAATGGAATGCCATATTTTTCTGTTTGCAGGTTTGGAATTGATTAAATACATTTTAAAGATAAAAATGAGAGTGGTAGTGTAAATGTTATTTTTTTTTGTCACTCAGGAACACAGGAGGATGTATATAGGGACATCGAATTGCCAAAAGATGTCTATGAACAGCTAAATTGATGGGTATATCATAAAACACGCTTTAATTAAATAACACGTAGCTTGGTGGTTGTCTTTTAGTTTTGAATAAATTTATATTTACGGCTTTTAGTCAGAGGATTGCAATCTGCTACTATCACAGTAAAAAGTTTAGTCACTTCACTTTGAAGGCTTATTTTACAAAATTAGTGGGGCCGTATTGCCTAATATTTTTACTATTTAACAATAGATATATTGTTGTTAAAATATGTAAATTCTTAGTATTTAATTGGCCTAGTTTTAAAACTGTTAAATTTTATTTACAAAAAGGTACTATAAATCGTATCATTTTTCAACATCCTCGACTTTAAACCTATTACCTATTACCAAAAAGAAATTGTAACAAATTGATTACATATGGTGGTAAATAGCCTTAACAGACAAACATGACCAATTATCACTACATGAAGTAAGTAACCTTTTTTTTTGTCATCACATTAAGCAATTGCCTAAATAACATAAATATCAAAATACTAGGGGTCGTTTTTATATTCCCGGACTAGGCAATTTACAATGTTAATCCAATTTTTCGTTTTATTGATTTTAAATCACATATGCCACGGTAACGTGTTTGGCAATTTACAAAACAATTGCAGCATTATTAGTTCTAATATCTGTCAGTTTGTGTTGTAAAGTCTCAAAATGGACAAACTTGAATCTCGAGCTGTAATAAAGTTTCTTACTAAACAAGGAAAATCCCCAAAAGTTATTCGTAAAGAAATGTTGATTATATACGGGGATAATTGCCCTTCCAAGACGACTATTTGTGAATGGTCAAAATTGTTTAAACATGGCCGATAATCCCCATCCAGGTCAGCCTGTTGGATGTTATTGAAAAAACCAAGTGTTTGGTATTGGAAGATGCAAGTTTAAAGAAGCGACAATTAGCGTCTTTATTAGGAGTTTCAGAAACCACAGTTTCCAGAATGTTACACGATTACCTTGGCATTACAAAGGTCAGTGCGAGATGGGTTCCACGAATGCTTACGCCTTTTCAAATGCTTACTCGAATGGAGAAGTATGAAGAATTTTTGGCGCTTTGTGGGGACGAACCAGATTTAATTATCAATCGACTTATCACCAGAGACGAAATTTGGGTCCATCATTTTGATCCTGAGTCGAAACAAGAGTCGATGCAGTGGCATATTAGGGGTTCAAGTCCTCCCAAAAAGTTTAAAGTCACCCCTTCTCCAGGAAAAATAATGGAAACTGATTTTTTGGGATTGCCACCGAATGTTAATGATTGATTATCGGAAGAAGGGTGGTACAATCACAGGAGAGTACCATACAAGCTTAATGCATCTCCTCAGAGATGTTATTAAAAGACGAGTAAAACTAACGCGAAGTGTCCTGCTGCTTCATGATAATGCACCAGCTCATAAGTCAAGACTTTCAAAACCTGCCGTTGGTAAATGTGGCTTTGTAGAAAGTGATCATCCACCTTATAGTCCAGATTTAGCCCACAGTGACTATTTTTTGTTTCCAGATCTCAAAAGGGGAAGACAATTTAGAGACGATGATGAACTTATAGCGGCTGTTGAAAGCCATTTTTCGAGCAAACCAAAAGAATATTTTTATAATGGGCTAAATATGTTATTGAAACGATGTAATACTTGTATTGAAAACCAAGAGGCCTATATTGAAAAATAAATTTCTGTTGTTCTAATCTACTCTTATCATGCCTAGTTCGAGAATATAAAAAGACCCCTCGTATTTTATTAAAATGTACTCGTGATCATACCATTATGCGGTTTTGAAAAATGTGCTGTTGGTGAATAAGGATGGCAAACCGCAATCGTTTTTAATCTAGGAGAGGCGACACACGTACTATAGCGCTTGAATGAAAAATTTGTACACATGTTCGCACCTTCAATTTAAGTCAATGCGTTATTTGCTAGTGAGCCAAAACATTATGTTGTGAGGACATATAAAGGTTCGAACAGAGCGATATTTATATATATATATATATATATATATATATATATATATATATATATATATATATATATATATATATATATATACAGTACCAAAATCTGCAGCAGCTCTGCTGTGGGCGGGCAGTATGAATGTTTCCCACTAGGTGTGTAGTGCAACTCATTACCAGTTCAGTACCGCCTGGTTCGTCGACCTGGTTTTTCTGTTCATCTGTAGTGATATTTTTTGCACTGTTTTGTGCTCTTTTCGTTTGTTATGATGGCGAATTTGAATAAGCAACGTGCGACTGTGAAATTTTGCTTCCTGCTCAGTAAAAGCGCCGCTGAAACTGTTTTAATGTTGCAAACAACTTACACAGATGATGCTATGGGAAAAACTCAATTGTACGACTACCCGAAGAAACGAAAATGTTGTGAAAATTAAATAAATTGTGTTCACAGACGTTTGACTGACCATTGTTCAAATGTCAGAGATTAGTGGGGTATCTTGGAGCTCAGTCCAGCGAATTTTAACTGAATATTTGGGAATAAATACGGTGTAAAAAAAATAATTTGGTTCATCTGCTCCACGCACCTTACTCACATGACCTGACTCGTGTGACCGTCTGATTTTTTTTACTTCCACGTATGTAAAGAGGCATGAAAGGACTCAGATACGACAACTTTAATGGTGTCAAGGAAACACGAGGGAAGCGCTGTTTCGAACAGTGGAAACACCGATGGGACAAATGTATCATGTGTAATGGAGAGTACTTTGAAGGAGATAATTGAAATATATAGCTTTTAAAAAATAATTCCAGTTTTCTTTTGGGTACCCTCTTGTATATAAAAAATAAAAATAGTGACGGTATACAGTAAAAAGATGAAAGAGACTAGGGAAAATTTAGAGTAGATGATAGAAGAGAAGGGGGAAGGTATGGCAATAATAGGAGGGGATTATAACTCGAGAATAGGGGAAGAGGGGGGATTACGAGAAAACGCAGGGACGGGAAAAAGACAGATAAAGGGTAAAGTGTTGAATACGGAAGGAAAAGAACTGTTAGAAATGTGCAACGAGAGGGGGTGGGAAATAATGAATGGAAATAGAGAAGAAAGGAAGAAGGGGAGTACACGTATATAGGAGCAAGGGGAGAATCAATAATAGATTATGTAATTACGAATGCTGAGGCTGGGGAAGCGATGAAGATATTCAGGATAGGGAATGATAATGGAAGGGGGAGAAAAAGAAGAGTGCAGAGAAGAAGAGGAACATATAATTGAGAAGATCTGGACAGAAGAGAGGTACAAATAAAAAATGGTAAAAACAAGATGGGATGGTAATGGAGCACAAGAAAGTGTGGAAGAGAGAGCGAATGGAGGAAGCAACGGAAAAAGTGAAGTTGAGAAGATGAGAGGGGGAGAAGATGGGGTGGAAAAGATGGTGGGATAAATAATGTAAGAAGGCCAACAGGAAAGGAAGAACACTAAGACGGTGGAGAACGGGGAAAGCGAAAAAAGAAGAATATAAGGAACCAGTAAAAATATACAGGATAACATGCGAAAGTAAAAAGAAAGAAACAGGAAGAGCAGATTAAGGAGATAAAAACAGAAGAAGACGTATGGAAATTTTTAAAGAAAGAAAAGCGGAGAAGAATGACACAAACGGGAATACAAATAAAAGAATGGGAGAGGTATTTCAGAGACGCTCTGGAGGTAGAGCGAATACAGCACAGAGAAGGAAGACAAAGTAACAAAAGACACGAGATAGGGGAAAAAGAAGAAGGAATAAAAGAAGAAGAAGGCAATGAACAAAGTAAAAAAAGGGAAATCGCCAGGAAAAGATGCGATACAAGGTGAAGATATACGGAGGAGTAAAGGTGACAAAAAGGATGATGGAAATAATAAAAAAAATATGAAGAGGAGAAGGATTCCCGGCGAGGTGGAGGGAAGCACATATTTGCCCAGTGTACAAAAAAGGAGACAACAATCGGATGACAATTTACAGGGGAATTAAACTGCTAAACACGACCTACAAAATATACGCGAACGATCAGAAGAAAGGTTAAAGAAGGAGGTGGAGGAAAAGAAGCTGTTACCAGATGGACAGGCGGGATTCAGGAAAGGAAGAAGAACGACGGATAACGTACACATATTGAAGCACATGGCCAACAAGGAATTAGGAAAGAAAAAAGGTAAAATGGTAGATATAACAGCGGCATTCGACGGGCTGAACAGTCAAAAGTTGTGGGAGCTCACGAGGAAAAAAAAAGATAAGCGAAAGGATAATAGAAAGGATAGAAAAAATATATGAAGCAACGAGGAACAGGGTGAGAGTAAATGGGGAACTGAGCGAAGGATTTTTAACGATCACAAGCCTGTTCGCGGTATATACTGGAGCCCTGGAGAAGTCTTTCACGGGAGAACAAGAGGGAGACCTAATGGTGCGGAACATGAAAGTGTGGACCCTGGCATACGCGGATAAAATAGTGTTATTAGCAAGGGAGTAAAAAGTAATGAAGGGAATGTTAAAAACGTTGGATAGATATTTGAAAAGGAAAGAAATAGAAGTGAACGGGACTAAAACTAAGGTAATGACATGGAGAAAAGGGGTTGGAAAAAGGAAAAAGGAGGAATGGAAATGGAGGGACGAGGAGATACAAGTAAAGGACACACAATCAGACAAGACAATAAGGATGGGGAATATATAAAAGTGCGAGTGAGGGAATAAGCTAATGGGGCAAGTGTGGAGTGTAGGGGATAGACTGTTTGAAATGGACATAAAGAAAGGAAAATTATTATTACAGAAATTGACAAAAAATGTGGTACTGTACGGGGCGGAAGTGTGGGGCTGGAAAGAATACAAAGAGATAGAGGGCTGCAAGAAAATACTGGAGGTAGAGAAAATAAGGGTGGTTGCGGGAAATAGAGCAGTAAAGTACGAGGCGGAAATGAGTAGAAGAAAGGAGTGTAAAATCCTGCAAGAATGCTGGAAAGAAATAAGATAAGGAAGAATAAAATATTGACTGGAAGCCAGGAAAGAATATTACGAAAGAAAGGAATATGCAAAAGAGGAAGTAGAAAGACTAAGAAGGGAAGGAGTGAACGTGAGAGAGGACATAAAGTCGTGCGTTGATTTGTCTTCCCCTTTCACTTCTGCGTGTAGTTACATGTTATCCTTGTTCAATGAAATATCCAATTCTATCCCTTGGTTAGCAATTATATAAATTAGGAAAAAGTCGATCTTTCCGTATTTATTGGTTTTAGTATACAGCATCCTGTAAAAATATTGCGTATAACGCTTAGAACAATGGAGTTAACCATCGTGACATTCTTCCTTTATTACACGGTTTTTAATTAATAGAAAGTGATGAAATCAACATCGACCTCTAATCAAAGGTATTCTTTGGCATACGAGTGCACCTAAAAATGAAGGCCATCCATTAATTAGTGTTTTAATTATTAATTCATAAAGATTGGTCTTGGGCAAATAAATTTCGCTCTAGTAATAAAAACTATCAAATTACGTTTAGATACGCAGAAAGGAAAAAAGGAAAGGTCACGTATTTCATTCCCTCTCCAAGGCGGAGGGCGAGCTGTTTGAGCTTTCCTAGCTCCTTCAGCCGCAATCATGTATTCCCAGCAACATTACGTATATATGCATGGTGGGATTAAGGATGGGTATGGTCAGGATAGGATTGGAAGGAACGGAGTTAGGGTTGTGAGGGGGATATAGTATCCCAGCATTCGCCTAAGTAGCCGCACATGGAGTGCAGTGACTATGCCGCTACATGTGTATGAGGAAACCTCCTGAAAAAAACCTCATACAAGGTAGACGGTAACAGAAATCGAACCCGTTACTTCCCGAATGCTAAGCAGGTGTACTTTACCAGCTCGGTGTTACACAGAAATAAATATCGATCATGATGCATAATTTTATTAAAAGTGGCCTAATAGCTTTCAAAATATAAACGTCTACAATCAGGTGACTAAACGTTTTACTTTGATAGTAGTATATTCTAATGACATGTTTTAATTGCCTTCCAAATATCTAGCTGAAAAGGAAAAATTGAGCGTGACGTTGGTTAAGTTAGGCAAGAGCAATCACTAACTAAAACTAGTTATAAAATTACGAACACTGAAATAACTACGCAGGCATCGTTGTACAATGATATTATCTATTTGTTTACAAATGTACCAGCTTAAATTACGAGTTTGTTAAAATTTGATAAACAATAAAAAAGGATCTTGACAATGAAATGTGCTTTATGGGAACTTAAATCGTCTTTATTTTAAGTGAAGAATAAGTGGACTTGATTGGAAAATCATTTTATAGAAAGTTTGTACACTAATAATTAATCAAACATCAGAGTTATTAGTTGTTCATTTTCAAAGCATTTGGGTTCCTCAATAAATCAGCAAAACATAAGACTGGTTAGAGTACGAAGAAAATTTTGTTCATCTGGCAATAAAACATCCTACAACAATATTTGCATAAATATTTTCTAGTCGGCTTTATCCTAACAAGACGCTAAAATATCCTACAGGGCTCACTTGTTTGACACTAGTAAATGTTTTTGCGCATTGACCAGCATAGTATTGAAGTTTGAATGATGAAACCTTCAGTGCAAATTAAAATAGTAGTACACATCCTATTAGATGAATGAAATCGTGGTAAATCTTTAGGTACTTTGCGCTGCAATAAAGTTCACAATATACCTACCATGCCTTCAGAATAAAATCCCACTTTCACTTTTTGAGTAGACTTGCAAGAGTAATTCCGTAACGCATTTTTAGAAATCAAATAAATTCTCAATTGTGCACACCATTATTTAGCCCCCTCTTTGATCTGGACCTTCTGTCTTTTTAGGTGTTTTTGTTTTGAAATTAAAGACATTACCGTTGTCTTTCATTCTTAAAGGGTTCTGAATGGTTTCACAAATAATAATTATAATATGCAATAATAATTGTATTTATTATCATAGTAATTCATATAAAGCGAACATCCACATTGTCAATATACAAAAAAAAAGTTGGTTATTTGTAGAAATCATTTACATTATGTAGACACCTAGAGATCACATGTTGTTTGATAGCCTGTTTAAACTTATTTTCATATGTTATAGCCTTAATTGCCACCGGTAGTTAATTATATGCTTTTATACAAAAATAATGTGGCCGTTTGTCATATCTAGACGTTCCGTGCAAAGGAATACACAAATTGTTACAATTGCGTGTGGCCATAACGTTGCAGTTTGAAGAATATCTAGCAAAAAGCTTTGAGTTCTTTTTTACAAACATACCTAAAAAGCATTTGTGTTCCAGATCATATATGAAATCAGATTGTATGTATAGGGTCTATACCGTTTATATACTGCGATATTATTTTGATAGTTAATATATGGACTAGACCGTATACATACAGACTATTGAGTTTCAAACCGTAACGACGCACGTGGTGTTTATTGTCTTCGTAAGATTTACGAAGTGTATAATAAAACAAATAAACCAAGTCTCTTAAATTCATTTAATTGGGACATATTTCTGGACTTACTTTGATAAAAAATGGAAATAAATCTGCTGTAACCTAGGTTACCGTAGATTTAATTTCCATTTTTTTACTCTTTTTTATTGGAATACTTTGCTTATGGCGCATAACAAAAAAATCAAGTTTGTTTTTGAATTCACTTAATTCGTAAAATAAAATAATACCTAGCAGATTCTGATTTTAGGTTTAGTTGTGCCGTATATAAATTGACTAAACTTTTTATACATAGACTAGGCTGTGTGAAACAAATGTTTATTCTGCATATGGTCGAATGTCGGCAGTCCTTTTATCTACGGTCTAGCCAGTTTATATACAGTCTACATCATACATACGATCTGTAACATATGTACACAGATGTTAGTGTGTATACATCTGTGATATGTATAAAGATGGAACCGTTAATATTTTTAGCGGAAGTACATGGTTGTACACCCACAATACACCTAATATTTTTTTCTCGTGTCTCAAAAATATCTTTTAAACAAGAACATAGTACCATAAAATAGAATAGATTGGACATCACAAAAATAAAATATCTTTATAACATGAATAGATATTTGTGATATCAAATTCCTTGTTAAGTAACAAATTGAATTTAATTCTTTCGCCAGTAAATGCAATAGTTAAACCACTTCAACCGATTATCCAGTGTAATACCTAGAAATCGTATTTCTTCTTGTTGAGGTATGGATTTATTTTTCAATCACAGATACAATGACCTATCTAATTTATCATCAAACATAATTACACATTATTATTCACCATTTAAGTTCAATATGTTATTTTCATACCAATTAACCATGTTATATATAACGCTGGAAGCTGATTGTAATAATTCTTGAATATTGGAGGCTGAAACAATGCAAGGTGTATCCGTCGCGAATATTGTATTTGGAGGCTTTCACGTAAAATATAACAAGAAAAGGAGTGACCCCAATATTGATTATTGTGGGGCTCCCTGATTCACAATAGATGGTTTGGAATAAAACGATTTAATAATATTATCAAGATCTGTTACACATACTCTTAAGTTTGGTTTTCTAGGTAAGATTTTATCAGTTGCGCACTGTTACCTCTAAACCCGTACTGTTAAGATAAGAATTCTCGTTTTGCATTTCGTTTGGCAAATGAAAATTATTTCAATACTTACTAACAGTTGATTTTCCGAAGATATCAGCAAGAAAACCATTGATTTTACACAAAATTGGCGATGAACCACATACTCCATAATTCACAGTGGCTTGGAATTAGATAAGCCTACGTTGGCGCCTTCATCGCGAGGTTTCGGCTGAATTGAACCAGCAATATTCAGATTCTAATAACAGGATGTCGAGCACGGAGCACCTGAAGATCGTTGGTGCAATTCAGCCGAAACCTCTTTATGAAGAGAATGGTTATTTTAAGAATCAACTAAAACAGACAATACACACGCACGCGCACGCGCACTCACTCGCACTCACGCACTCGCACGCACGCACACACGCACGCACGCACACGCACGCACGCACGCACGCACGCACGCACGCACGACACACACACACCACCACACGCACGCACGCACGCACGCACACGCACACCACACCACACACACGCAGCGCACGCACGACGCACGCACGCACGCACACGCACGCACAGCACAGCACGCACGCACGCACGTCACACGCACGCACGCACCACACAGCACGCACACTACGCATATATATATATATATATATATATATATATATATATATATATATATATATATATATATATATATATAGTATGTCCCCGGACCGACTTTAAAAGAGAAAATTCTCTTATTTTTGATTTCTCAGAAAATTTCATTCTTGATGATTTGCCCTGTTTGTTTTCAAACCCCCAAAATACAAATTACTTTCTATTTTACTCGTACGGTTCTCGAGATAATATCATTTCTCTTGAAAAATTGGACGTAGGCGGATTTCATTGAAAAATTCTGTTGAACTGCAAATTAATTCATGCTAATTTGAATTGTATGCTATAATGTTGACTTTACAACAAAGAATTTAACTAATTCAATGTTACGGAACTGGTGAAGAGTGCTACCGAGTTGTTATCAGAAAATTCAACCAAAAATACCCGGAGGTTGCCATTTCGAATGCCGGAGCAAAAAACTTGGTAACTAAATCCCTTCAAACAGGCTCTGTTTTAAACCTAAAGAAGCCAAAGAAGTTGTTCGATGAAGAAGCTGCTGCTACTTTTCTCGCCGTTCATTCCGCAACAGAAGTTCCAAGGTTGTCTTTAAGAAGGAGTGCACTACGAATTGGGATAGGTAAATCTCATTTACAAAGAATCTTCAAGGAGAACAAAATTTTACCATTTAAGCCGCAATTTAGGCAAACTTTAGAGAACGGTGATGAAGCAAAACGTCTGGATTTTTGTTTGAAATTGGACAATAGAGTTTTGGAAGATTCAAATTTTCATAAACGAATAATGTTCTCCGATGAATCGACCTTTTCAACTAACGGAGTCGTTTCCTCCCAACATTGCCGTTACAGGAGTAGGATGAATCCAAACTTCCGAATTGCTAGTCGCAGACAATGTTTGAAAAAAGTTAATGTGTGGTGTGCGGTTTCGTACCATGGAATTAGTGGCCCATATTTTTTGATCAAAATTTAAACCGTTATTCATATTTGGAAATGTTGCAAAATTTTTTAACTGATAAACTGGATGAATTGCCATTGAACTACCAAATTGAAATGTTCTTCCAGCACGATGGGTGCCCAGCTCATTATCCCGGTACTGTGCGCCAGTGGCTCAATACAGAGTTCCATGATAACTGGATAGGAAGAGATGGTCCCATTTTATGGCCGCCGAGAAGTCCTGATCTCACAATAATGGACTTTTATCTGTGGGCTCGTTTAAAACAAATTGTGTACAGTGAGCCATTAGACAATGATGAAGAGCAATTGAAAAATAGGATACGGAATGCTGTCCAGTCCCTTTCAATCGAAGAAATAAGGCACAGTTTCAATGAATTCAGAGCTCGCATTGAAATTTGTGTGGAAAAAGGAGGAGCATTATTCGAATAGAAAATTAATAGTTCAGTTTTTTGAGAATTTCATTTCATTTTATCATCAATTGCTAAATTTATTAATTAAAACTTGTGAGACCAATTTGATTTTTCCTTTGAAACAAATCAATTTACTTCAAAAAATTACGAAATGCTCGAATTTTTGAAGAAAAATGATTTTATCTCAAGAACCGTTTGAGTTAAATAGCAAGTAATTTGTGTTTCGGGGGTTTGAAAACAAGCAGGGCAAATCAGCAAGAATGAAATTTTCTGAGAAATCAAGAATAAGAGAATTTTCCCTCTTTTAAGGTCGATCCGGGGACATACTGTATATATATATATATATATATATATATATATATATATATATATATATATATATATATATATATATATATATATATACATATATAATCATTAGCACAATTGAGTTGAAATACGATGTAAACTTAAATTATGTATACTGCTTAAAACTCACAGCGTAACTAAGGATGTAAATACAAGATTTAGTTAATTAGTTTACAACCTCTTTAAATTAAGGGGAAAGTGAGTCTACTTAAGATTGGCAATCGGAAAATATGTTAATGTACGATGTAAGTATGTGTTATAAAATTTATGTAATCGTTAAATTCTTTGTCACTTTCAAAGAAATAGTGACAATAATTTTAAATTTCTTACCTTATACTTGGCTATCTGTACTAGACACAGTGACAAATTCAGTTAAAATAATTTACGTAGGTATAATTTTATCTGTTACTGAATTTAAACATGTTACAGCTAGGACAATTTCATGAAAATTACGTTCCATACCCTGTGAAGCCATTTTACTTTTTATGGTAATGTTTGTTATAGCACTTAATTGGCGCTCTAGCTGTCCGGTATTTCTAACTTTGCCTGGTTATCAGTCCACGAAATTGTTGTGCTTAGGATTTTCATTTTTGTTTTCGGAAAAAAAGATAAAAGATAAAATACATTATGTTTCGCGCACACTACACACGCGCACAACTGTCTTTCGTTAAATTGTTGATTTGACTGTTGTTGATGTTGAGTTGGTTAATGATTGAGTGAGTTGGTGTTGATGAATGAAGTTAAAGAATATTGGTAGATGATATTGAATGATTTCTTTGTTTTAAGTAGTCTATGCTAAAAACTGGGTTAATATTAAATGGTTCTTATATTGACTAAATTAGTGCTCTAGCTATAAAATCAGAATACTAATGGTTGTGGCCTAAACTAGAAATGGATGCCGATATATAATTCCTTGGCTGAGTGGAAACTTTTCATTAACAAAAATTACAAAAGTAATACGCACAACACGGCGTGAAAGTAAGGATAAGGTATTAAGTAAAGCAGAGAGGAGGAAGGGGCTGGAGGCAATTCACCATTTTGAAGTATTGGATCCAAGACATTGCAGTGGATCCATTGTTTCTTATCCCGTCCATGGTTTCTCCAAGTTTGATAGCCACTGATTCGAGTAATTTTTTTTTGGTTCAAAGAATTCAATGAGGGAGGCTAGTAGAGGAAATCTGACGTGAAAGTGTTGATGCATATCTGCTCTTCCTCAGAGAGTTATACTTCATCTAATTCGTTTGACAAGGTATTTTCAACAAGAAAATGACCCCGTACTGCTCTGGCAAAGGCGCGCCATTCAGCACTTTGGCCACTGATAATGGAGCATGAATAGTGGATAAAACTTCTTTCAAACCAGCTATCATCATGAGATACCCTGCACACCCCATAAATGACATCACCAGATGAAACTCACCGAAACATACAAGACAACTGGATATTTGTGTACCTGCAATAATATCCCTAGCTTTCCAATATAGTGGTTGATCAAGAGTTACTAAAACATGTTTTTGATCTATTTTGTCACACAATATATGTGCATAGTGTACGCTGCATAAACTGTGTCATGTTGTGACATAAGAGGAAGGTTAATCACTCGAGTCTTTTCACTTGGCTATACCTTACATGTATCCTTTCCATTCATGGACTCTTACACCTTGCTTTTTTGCAACAAGCCAGAGGATGTTATGTGGTACAGGATATAGTGGGTCTTCTAGTATATTAATGGGTACCACAGTCACATTTTGTAAACTTCCTTTCATTGTATGTATGTTACTAACGTAATAATTCTGAGCTTTCTAATTTCAGCACACGTGGCCGCCGTGTTCAGTCTTGGTATTTCTGAACCTCTTTCAACCTGTTTGGATGGAGTGATACATTTGATTCCTCCCATAGCGTGGCAGGTAATAAGTCCATCTATGGTGCAAATATTGAAATCTATGTCATCAAACACCAGTTGGTTGAATGCAGCTGGTTTGTAGGTTAACTGAGCGTGGATAATTGCAGATAACTTCAATTTTTGTGTTTCGTAGTACGATGAAACCAAGATTTGCTAGAAGATCAATCAAGTTCTTTGACACTCTCAATATCTTGCCTCATTATCTGAACAGCTTGTCGGGCTATCCTCAGTTACTCTTTTTCCTGATTACTTTCTTTCTTTTCATACCAAGTGTTGGTTAGAAATGTATACCCAGTGTCTCTAAAACAAATTATTGGTACCTTGAATCTGTTATCTGTTGGATCCTGGGATCACGATTATGCTATCCTGATACTTCTTCAACAGTTTTCGTATGATAGTTCTGCACTTACGTTTCTTCCCATTAACAGTACCCATAATTTAGTTTACAGTAAGCTGACAGTCACTATTAGCCTCCAGTAGGTCAATAACCTGTTCCATTGCGTTTGAAACATACTCTTCAGACGTGGATGTTGAGGGTTTCCAGTATAACGGTCTCACAAAGTTCAACAGACATTCATCGTGATACAAGGTCAACAAAATCATTTATGGAGGATCACTTCATCTCCCCATTATTCACGTCTAGCTCCAGCAGAATCCATAACAGTCACTTGTATGTCAGTTTTCTGCCGTCCTTGTGTGATGTTAGTAACTGAAAATATATTGCTACGCCTTTCCTTGGGCTTCTTTTGCTCTCTCTCTCAACAGTTTCGGCACAAAAGAAACACTTTGTTTTGAAATCAAATTTAAATTTTTTGGACTTCAAAGGCTCAGGTGGTCCAGAAGGCGTTAAAAGTGTCTGTCTCTTTAAATGAGCCTTGATGGATTGGGGTCTGGTATAATTTTACCGACATTCAGTATGAATGAGAAGGGTATCCAAACCCTCTAAAGAGGAGCTATTGCCATCGCCCCTTTCTATCCTTACTTTAACGAGTTATAATATTCCTTTTTTTGTTACTGTGGAAACATCAACAGCTGGTCCATCGATTGTTTCATCACGCACAAAACACCGAAACATATGATTCATAACAATACAATAAAAGCTATAATTGTAAAAAAAATGTTGTGTTCCCATTGCAACTACCTTATTTCTACCATTAAAATGTGATGCATTATGGTAGTGTCAACGTACTCATTTCGAAATTGAGCGTATATGTTAGAAGTTCTATAACATTTGATTGGTTGGAGATAAAGTACGAAATTTAATGCTCTATAACTTCATTTCTGAAAATTTGTCTGAGCGCGAGAGGCATTAGAAGCAAATATTTGACAAAAGGGTTAGGTAAAATGTTTTTTCGAAAATTATCGATATTCAATAACGTACATCTCGAAAACCGTTGAAAATTCGACAAATATGGATAGAAAGAATTTTATAGAAAATTTTTTCTAAAGTCCACTGTTTCCAAAATATAATCGAAAACCCAAAAAATGGCCTCCCCCCTTTCCCACCTTAATCTCATAACCCAGCGGCGGGGACTTTTAGTATGTTTACATACTAACTACTCCTAAAAAAAGTCATGAAGTAAAAAATTCTCGCATATTCCATGCACTCTACACCCCTCTTTTGAGCACTAATTGACTGGACTGTTATGCGTTTCATAATATTGTTGCACCTAGTTAATTATTTGCAACTAGTTTTCATAAAATACTGATGTTTATTAGTATCCATAGTATTCTCTACCTGCCACGAAACGAAATCGATTTGTTTTCCCGGTTCTTAATAATTTTACTAATTAAAGTGGGAAGTTTTCAAATGAATTGTGTAAATTAATTTACGATCTAGATTTTTCAAAGGATTGTGTTTGCAGTAAAAAGAATGAAGGTAAAAATTCCAATAACAATTCAATTGTGAAATAAAATCCATCAAATTTATGCAAATATGAGAAAAATTTGTATAAAGTTTACCATTGCTATTGAAGTTAGTTTACCTTTTGAAAAGCTATGCCTAATTTTATTTTTTAGCTTTCATAGAATTTCCATGTTTTCGTAGAAAAACTTGAAAACTAGACTAATAAAAAGTAATAAATGATGCTTCCCTGTTTTTTAATTTGTTAGTAAAAATCATAACTTTAATATTTTTTATTAAGCTATAAACATGATTTTTAACTTTATAACCCTTGATTATATTATATTCAAGATGAAATGGAAAGGTACAAGAGATTATCACATTTCTTCCATTCACTCTCAGAAGTTAAGTAAGTGTTTAATCAATATAGCAAGTAATAAATAAGTCACGCTCTTAACGAAAGAAGTTTTTTTGAAAATCTGTAATTATAAATATTAATCGACGGTAATGTAACAAGACCTCGATAAATAGTCGACTATTTATTGCATCTAAATTTCGAGTGTATTTTAAAACCAATTTGCCGAGACGTAATTTTGGCATTAATAATCTGATTAAAGCCGAGAGCTTTAGATCGAGGGCTTTAAACTTTGATTATTAATGCCCAAATTTGTCGACACAAATTGTAAAATACACAAGAAATTTAGTAGCAATAAAAATAGTAGCTAATTTATTGAGATCGTGTTATATTTAAAGAGATTATTTCCCGAGCCAAGACCATTTCTATGTGTATAAGGAAAAAACACAGAGAAAGGATATTGTATGAACTAATAAAATAATAAGTAAATACCTTTCTTTATTATTCAAGATACTAACAATCAATGTTATATTATTCCCCTATTTACAATTAAAAATACAGTTATTATATGTTAAAAAATTGAATTTTCGGGTGGATTCTTTGTTGTTGAATACCATCCTGTCGGTGACAATTGAGCATGCTGATAAAAATATTCGACTATTTAACAGCAAGGTGAGTAGTCGCTTTATTTTATTTTGATTGGTCATATTAAAGCAGTTTCCAAGCGTGCGATTGATAAAAGATTCAAATTTGACAGACAAGGGGCATAATCGCATTGATTTGTACCATAATCTTATTATTTATCGTTTGTTTCACATAAGGTTAATTATTGCGTTTTTCATAAAGATACATCACGTTCAGGATAAGCAGGCACAGCATGTACATTTTAGGAACAATAAGCGTAATGAAGTAGGTAACTTGGGAACGCTTTAAGTACGTACCAAAGGTGATAGTCCTTTATACTCAAATAAACTCAGGTACAATAGATACCGGGTGTAAATCAAACATGGGCCACCCCAGTAACTTTGGAACGGGTCGTTAGATTTGGTTCAATTTTTGGTGGGTCATATTAGTGCCAGTTTGGGATTATTTACATAAAAAACAATATGGCCGACTTCCGGTTTCACCGGGAATGACGCAAAAGCTGAACTTTTAATTGGAACTCCCTGTATATTTTTACATATTTGGATTCTAGGGCTTCAAATACATACAGTTCATTTGTCAAATGTCAACTTTTAATTTAATTTTCTTAATTTTACGTCATTATGACGTGATTCAAATTATAAATAATTGACGTACAATTACCCACACAATAGTATTTTTCTGAACAAG
>JARFJB010001864.1:687500-847500 GCA_036346205.1 Vesta saturnalis | reverse complement strand
AGCACGAATTCAAGTTTAAAGAGACGAGTTTTTTAAAGAATGTGCGCTAAAAGGTCTTATGAAACACGCTCTTTTTAAGCCGTTTTTTACTTTAGTTGATTTGGGGATTTTTGTGCCGGTTGATAATGTCTTAATTTTGAAAGTGACAATTTGATCTAGTCTTCTTTTGTTTTATCCAAATTCTTTTACAAAACACTAAAATGGAAGATAATCACAATCATCTTGCATGTACGCCCCATGAAATACGTGAAATTGCCAAAAATATGTTCGCGAATGTACTCATATCAAAGTTTTCCACTAGACGCATCCTATTTTTGACACATTGTGTGAGAGTGACAAGCATGGCAATTCCAGATCAAGGTTTGGCAAGCTAAAAATTTTTGTGAAATGTTTCGTGAATTAATGGCTATAATGACATTCGAAATGATGACATCGCGTTTCTTAGTAATTATGACTATTATAGTATCAAAAAGGAGGCAAATTACAAAAACAGTATTTTAATACTATAACCAATGTAATGGACTGTAATATAGTCGTTTTTGTAGTTTGCTCCCATTTTGATTCTTTAATAGACGTATTAAGAAACGCGACGTTATCGTCTCAGATGTCATTATAGCCATTAATTCATGGAACATTTTACCAAAATTTTTAGGTTGGTCTTATAAAATGTGATAAAAGCACGATGCGTCCAGTGGAAAACTTTGATGTGAGAAAATACGCGATAGTATTTTTGGTAATTTCCACTTTTAAAATTAGCACATTACCAACCGCCACAATCATCCCTGAATCAACTAAAGCAAAGTTTTTTGTTTAAAAACGGCATAAGAAGGGCAAATTACAAAGATAACATAAATAACTCATTCTTCAACAAACTCGTTTTTTTAAACTTGAGTACGTGCTTTAGGACTGATCTTATGAAACTTCTTTTTTAACCCTAGGATACTTAACCAATAAAATATCGGCATAGTCGGTATAGTCAGAACAGA
The DNA here is from genome assembly GCA_036346205.1 of Vesta saturnalis. Classification (NCBI taxonomy): domain Eukaryota; kingdom Metazoa; phylum Arthropoda; class Insecta; order Coleoptera; family Lampyridae; genus Vesta; species Vesta saturnalis. The sequence continues at coordinate 846,514 of JARFJB010001864.1, read as the reverse complement.
AACAGAGTTATTGAAGTAAAACTTTATTTATTTATACATATACATTACAAATGTGAGATTAAATATGAAAGTGAACATTATTGTTTACATTCTTTTAGGGGCTAGAGAAGCATTTAGTGCACGTTCTAATACTATGCTCATTACAGATATTATCATTGTGATTTTACGATCAATATTTGCGGGGCACACTGAGCATCTTAATTGTTGCACTTATTTAAGCGGCTGGCGGACCAGATAAATTAATAAATCTGCTGAGAAACTCCAGGACACTACGCCATAGGTTTGGGTTAGTGGATATTCCGTGCATATGTGGTGTCATTAGTTCTTTCGCTAAATTTTTCAAAAACAAGCTGCGTTTGTGATTCTCTCCTATGTTGTAGTTTGGATGTTCCTTTGTAAAGGCTATATATGCGTTGAGTGCTGCAACATCAATGATTGTTGAGGAAAAATGTATTGGCTCATCGTTTACTTTGCCTCTTGCACGTGTATGTCGACACCATTTGATTCATGACGTCAACACCGCCCTTTGTTTTATTAGAATGAGGCACAATTCCAGGCTTCCTCATAGTGTCATCATTGATAGATGCGTCGTGGTGGATTGTGTTTAGCAAAATTACGCATTTCTTCTTTTTACGTGCGTAACTTACCATGGATTCGTTATTTCGAAAGAAAAACAATGAAGAGCAGACTATACGATCTTTTGAGGCTTTCATTTTTCGGAATGTTACGCTTGTTCTAACGTAGTGTAACTACAACAATAATATTTTTATCCAACAGATAAATTTCTAGCGGAATACTAGTGAAGAAGTTATTTATCGTGAGATTGAGACCAGAATTATGAATGCCACGCGCAAGAGTTTGTACTACTTCCAGCCCTAGGCTAGTGTGTGGTTTCTCCTGGGTGGCGACCAACATAAGCTAGACCATCTAGAGCATAACCAGACTTATATTCACACATCCAAAACATTTTGACAGTTTACTTGGCATATACTGAACGAATATGTATCTACCTCTAAACCCAACGAGTTGTTCACCAATAGTGTCCGGTATGACGCAGGTTTTGCATTGATGAATGAATAAACCCCGAAAGTAGGTCACCATTGCTAACTTATCGGTTTCAAAACGCGCATTCCGGGTTCTTTTGTCAAATCTGACGAATCTTCGAATTTCTTCAAAGCGAAATATGGACATTGTGGCTCGGTATATAGGATTGGTAAATTAACTACAAAATAAATTATTATAAGTTTTTCTTATGAACGAATAAGTTCAAAGGTAAATATGTAATTAAAAATTATTATTAATTTTATTAAATACATAAATAAAAAGTTTACCTCGAGTAGGATTTGAATCTACGACCTGTACTTTGCTGGAGTACCGCGCTAACCAACTGCGCCATCAAGGTTCAAGCCTCAGTCGATGTAAATTTTGTCTTTATGTATGTAGAGCTGATGCAAATTCTAAATATAATGAGATTACTATCAAATTACTTATATTAATGGAATGTGAGTCTGCAATATCGCGAGGATTCACACATACCAAAGCAACTTAACTAATATTAAATTATTATTAGAATTTACAACAGTTCTACATACATAAAGACAAAATTTACATCGACTGGGGATTGAACCTTGATGGCGCAGTTGGTTAGCGCGGTACTCTAGCAAAGTACAGGTCGTAGGTTTAAATCCTACTCGAGATAAACTTTTTATTTATGTATTTAATAAAATTAATAATAATTTTTAGTCACTACAAAATAGTTCTTTCGCAGGAACATCCCAGGTTCTGTCAACTTCTGCATGCATAAGTAAACCACCGAATGCAAGAAATTTATCAACAGTTACATCTTTCCACGGTTTTCCTTTTGCTCCGTAAACACGTCTCCCCTCTAAATTCGTACAGTTTATAGTTTCTTGTACAAAAACTGAAGTTACAAATAACTGAAACGCTTTGTTTGGTGTTGCAGCCATATGTTTTACTGCTAGATCTGGCACACGCCGTATAATGTGTGGCTGAATTTTATTTAAGGTCCCAAACTCCAAACCAGACCACTTGAATCAATGTAACCACTCATTGAAGAATTACCAGTATCGTGAATATCATCCTCTGAATTATCGTAAACATCATCAGCATTGGATCCAGAAGACTCGCTAGAAACCAATTCGAAATTTGTGTTTTCTGTGTCGTCATCTTCTGCTTCGGACACGTCACTTTCAGCTGCCCACTACTACACTGTTTCTTCCTAGACACGCTCACCAAATCTCACGCTTTTCAAATTCTTTTTTGACGCCATTATATGTATTTCATTCAACTGAATGAAAATCAGCGGCGCCTACTTTTATACATACAGTAGTAGTGCAGGTTTCAACTTTCACAGACACGTACAGTTCCGAGCAGCAGTGCTTGACAAATTATAATAACTAGCTGCCTTGAAACTTATAACCATCAGTGTTGGTTATAATAATAAATAAATAATATGAGATGTAAACGGGTAACTTATGCTGGGTTCGTGCCAATAAGCCTATCGGGAGTGTATCGCAATTTTAATAATAATGGAAAAGCAGTAAATTTTATCACTTTACATTTATTTAATGAAGTTTGTTAACTACTGTAACACTCATGCTATCCAAATAATTATGGTAATTTTACAATTAAGGTGCACAAAAGAAATGAATATACGATCGTATAATCTCACATTTTCACCGCTTTCTTTTTTTTTACTATGACAGATTAAATGGTACAGATCGTTAGTTTATTATAAATTTATAATTAACAAGTTGAACTTAAATATTACTTGTAATTTTAAAGTGGAAAGTATGTAAAATGATAATTCAAAACTAAGCACAGTGATCAAAAAACTATAAATTAAATTGAAAGTCAAACAAAACATAAAATCTCAGTTATACTGTTTGTAATTAAATTAACAAATATTTTGATTTGCGGAATAAAATGGAGAAACACTTATCTGTAAAAGGTTCCGCTTCCAGGTGTTATCCGACATTAACTATGAAAATTCCCAAGTATATTGTCCAGTTCTTAATATATATTTTGTTATTAATTAAGTAAAATTCGTCGTTGGCCTTTCCAATGATAATCCTCTAACTACCAGCATGCTTTTCAAACAAACTTACACGACTATTATCATGTTTCCCAAGATTCTGGTAGCTTAGAAATTCAATATTTCGTATCAAATAAATCTGAGACGAGAAGTACGGACAAAAGCTAAAGGATTGTAATTAGTTTTGGGTAATTAAAAATATGTAACTTACGCCTTGTTAAGAAGACCTTTCAATCAAAATGACTTAATTAAAGTTCACTAAACTCTTAATAATCAAATCCGCGATAATGCGAAGTAAACTTTGGTAATCGTAAACTCAACGTTTTCTTTAAAAAATCGTCTTTTTCCATATTTATTTAGACAACGCTCCTCATTTTTTTGTAGTGCCTTCTTTATTGTCATTTTTTTATATGACTATTCTATCGTAAGTTGGCGTATGCATGTAAAAAATTTAAATATTGACAATGGAATTGTGTGGAATGAAATCGTTACACTGCCCCCTACCAAGACAAAACCACGGTGGTGGGATACCTGTCTAAACGATGGGAAAATCGAAGTATGGACCATGTAAATAACTGAACTTACTACGTTTAGGTAAAGCAACCTATTGAGCAGACAAAATTAGACCAAAAAAAAAATCCTAAATAACCTTAATCTATCTTAAACCTAATTCCTCATTCATACTTTAATATTAAAGAATTTGAAAGAACCTCACGAAAATTGGAAGTCATTCAAGGTAATTAAAACCGTAAACCGATACATATGTCCTTGAAGTCTTTTCTCCCTGGTGAACAATTATCACCTATATCCACTAGTCTACAGGAAGATACCGAGGGAACCTAGCCCAATAAATTGGTATTACGAAAATTGTGATGTGCAATAATTCATTGCAGTAGCCTTCGTCCGACACGAACTACAACTAATTATGTCAATCATGTTACTAGCGTAACTAACGATCAGAGATAAGTTAAGCAAAAATAAATCTTCGATCCTACAACGCATTTTGTTTAGTGTGTACATACTAGGATCTGCACACGTCTTCCAATCTAAAAAATTTTATCCGATGATCCTACTCGAAATCCTATACTAATCTAACTTAAATTAACCTATAATATTATCTTAAACTAATTAACCGGATTTTCGTCGGTGTAATAAGGCTTAAGGTCTTTTATGTGCCAAACTCCGATATCTTTACCGTCTTTGTTAAATAACCGATAAGTTAGATTTCCTGTAACTTCTCTAACGGTACACTTCTGGTATTTTGGAGCCAATTTTTTTGTTGTAATCCTTACTGGCGTCTGACAGGGTGTAATTACGTTTCCAGACTGCCTCTCCTTTTTTAAATTTTAATGGTCTTTTACGAAGATTATAAGACCTTGAATTTTTGTTATATGCCGCATGCAATTTTTGTTTTATTGTGTAATATAGATCAGAGAGTTGGTTAACGTCTTCTACTAACTTCTCGCGATTGTCAATAGATAATTCTTCTTCTTTCAAATTACTTAGTTTCCCATAATACGAACCAGAGATAGGCACAGATCTTCCAAAATTCAAGAAAGAAGGGGTGTAACCGGTAACATCGTGTACTGCATTTCTTATCGCATGAGCTATCTTATAAATCTCCACATCCCACAACTTGTGATTTTCTTTTACGTATGAACGAATAGCTGTTCCTATTACACGATTTACACGCTCAACAAAATTGACTTGCGGGTGATAAGACGCATTATACCACACTTGTTGAACAGCGTATTGTTTCATAAACTTCTTAAATTCCGAACTAATGAACTGGGGACCGTTATCTATCATACATATTTGTGGGACGCCAAAAATAAGGAAAACATCGTTCTCAAGAAACGTTATAATAGATTTAGCGGTAGCTCGACGGATAGCTCGTACAAGAGTAAATTTAGTGAACCAATCTGTAACCACTAATAGCATTGTGTTTCCGTTTCCTGAACGTGGAAAAGGACCCATAAGATCAATAGATAGACACTGGAAAGGGAAACTAACTTTTTTCTCTTTTCCCATAAATCCTGGTCTAGCAAAATTGGAAGATTTGCTGGCAGCACATATCTCGCATCGTTTTACATGTCTAATAACATCAATCTTCATCTTTGGCCAGTAATATTGCTCACATAGTTTGTTGAATGTTTTAGTAATACCAAAATGAGCCGATATAGGGTCATCATGAAATGTTTTGATTAGTTCGCTTCTCCGTGAACTAGGCACAACTTGCTTCCATTCAATTAAGTTCGACGTAATATTATGTTTATTAGGCACCAACTTATAAAGTCTATGTTCATCTATTCGCCAGTCAGGATATTTATGGGGATCTTCGATTACTTTCGTTAACGTTTTCTTATACCATGCATCGAGATCGCACTCTTCTAGTTGTAAGGAAGAAATTTCAACTGGAGCTCTAGACAAGGCATCAGGAACCAGGTTATGCTTTCCTTTTCTATGTTTGATGTCAAACGTATATTGAGACATTTTTACGCTCCATCTGGCTAATCGCCCCGTGGGTTCTTTAATGTTGTTCAACCATAGCAGAGAGTAATGGTCTGTATAGACAGTGAAGTGAGTACCCTCAATGTATCCTCGAAACTTTTCTATGGCGAATAAAACTGCAAGACACTCTCTCTCTGTCACTGAGTAATTTCGCTCCGCCTTGCTTAACGTTCGAGAAGCGTAAGCAATTATCTTTTCTTCGTCACCTTCTCCTTGACTCAAAATGCTACCAACGCCGTAATTAGAAGCGTCGCATTGCAGAATAAAAGGTTTACTAAAATCCGGGCTTGACAAAATGGGCGAATAAGTCAGTAAAGACTTTATCCTAACAAATGCTTGTTCAGCTTCCTCATTCCATTCAATAGGTTGGCTCTTGAATTTTCCTTTGATAAGATTAGAAATGGGCGCAACGACTGTGGAAAAGTTGGGAACAAATCTGCGAAACCAAGAACTCATACCAAGAAATCGCTTTATTTCGGTTACTGTTTTTGGACGGGGATATTCAGTAATAGCCTCAATCTTCTTGGGATCCGTGTGTAATCCATCCTTATCAACAACATAGCCCAAATAGGTTAAAGAGGGTTTACAAAACTCACACTTATCGAAATTGATGGTTAGGTTGGCGTTTTTTAATCGAAAATAAATCTCCTTCAGCATGTTAATATGCTGAATACAGTAAGTTAAATACCAGACTATCTCATATTTTTACTCGTTTAAACAGATTAGAACCCTCTGATGATAATCTTCAACAAGAACATACCAAAATATGTTCAGAATGCCTTGATTTAATTGAACTCTTAAATAATACGGCAGAAAACCTTGATGATAATAGTGACCCGGATAGTATTCGCATTTCTCAGGATTACTTACAAAATGAAATCCTCTCGCGAACTCTACTACCGCTAGAACACGTGTATCATTTTCCGACCCTATTAGTCAACAATGCCCTCCTGGCGAGAATGATTACCTAACCCGTACATCACCTTCTCATAATGAAGCACCCTTACCTAACCTACATAATTTGCGGCAAGAACTACATCGAATGCAATTTCCGCATAATATTTCTTATAGATCGGATGCTGTTAAGTCAATTCCAGTGTGCAAGTGGAATGTAACTTTTACTGGCGATACATCCGTAACTGGTGTTAATTCATTTTTGCAAAGAGTGGAGTAGCTGAGAGTTGCTCGAAACGTTTCAACCTCACAACTTTTCGATAGTGCAGTTGATTTATTTTCGGATCAGGTTTAGTTTGGTTTAGGCAATTCGTAACCGAGTTAATACTTGGGAACAATTAGTGAATAAACTGCTCAGATTTCCTCCCAATTGATTTCGATGAAGTATTGTGGGATGAGATTAAACGTCGTAAGCAAGGTTCAGATGAGAGGCCTACAATTTTCATAGCCGCTATGGTTAACTTATTTGATAGATTACAGGAACATCTTACGGAAGACAAACAACTTAGGTATATTCTTCGCAATCTACAACCTTATTATGCAACTCAGTTAGCTTTAACCAATATTATTTCTTTTGACCAATTAATTTCTTTGTGCAAAGGTTAGAGAAAACAAAACTACAAAACGGCTACCGCAACCCTTCTATTGCCAGCTACATTCAATTAGAACCAGATTTAATGTACAAACCTGCTACGATTTCTAAAAACTGAGGTTTGCGCAACCAAAGTAGCATCTCCAAAAACTAACGTGTCAGGACCTAAAATTCTTACCCGCTAAAAGATATTTTAATAGAGTCAACCGAATTAGTCTGCTGGAACTGCCAAGACAAAGGGCATACGTTCAGAACCTGCCTTTCCGAAGAAAAGAAAGTTTTCTGTTTCGTTTGTGGACATCCCGATGCTTACTTTTCAAAATGTCCTCGTTGTAACCCAAAAAACTAGTAAAGGGGAGGAAGTCTTTCGGTCGCTTTACTCCTACTGATGAACATCTACAGACTGATAGTATACAATGGAACTTTTGGTTAAAAACTGTACATGAATTTTATAAACAACCTGTCACTGGATAATTCGACGGTGTGTGAAAGAAACTACGTGTTTAAATTTTATAGAAATTATATAGTGTAAGTATATTAGTTTGGAATTATAAAATTTAAACACGTAGTTTCTCGTATAAGAACTTATATACAGTTAACTATTTAAAGGTTAGAGACAAAAAAATGGATAAACATAGCAAAGACAGAAGATCCAGTTCTTCAAGTTCTAGTGCTAAAAGTTTAGATTCTTCTTCATCAAGTGATGATGATAAAAAAATATCAAAGAAAAAGAAACATGAAACAATAAAGAAATACAAACGTGACCGTTCAAGAAATTCTTCTGAAGAATTCAAACAAAGAAGAAGTGATGATCATAGACAATCTAAGCGACATAGAAATGACGAACGAACGTATGATGCAAAAAATGATGAAGATAGAAGAGATAAAGAACGAGCGTTGCGCCGAAGAGAAAGAGACAATGGTGGACCAAGTGAATATGGTAACAAATATAAAAACAGGGACAGTTATTATCAACGACACTACAGAAATGATCGCAGGTCTAATAATTATAGGGGCAGATATAGAGATAACGGAAGTGACAATTATCGAAGAAATTCAAAAGATAATAGGCCTAGAACTCGAAGAGATCGAAGTAGAAGCCGATCTTTTGATCACTCAAATGCGAAGTGGGGGAAACAAGATCAGAATACTAAAAATAAAGACATAAAAAAAGAAAAAGAAAAACCAAATTTTGGGTTATCTGGTAAATTAACAGAAGAAACGAATACTTATATAAGGCGTTGTCATCAAATATAGTGAGCCTCCTGAGGCTAGGAAATCAAAACGACGATGGCGTCTGTACCCTTTTAAAGGTGATAAATTATTGCAAACTCTATATATTCATAGAGAAAGCGCTTATTTAATTGGGCGTGATCGTAAGGTTGTGGATTTGCCAATTGATCACCCTTCATGCTCTAAACAACATGCTGCACTGCAATATCGCCTCGTTACATTTACAAGAGAAGATGGCTCTACAGGTAAAAGAGTAAGGCCATATTTAATAGATTTGGAATCTGCCAATGGCACTTATATCAATAACAAAAGAATTGAATCTAAAAAATATGTTGAACTATTAGAACGGGATGTAGTTAAGTTTGGATTTAGTTCAAGAGAATATGTGTTACTACATGAAAACAGTAAGGATGAAACTCAAGATGATGATGTTAAAGTTGAAGATGAAACTTCTGCAGTTAAGGAAGAACCAAGTAATTAAATACAAACTGTTATGTGTATATTCTATTATGTGTACATATTATTTCATTTTGCTACTTTGAAAATAAGTTATCTCAAAAATCTTTATTTAATAAAACACGAATATTAAAAAAAAAAAAAAAAAAAAATGGTAAATATGTATTAATTGAATTCAAAAGAAACATTTACATCGAGATCACTCCAAAAATCGAGGCCTCACGTTGTTTTGCGCCACTTTATAACCATCAGTGTTGGTTATAATAACAAATAAATAATATGAGATGTAAACGGGTAACTTATGCTGGGTTCGTGCCAATAAGCCTATCGGGAGTGTATCTCAATTTTAATAATAATGGAAAAGCAGTAAATTTTATCACTTTACATTTATTTAATGAAGTTTGTTAACTACTGTAACACTCATGCTATCCAAATAATTATGGTAATTTTACAATTAAGGTGCACAAAAAGAAATGAATATACGATCGTATAATCTCACATTTTTCACCGCCTTTCTATTTTCTTTTACTATGACAGATTAAATGGTACAGATCGTTAGTTTATTATAAATTTATAATTAACAAGTTGAACTTAAATATTACTTGTAATTTTTAAAGTGGAAAGTATGTAAAATGATAATTCAAAACTAAGCACAGTGATCAAATTGCTATAAATTAAATTGAAAGTCAAACAAAACATCAAATCTCAGTTATACTGTTTGTAATTAAATTAACAAATATTTTGATTTGCGGAATAAAATGGAGAAACACTTATCTGTAAAAGGTTCCGCTTCCAGGTGTTATCCGACATTAACTATGAAAATTCCCAAGTATATTGTCCAGTTCTTAATATATATTTTGTTATTAATTAAGTAAAATTCGTCGTTGGCCTTTCCAATGATAATCCTCTAACTACCAGCATGCTTTTCAAACAAACTTACACGACTATTATCATGTTTCCCAAGATTCTGGTAGCTTAGAAATTCAATATTTCGTATCAAATAAATCTGAGACGAGAAGTACGGACAAAAGCTAAAGGATTGTAATTAGTTTTGGGTAATTAAAAAATATGTAACTTACGCCTTGTTAAGAAGACCTTTCAATCAAAATGACTTAATTAAAGTTCACTAAACTCTTAATAATCAAATCCGCGATAATGCGAAGTAAACTTTGGTAATCGTAAACTCAACGTTTTCTTTAAAAAAATCGTCTTTTTTCCATATTTATTTAGACAACGCTCCTTATTTTTTTTGTAGTGCCTTCTTTATTGTCATTTTTTTTATATGACTATTCTATCGTAAGTTGGCGTATGCATGTACAAAATTTAAATATTGACAATGGAATTGTGTGGAATGAAATCGTTACAAACTGGTTCTCCAGGAACTAGTGGTACATGGACTTCGGTGGCTCGGTTTATGTAAATGCCGTGTACTAATGGAAAAGATTTATCTTTCGATTTCTAAATACACTTGAATGTTTATTGCATCAAGTATGTTGAATAAAGCCGTATTTAGAGCATACCTGAATGCTCAAGACGATTGAAATTATTTTAAGCAAATTATGAGTAACTAAAATCGCTTCAGGACTGAGAGGCCCGGTTTACGCATCCTAGGGTTAACAAATTGTCTGCCACCATAAGGGAGGTAGATACCTTTGTAGGGGCATGATAAATATGGTTCAAAATATTGTTTATATATACTTTTTATTATGACAACAGTAAGGTATCACAAAAAATAACCTGACATGGATGATGCACGTGGCATACAAATAATAAGGGTCTCTTATGTGCCATGTGTAGCACCGGTGATCGTTATAAAGAATATCACAAAAATATGTTTGGTGTGAGTTAGTGAAACGTAGTAAGCAAAATGCTTTATTACATTAGTAGCAATATGTTGGCACAAATTTCGAATTCTTAATGGCGTTAGATCGGCCTCCCTCGCTAACAGCTTCTTCGTAGCAACCAACGCATTTAGACAATATTTTCCTATTATATTTTCCTCTTCGTTCAGTGTACTGCAGAGTGTGTTTGTGTTTTGGGATTTCCTCAGGTTTTTCCGCAACTTGTAATAATCTTCAGATATGTGAATTTGTTTATTTGAAAAAAAAACTTGTAAATTAATAGGGAACTGACTACTGGTGTATTAAACAACAGCTCGAACAGAAATGTATGGTACCACCGTATACTTTTTCTAAGTGGAGAAGTGTCCATTGGTCTGAAACATCAATTCCATCTTTTCCAGCATTATAGTCAATGATGACTGCCGGTTTATTGATTCCTTTTTAATTTTTTTTATTCTTTTTTCCTGTACGTTTTATTTCAGTGTCATATTAGAAAAAAAACGTCTCCCTTATCTTGCCATTTGCCCACCACGATGCCATCTGTGCTTTCTTTTCCTACTATATTACCCTTTTTTATTTTGTCATTGACTAATTCTTTAGATAATCAATTTCGATTTTTCTTAACGTGCCCAAGAGATGTGTTTCAGCTGCAAAAAGGCTCTTTGCTAAGGATATTTTAGTGTAAAGTTATCAGTTATAACAGTTCTTACTTGCTTTAGACATTCATCCACTAGTTGCAAAACTACTGTTTCTGCTAAACCTTTACTGTCATGCCCCCATTTTGCAAAATCTTGTCCTGTACATACTGACAAACGATATGTGTACCCTTTCGGATCGCGAAGCCTGAAATGTTTGACACCATATCGGTGTCTTTTGCTACGAACGTATTGCCTGAAATGCAGAGGGCCACGAAAAGGGATCATTGTTTCGTCTACGGCAACAGTTTCACAAGGCACACCTTCAGTGGAACATTTATCTTGAAACTTCCGTATATTGTTGCTAATTTTATATAATCTATTTTCCTTGTTGCAGTTTCGTTATAGGAAAAGTGAATTAGTTGCAGTAATACTTGAAACCTATTCCTGCTCATCTCTTTTGCAGCACTTGGTTTTTGTCAAAAATTTTTCACATACACATTATTATACCAAACAATTTTCTTATTTCTTAATTATTTGTAGGTTGCCATCTAGCTATTCTAGACGACTTTGGGTGCTTGACCTTTTTCAAAATTTGAGCAGCATTTCTATTTGTTTCCAGAATTTGATCGTCAAGGAACCTGAAAACTGTTTAATTATATCTCAAAACAGGTACACAACACTACCCCTACTCACCAACCAAATATAAACCATTGACGTTGGGGACTGGGGAACAATTTGTAACATAATTTCTGTTGAGTTCGATTTTTAAGCTGTTTTAGGGGTAAATTGACATGCTGATTCCAAAACTTTAGTTAGTTTTTTCCTATCACGTGATGTATTGTTGCGCATGCGACTACGCTTCGCGGGATTGAAAGCGAATCACAATAAGCACTACTGCTCTCCTATCGATAATCTTCGACTGACGGGTGGTGGGGTGAGTGACGTCGCGCCATACGAACAGATTCATATTGTCCAAACTAGTTCGGTTTAGGCTTGTACTTGTTCGTTCAATGATCTGAGCCGTTCACTTCGTTCACTTGTCAGGTGAGCTAGGTCGCTCACATCGGTCAGTCGTTCAGATGGTTCAGATTAGGTTAGGGGCAATAGGATGATTTTTGTTTATTATAGTTGCGAGCGAAACGTTTAATAGTTCGATTTTGAATTATGAACGATCGATGAATAAGTAAATAAAAAACTATTTCAGCAGCAGTTTGAAACGTACGTTGTCAAATCTCCAATTCTAGCCGTTAAAATATTGTCCATAATAAAAACTAATTAAAATAAATCTGTATATAAACTTAAAAAAAGAAACACTAGCATTAAAAAACGAAAATAAATATACCAAATAAAAATAAATTTGTACAAAAATGAAAAAAAAAACACGTTAGTCTATGTGCAATAACGAAACTAAATATAAAATAACCAATAAAAATATATCTGTAAAAGAATTAAAATATAATAAAATAAGAGAAATCCTTATCTATCTCAACAATCCTTGCTGCTGTGGTTTTTTTCGGCCTTAAACACTTAACTTCGACATCAAAGGCAATATTTTTTTTTCAGTAGATCTTTTGACGGTCTCTGGACTTCACTTTTGTCAACAACTGTTACACGGTGTTAAGTTGTGTTGGTGTTGGTACTGATTTCCCAAGACGTTTACGTAGAACATTTATTGCTATATCATATTTGCCTAAATTTCTAAACCCTCTTTTCTTAAAACGGGGGTCAAGAATAGTGCGCTATGCGTAAAGAGGTTCACTTTCATAATCCTGAAATCAGCTTAAAATATTTTGTTGTAGTGTTTGAAGCATTTGCACGATTTCAAGAATTTGTGGTTGTCGCTCTGATGAGTTTTAATTTGCTGGGACACATTTCTAATAAAAATTAAAACTTTTGACAAACTTACTGCCTTCTCACTACTAATTTCCGTAGGAATTCATCAAATATCTCCAAGATAGTGACTGCTTCTTCGATTATAACTCAGTCACGATCTTGGAGAATTAGCTCACTTTTAAGAAGCGCAATTGTCGCGATTACAGCCTCCTTTATTTTAATTAATCGATCCAACATAACGTAAGTTAAATTTCAACGAGTCACTACGTGCTCTTTGATTTTAAGCTTTAGAAGTCCCATCTGTTGTGGCGTATCAGGTAAGTTTTTTTTTTGGATCGAGAACTGCGTTTTCCAGGATATTCTTAGCTTTATTACACATGTCACGACAATACCAACCTTTACAATTAAATTTATAGAATTCGCAAAGCAATCAACAGACCTCCACTCTCCTTACCGAATCGTTGCTAATATATTTCTTGCATAATCGGAAAACAACAGCTGTAATTTTGTCTATTTCCCATTTAAGAACCATGTTCTTTGTAAAAGTACACGAGCAAAGCTTTGTTTCACTATTTATAAAGCTGTGATAGCTATAAAACTGTCATTGTTTCGGGATGTCCAACAAGCCGTTGTGATGCAAACCACTTTGGTCAACCTTAATTTTTCTTTTATTTCTTCTGAAATACTGCTCTCCACAGAAATTATCAAATAATTCAACAATGATTTTCTTGTCTGTAGTTAATACCCTGGACAAAATGAAATCATTTCAACAAGTTTTCGAAACTCAGGTTCTTCAACTATTCGAAAAGCATGATGACCCTTAACTATCATCTTTAAAACCTGTTTTCTATTTGTTCTGTTTTACGAGGTGGAGGTGGTTTTCGAGTATAATTGGTGATGGGTGACTGACTTGAAATACCTCGATGGACATATGCTTGTAATGAGGATGACGGCGTATTTTCCACAGATTTGTTATCAATTAACTGTTGTATTTTAGTATTACCTAATACACTACTTTGTTTTTCCGTTCGAATGGATGCTTCCCTTTTAAATGTCTATTTAAATTTCCCACAGAACCATTCGTAACACATCGATTTTCGACAGTAATTATACTTTGCCGATTTTTTGTCTTCATTTTCTTCAAAATGTTCCCGTGTGGCACTGTATTTTTTTGGTGGGGCATACTTCTATTTATCAATGTATATTTCAACTAAAACTATAAGCGTACGGTAATACCGTGGGAGAAAAACAATAATAACTCACAATAACAGTGAACCTACGTACAACTAATAGTGAACGTACGTAACAGTGTTAAAAATCGAGGGAATCCCATATACATTATATAACAGTAACACCCGTACGGAAACGTGTTAGTTGTTACTCATTAGAACGTGTATGAATTGTACGTAGACTGAAGTTTTAAACCTTATGTACACGTCTGTTGCGATTCCAATGAACCAACCAATTTAACAAACAAGGTATCGTATCACGTAGACAACTAACGAACAGTATACATTCATTTATTTCGTGTTGCCTATGCTTACTTCAGCAGTAAACATTTAAACAAACAAGGACAGATACAGATTCAAGAGCAAACAAACTAAATACAGCAAGAGCCGAAAGTCAATCGTTTATCGCGTCGTGCATTTGTTTCGTCAACCGTATGCCATTCTGTTATTAACGAGTGAGATTTGTGCAGCGCTGAAGTAGTTCGTCTGATATCAGGTGAGTCGAATCCACGTTGGACTTTGAGATGTTTGGTAAGTGTATCTGATACAGTGAAGTCGAAGTCCGACGTGGACTTTAAGTTTTTGTATTTACACAAGATAAACGGTGCTTAGTTTTTGTTTATACATAAACCCAAAATCTTCCTTATGTCTGCCTCTGGTAGTTCGCGTCGTAAGTGCTTAAACAGCCCCGATTCATTTTGTTATGTATCTGGCATTCCCAGTCAACAGAAACACATCAGTACATTTGCCTATTTTGCTTATTTTAAAGTAAAAATTGGTGACCAAGATAAATCATGGGCTCCTCACTAAGTCTGCAAGTAGTGTGTATAGGGTTTACGAATGTAGACGAAGGGAACACGTGATAAACTTCCGTTTGGTATACTAATGATTTGGCAACAGCCCAAAGATCACTTAAGTGATTGCTATTTTTCTATAGTGAAAACGTCAGGATACAACAAGAAAAACAAATATGAAGCAGAATACCCTAGCTTGCCGTCAGCTGTGCGCCCTGTGCCTCATTCAGCTGA
The DNA here is from genome assembly GCA_036346205.1 of Vesta saturnalis. Classification (NCBI taxonomy): domain Eukaryota; kingdom Metazoa; phylum Arthropoda; class Insecta; order Coleoptera; family Lampyridae; genus Vesta; species Vesta saturnalis. The sequence goes on along the minus strand of JARFJB010001864.1, from coordinate 831,144 downwards.
AATTTCACTGCCAGTTTTTCAAGAATTACGCTCTTTAGAAATACAGGAATATGAGTCAGGTGAAGATCGAAGTGACTGCAATGACGAAGATTTTAAAGTTTACGATGATTCTGTTCGTGATTCAATCAGCTTGAGTTAAATGATTTGGTACGAGATTTGGAACTATCCAAAAAAGCACCAGAACAGTTAACAACAAGACGGAACGAAAAAAAATTGCTTGAAAAGAAGCTAAAGTCACTTACTTTCGATCCAGAGAAAGTGCATTTTTTCAGTACTTTCGAAGTGATGACGGATTTGTATATTGCCAGTTTAAGGAAAAATTGGGCATTTCAGACTATAACGTAACTGAATGGCGATTGTTTATAGATAACTCAAAACGTAGCTTAAAGTGTGTTCTCCGACACAATGGAAATTTGTACGGTTCAGTCGCAATAGTACATTCAGTTTCTTTACGTAAAGAATGTGAAGACATACAGAGAGTCATTGACTTGATGCAATATAACATGCACCAATGGATCATCTGTGTTGACCTTAAAATGGTCTGTTTCCTACTTGGCCAGCAACGCGGATATACCCAGTATCCCTGTTTTTTTTGTGGCTCAGCAGAACTCGTGAGAAACATTGGGTGCAGTCGAACTGGCCGCCAAGATCTGACCTAACACCTGATGATTCAAACATTGTAAATCAGGTACTTGTCGACAGAAAAACATTATGTTTCCGACTTTCCATGTAAAACTAGGTCTCATGAAGCAATTTGTTAAGGCTTTGTCAATGGAAAGAGACTGTTTTAAGTATTTCATCATTCCCTAGTCAGTCAGTTGAAAAGGTAAAGGGTGATGTGTTGATAATCCACAGATTCGGCAACTCATTAAAGATGAATGTTTTATGGAAACAATGACCAAATTTCAAAAGAATGCTTGGTTGGCACTCAAAAATATTGTTAAATACTTTCTTGGAAATACACGAGCCCAGAATTACTTCGAAATTGTTCAACAACTCTTGGAGAGCTTTAAAAGGCTTGGTTGCAATATGAGTATCAAACTGAATTTTTTACACAACCATCTTGTTAACTTCCCAGAAAATCTTGGTGCTGTTAGCGATGCACAGGGCGAGCGATTCCAGTATGATGGCTGACTACTGTTGGAGCATCAAGCGAGAACGTCCAAAGACTAAATACTCCAGGAAAAGCTATAAGCGAAAATTATTGCCATAATGTCCTTTTTATTATTTTTTGTATAAACACAATTTAATTTTTAATATATTAACCTCTGTATGATTGAAATATTCTAATGTATTTGGTCAGTTTTCACCTTATTTTCCTTTGTATGCCCATTTTTTTATAACTTTTCAAGGTAGAGAGAGGGTGCGCAGTAGCTTAAAAATTTGACGTAATAGATAAAAACTGTCAATATTTTTGAATTCAAAGACCAAAAATTAATCAAAAACAAGTCACAGATCCAAGTCAATAAAATTGCCGTTCCCCAGTGCTTTTTGTAGGCCACCACTCAAATAACAAACCATTAGTTGCAAGTCCAGAGAAATAACGCTTATTTAAAATGTGTGCTGCTTGTGTTGGAAATGTGCAACATACGGCCTGTGGTAAATATGATTGTGTGTAGCACGGGTGATACATGGTAGCTAACGTGTTAATATGCTATTGTGATATATTAATCGCTCTATCGGACATTTTTTGTAGTAAAAAGCTCTCATTCCGTGAGAATAAGTAAACGCCTCGTACTAAATTTTGAATAATAATAAATACTATGTTGGATTAAAAAAAATATTGTAAATTAATTCTGAATTTATTGTTCCGATAAAACCTATAATTCAAAAAACGATTTTGTAATATGACACGTAAGTCGCATTAGTATGTATTTCTATTAACACATTAAAACAGAAACGCTTTAACAACAAGTATTACAAAAACACTGGATAAATTGTCATGTAACTTTGAAAATAAATTATATCTACATTTATTTAAGGTTTTATTTCGATAACGACTGAAGCTTCACTTACACAGTTACCGCAATTTTTCATCTACAGAAATGTAAAACGTATTGTTCTCGCTGGCAAACGTAATGCTATCTCCCTGGGGATACTACGAAGCTCGGTTGCTAAACCACATAATGGACTAAAGGTTTTCAACTCTTCTCTTTTCTTTTACTAGGTCGAGGCGTTCGTTGTCTGTTAGTTTCGCATTCAAATAATCTGTAAATGAATGAGTTGCATAAAATGAAAAATTAATTATTTCTAGTTTAACATTTTTAAATAATTAATTAAATTCCCAGAGAAATATTGTTCTAGTTTATAATATAAAAAGCCGCCAAATTTAGTTCTAACACCATGTAGTACAAGAGCCGGCAGCTAATTTGTTGTTGTGTGACGCACGGGTTTCATATTGTGCTAGGAATAATTTTACTTGGTAAAGAATAAGAATTAGATTAAGATTTAAAGATCACCTGCATCGACCAAATCGTGGAAACCTAAAAGCAAAAAATGTGCATAATCCGAATTTAACAACCTCTAAACCTACAACTACTACTTTTGGAAAGTTGGTTTGAAAAGTGTGAGTTTGAAAATTGGCAATGTCGAGTTTATCGACGAATGGTATAGAATAAACCTCGTCGTGTAAATCTTGAAAGGAACCACAATTTAGAACAACCGTACTAATAGCACGCTCTGAACCCAGATAGAACGAACACAAGTCACTAAAACGACGCGTATACTACTAGTAATAATTATTAAATGTAATGTTTGCAGCTACTGAACTATTCCTCTCTCATTCCACAGCGAAAACCGTTTTATACAATACCGACATCAACAACTTATCAACTACTGTAGAATATTCCTTTCCCTCTCTATTAAAAACACCTACTACTTGCGTCTTGCGTCTTCGTTATTGATACGGGGTTTACAAAATTCGTCTTTCTAACTTTATTACACTAAACCCTCCCATCGGCTGGGAAAAAACATAAAGCAAAGTTTTTTTTTCTCTCTCTCTCGCTCTCGTACGTTTACAATTTCTGTTATAGTCTTTAAAATGAATGATTTTCAATTTGAGCTTAGCGCTTATATTTACTTTTCACAACAGAGATGTCTCTACCGTTCTAGCGCATATAATTTAAGCTAGAAAGTTATAATTATCCAGTTTTTGTCACAGCGGGCCGTAAATTTGGAAAGACACTCTTCGTTACGGGCATTGTAATTACAACAAAAAGAGATAGCACTAAGTACGTTCTGTTGGCGCGCAATGAAAACAATTTCACTTAAAATGGTTAAGTGACGGTGACAGTGACACTCGTTACACTTATTAAGAAATCTTATTATATCATTTTTTAAATTATCCCATTAATGATATATTTGCCCTCAAACCTACGTATGTATGTATAGAAGGTTATGCAACTGATATTTTTTCGCTATCATTAAATCGACTTATTTCCTCATTTTAAGATGGTTTCGTCGAGATTTGCCATGATGTGTATGTACGTTCGTGTGCTCGCAAGCGTACTGCGCGCGTGCTTGCGTGATTAGATTTGGGGGAAACCCAGCCGGGGTTTATTAGAAGCAGTTTTTGTTTTCATCAAATATCTTCGAACAGCTGCATATTTTAAATGTTGAAAAATACCAACGCGTAGATCTTAAAATTATAAATTAATTATGTTTATCAAATTTTTTGATAAGGTACGCACCTAAACGAATCCAAATAAGGATTATAAATTCATCAAATACAATTTAAAAGATGTTATTCATTGCCTATCCGTCGTACTGTCTCCGAGCTACCTAGTCTATATACTATTACCGCTGTGTATTTAGGTTCTTCTTTTTTCTAAGTATTCTAATGCATTGGTGTCACTGTTAAATCTTAAGTCGTTACGAAGTTGTTTGAAAAATTCCTTTTTCACTACACATCTCTTGCACTAGTCCGAGAATATTACCTAGGTCGCTACCTAGGTTGCCATATAAATTATGTGTGTCCTTGTGTCATACATAAAATTACCTAATTAGATTACATATTTAGGTATTAATTTACTTTCGTCATTCGTAGTAATTGCTTATAATTGTTTAATCACGGTGTCACTCCAACAATTCCACCACCTCCGGGTGATCCAGTCATTGATTCGTATTACTATTATTCGTTAATCCTAAAAGTAAACAATTAATGTCGGGAGAGCTAACAGGGCCATTATCGTTATTTATTGTGATAAAAGTGAAACTTAGGGGATGGAAACGTTTAATTTGTCACGGTTCGCGACAGTAATAAAACAGATTTGATAAATAAATATTTAATTAAATAACAAAGAAATAATTATAACCCGGGAAGCTAAATTTAAAATAATTGAATCATTTGGTCGCAAATAAATAACAGCATACGTTGACACGCGCGAGAACGAGGAATCGCGTAGAGAGCAATCGGGTTGAAATGTGATGTGATTGACGGGTATGTAAGTGAAAAATGTATATGTATATATGTACATTTAGATATCCATTCAGTAAGTATACACTCTATTATTTGTATCTTCCTTTCCCCTGTCTACATTTCTACTTCTGACTTCCTTACGTGTCGAGGCAGTAGACAAACAACTGTCCGGTAGTAGGACGATACCGTTAGTAGGGAATGCTCCATCGTCCGTGGCACGATTTGGCCAGTAACCGGTCTGCTCGCTATGGTATTACTCAAGAGAACAATACAATTGCCTCGGATCGACCTGGCTACAAGGAGCGGTCAGGGTCGAAACAGGCAGACCCAGTTGCTGACGACGGGAAAGGATGCTGTGGAGATGGAGGATGGCAGCATACCACTATGATCAGGAGTTGAGACGGAAGTGCATGCTGCAAAAGGAGTTGGGGTGATCGTAAGAGAAAGCAAAAAGATGTGTTAAACAGTACGGATTGGTATCTCCCCAGGTAATATGGGTTAGCATGAAAGTGGGGTTTCGAAGAATTTTTATTATTGCATATTATGCACCGGTGAATGGAGAACGAGACCAGGAGCGTGAGAACTTCTGGATTGAAGCAAAAAACGTGTTGAACGTATGTAAGCCAAAAGAAGGAGTAATGATAGTTGGGGATATGAACGGATGGGTAGGTGTACAGAGAGAACATACTGAACCCGTTCTAGTAAGGTTCAGAGACCAAAGAATCAATGAGGATGGTGAACGCCTGGTGAGCAGCTGTGCGCAAGGAAACTTGTTTATATCCAATACGTGGTTTAAACATAAAAATGTGCATATGTACACATGGCAAAGAAGTGAATCTAAAAGTATGATAGTACTTGATAGTTTGATGAACGGCTTAGAAATCTGGTGTAAGACACAAAATCAATGCTCGGATCGTAGTGTGGATCGAACCACTTGTTGGTTATATCGAGAGTATCTTTGGGGAAAATGTGGGTCTGGCGAAGGAAAGCAAATGTAGTGCGAACGTCTACAATTAGGGTAGACAAACCAGTGAATAATGGTGCGAGAATGAAATACACAGGTGCTGTGAGTAAAGCGTTGAATGTGAATGAAACAGTGTGGAACGAACAAATAAAAGACACTGATGATGAAAGTGCTTGAATAAGCTTGAAAGACTATGTCGCCAATTGTGTCGTGCGGATATGTGAACGGGCGACTGTAGGTAGACAGAAAAAATGTGCTTGGTGGAATGAGTCGGTAAAAAAGGTAGAATGTAAGAAAAAAGATGCGTACCTGGCAAAGATTTCTGCAAAAAATGAGATTGAGAAAAAGCGATTGTATGAGGTGTACAGATTATGAAACAAAGAATCGAAGGAGGCAGTGAGAATAAGTAAAGAGGAAGTGATGGCTGTGGAAGAGGAGAAAATGCAGAATTTTTTTGAGGGAAACAAAAAACTCTTCTGGAAATGGGTCAAAATACAAAACGTGGCCCATAACAGAACGCTGCAGGAGTGATGAATACGAGCAACGAAATAGTATGGGACGATTATGAAGTGAGGAAATGCTGGCAAGAATATTTCGGAAAACTGTACAGTAGTGTGGAAAATAAGACTGCAGGGTTAGATAAGAAGAATGTAGAAGGAGCGGGCGTAGATGAGATCACTGGCGAGATGCTGAAGTATGGGGGTGCATAGTTTATACGAAGATTGTGTGAATTACTCAATGTATGCCTTATGTGTGGAAAACTGCCGAGGGATTGGAAGAGCGCGATCATTGTACCACTGTATAAGGGTAAGAGGAGCAAGAGTGATTGCAAGAACTACAGAGGATTATTTGCTCAGCATGCCTGATAAAGCGTTTGGAAGAATTCTAATTGGTAGAGTACGAGAAACTACACAAACTAAGATTTGGGATATGCAGGGTGGCTTGATGCCAGGGATAGGATGTGTTATCAGATGGTTGCTCTCCAGCTGGTGATCTAAAAGGGTAAAAAGGAAGCTGTACTGTGCGTTTGTAGATCTGAAGGAAGCATATGACAGAGTGAATAGGGAGAAGCTGTGGGAAGTATTAAATGAATATGGAGTAAATAAAGGCCTAATAAATTGAATAAGGACAGTATACAACGGCAGTCGAGCTTATGTTAGGGTGAGAGGAGGTGTGAGTGGATACTTTAATATTGAGCAAGGAGTGCGACAAGGCTGTGTGATGTCACCGTGGTTGTTCAATGTATATATGGATACATGTGTTAAACAGGCATGTACCGATACAAATGGTGTAATGGTTGGTGACGTAAATGTACGACTTCTGGTGTATGCAGATGACAGTCCTGTTCAGTGACAGTGCGGATGAGCTACAAAGCGCTCTGAGGAAGTTTGATACAGTTTGATACAGTCTGTGATAGCATGGACCTAAATGTAAAGGTGAACAAAACTAAGTATGTGGTGGTCAATCGGGAAGGTAGAAACGAGAGTAGAGCATATACTCTGAAAGATGAAGTTGTGGAGCAAGTGGACGAGCTGGTATTTCTGGGTAGAATGTTTACTGCAGATGGTATAACGGAGGGCGAGCTTGGACGAAGTTTCATTGCTGGAAAGAAAGTGATTGGAACTATGTGGACCATAATGAGAAAAGAAAGCATGAGCCTAGCTGCGAAATGAGTAATCTATAATGGCGTATTTGTCCCATCAGTACTGTATGGAAGTGAGACGTGGGTATGTCAAAAAAAGCACGAAAGAAAAATAAATTCCGTGGGTATGAGGTTTCTGAGAAGCGCATACGTTAAAACAATAAGGGACAAGATACAGAATGAATGCATAATAACGGAGTGTGGGAGGAAAGAACTGTGATGGATAGATATAAAAGTGGTATATTAAGTTGGTTTGGTCACGTTGAGAGAATGAACAACGCAAGACTAACTAAACAAATATGTGAGGGTGAGGTTAGAGGAAAGGCTGGTCTGCAAGGCCGCGTAAAACTTGGCTGAATGTAGTAGAATTTATGAAAAAGGAAAGAAAGATAAGGAGTTTTAAAAATAAAAGGGCATGTCAGAGATAATGTATGAACCTTGCGGAAGCTAGGGAGGTATGTAGATATAGGAAAGCATGGAGAAAGATTGTGAATGAAAAATAAATTAGAGATTGTTTTGCCTACCCCGCAAGGGAATGGCGTGAAGGTTAAGTTAAGTTTAAGTTATATTATCGTTTATCTCCGATTCTGAAGTTTGAAATTGTTACCTAAATTGATTTCTAGTTGTTACAAAACATGTGATAATAAGGGTTTACCCTCTGTCTTAATTCGTTATAAACAATCCGCTGCTATCTTCTCGTTACCTTTATACACTTTACTATAAACTTGTATTCTTCTAATAATCACTCAAAGCTGATAAATCTAGATGATGGATTCGTCATTCCAAGTAAGTAGATTAATGGTATGTGATCCGCATAAGTATCAAATTGTCTATCGTTTAAACATAGTCTAAAGTGATTGTTGACCAAATAATTGTAACAGCTTTTTCACAATTATTGCATAATTGCTTCCACTTTATTTATACTCTGCTTGCATACGCATTGGTTTGTGATTTTTGCTACATAAAATTGTCCCCTTATTCCATATGAACTAGCATCAGTTTTAATTCTAATGGGATATCTCGAAAGTCGAAAATCTGTGTCAATCATAATGACTGTTTTAATGTATCAAATGCCTGTAATATGATTTCTTCCATTCAAACTTCGTATCTTTACGTGTTAATAAATTTATTTACGAACTTCCTATAGTAGTTAATAGATACAATAAAATATTTCGTTTGTTTGTGTTCATAGGTTTTGGATAATTATTAATTACGTTTGGTTTATTTGGATAATGCAACAGTTTAGTAAACATATGAAGTCAATTATGAAATCTATTTTCACTTTAATAACGACTAGCTAAATCATTAATAAATTAAATATTATTAAACTGCTCTGACGATGATACGTCAGAACACCCTCTAAGGACCAAAGCTATCAATGAAAATGCCATAATCAAAGAACAAAGTTAACAATATTTAGTCAAGTTACGATTTAAGTGTAAAATTGTGAAAGATTATAATTTGAAATTGATAAAAGCATTTACAGATAAGAACCGAACATACCAATTAGTCATCTAGTCAAATCTAACAAAGAAATAGTTTTTGGTATTTTCATTGTACACTGAAAACATGTACATAAAAATTCTGGAACATTGGGTCTGTAGCAGGACCTGTAACAAACAATATACATTCACGTACCATACAAAAATTAAAAAAACCTCGAACGCATTTCACTAGTAAGCTTGTAACAAAAATTTCTCGTTTTTAACTTTTCATTTAATTTGGTTTGAATGTTTCATTTTTATTAACCCTAAATGTTATCCAATTAAATATACACTAGAGTACTTTTAGTTGCCAATGCTTTGATACAAAATACCTTTTATTAATACAATGGTTTTTCAACAATTTATTATCACTTAATAAAATACTTATCTTTTTTGTGTTTTTTAATGGTGTATTTTAAATTATACAATCTAAACGTTTCGATAACACTTACAGTTATCTTCGTCAGTAGTAATATCTATTAAAAGGCTGATGTTTGTGTTTTAATTTTTCAACTTTGACAAAATTGTTTTCAATATTTAGATTGTATAATTTAAAATACACTATTAAAAAACCCAAAAAAAAAGTATTTTATTATGTGTGATAATGGTGAAAGTTTATATTGTCATATTATTATCTCTTACATTTTAATTTTACATTTGGCTATTCAAAATTTCTAATCTATTCATTTTAATACACATGTGGCTAGTTTATAGATAACATGCTTTCTTTTTGCATAAAAGTTCTCGTTATGGAGTTGGTTGCTGAAGCATTCCTAAATAGGTTTCTGAATTAATTTTCAATCTTCGCTAGAAGGATATTTAGAAAGGAACTGTTTCACAAAGAAAATAATATTTCTACTCGAGAGTGTTAAGTATTCACGTCTTTCTTCGTTTGTTGCGGTTCTAAAAGTATACCATTCATACAAGTTATCACGAATAGCTCTCCTTCCATCTTAGAGGTATGTGAATCTATTACTCTGTGGCCTTTTCTAATGACTTATTACAATTTTCTGCTTTAGTGAAAACAAGGAGATTTTTTCTTGTTGTTGTATTAAGGGAAGGAGCACAAAGGAACGGAGGTTATAGGTGTGACAATTATGATCAAAGACATCTGACTTTTTTTGTTGATTTCTACGATGATATTCTACTTAAGTCATTCTTCTTCGAAATTAACTAAGATGTATGACGATGGAATTTCTAGTTTGAACTTTCAGTAGAACTTGACTTTGAACTTACCATTGACCTCGCAGATGCACTTGCAGGTATTTTTGTTGCGGTTATTGTCGTTACCGTTCCATATTTTTTTACAACTAAAGGAACTTTAAAATTATACAATCTGTACTTGTATGTGCTGTAACTTACCTAGAAATTCCATCGTCATACATCTTAGTTAATTTCGAAGAAGAATGACTTAAGTAGAATATCATCGTAGAAATCAACAAAAAAAGTCAGATGTCTTTGATCATAATTGTCACACCTATAACCTCCGTTCCTTTGTGCTCCTTCCCTTAATACAACAACAAGAAAAAATCTCCTTGTTTTCACTAAAATATTTATTTACCGCCAACCTTACCTGACATCCCTTTTTTACTTCCTTTCTCTTTATTTTTTTTTGTTTGCAATCTATAATTATAGTTGTTAAAAGTAATGGATTTCTTTATCACAAAATTACTTACTTTTTCATTCGATTTTTAATTTAACTATTGTGTAAATCGTTCTTTTAAAGACCACCGTTTTAGAAACAGCTGTCGGCCATACTTTTATCTTTTAATGTTTGTGACGTATTAACTATCAAACAAACATGCGCACACTACTTTAGCTTTAGATATTTTCTATGTTTTAAATTTTAATTTGATATTCGTAATTGATTAAATTTATTTTTTTCTTAACATCCTCTTTCAAATTTTTTAAATTAAATTTTTATGAGGACATTACGAGTATTCTAAACTTGAATTATCACTTAGCATATTAACTTTTTACGATTACAAAAAAACACTGCTTTACCTTAGGAAGGCCTTTCTAAATTATAATTTACTATAAAATCATCCTTTTCGCACGTCTTACGAAATAATTTTGTCTAAACTTGTGTTGTCGATATTTTGTTTTGTTTAAATTTTTAATTTAACTAATATATCTACGTTATACATTTATAAATTATCTTTTTGTTTATTTACGTGCTTATCTCATTTTGGACGTTAATTGCCAGTTTATTAGTCTTTTGTTAAAATTTATTTATTTTGAAACATGTTATATTTTCATATGTATTCTTTTATGTGATTTAATAATTATAGGTATTGTTTTATCCCACAACACTTTTCTTTTCCATATTAGCTTCTCCTTTTTCTTTTCCTACGGTTACCTGCTCGCCTATTTCTGACATCGTTATCTAGGTGTTGAGATAACGGTGAGGCCTTCTTTTGGGGAGCGGCTCCTGGCGCCCTTTTTACCTCTACCGGAACATTCTTGACCCTACCCAAATTGTCTGACGCCGGCGATTCCTTTCATCTGCGCTTTCCGTTTCTACACGTAACAAGCAATCATCATCAGATGTCAACTGTATATAATTGATAAACCATTTATTCCATTAATTATTAAAGCTCCTACCATTTGCTGAAAACGATAACTGTAATTTTTATCGATACGTTTAGATTTATATCAAAGATAAATAAATAATGCACGGTTTAAGAACGAAAAGATAATTATTTTAATTACGTCTAATTGTTTATTTATTTCAGATCTTTGAGCAATTAGTAGCTTATAAGGTTTCATATATAAATCTCGTTTTACCATTATTTTATCTTGTTTTACAATTGTAACCGTAAATTTATCGTTCTTTATAAGTAATAAGCGTATGTAGCACACAATTCCTTAATACTATCGCGTTACCCTATTTTATTAACTAAATATAATAATTTTCCGCTCTATCTTAGCACACATTACTTGATCAACCTTGCATAAATTCAAATATGGTAGTTTGACATATTCAAGCTAAAATTTGTAATTTGAATTTCCTTGTCGCTCGTATTTAATATATTTATAAATACCATTCTTTGATGTGGTCTGACAACAATTGCCTAGGTAAAAACTTCACTTTCTGTTGGTTTGGTAAAATTACGCAATCTTGGTCGTTTTCTGTATTAAAATATTTAATTTTCTCATACGTTGTGGAATTATGGTTGAAATAGTATACTATTAACGTATTGAAACAATATACTCTAAGTTATTGTAAAATCCGTATAATCAATCAAAGTTTTATAATTTTGACAAAATCCCTAGAATTTCATCTATATTTTATATTAAATTTTCAATTACGCCTAATGTACTTCCTGTATGTAACTTAATATTTATCGAACCTTTTGAAATTATTTGTCCGTTAATTTCACTTAGATTAACTTTCTTATTTACATTAATTACGTCGTTTCCTTTCAAAGGGTCTTTACCGACTATAGTAATTGAGGCGCATGTGTCTAACAGAAATAGTTAATTTTGATTATTGTACTGTAATTGTAAATAATTTAGCACATTTACATTTAATATTACATGTTTTTCTTTGGTCACGAAAAAACTGGGTTTGCGCTTTTGCATCATTAACATTTATTACGTCTGGATTATTACATTTTAGGTTATTTACATGATTTTGTCGGCTTCTGGGAATATTCTCTATTGCAAAACTTCTATTTTCGTAATTCTTAATAAACACTTGTTGAAAAAAAGTTTTTCACACTTTTCGATTTATTCCACTTTTGGTTATTACTAATTATTACCTAATTGAACGAATTTTTGATATATATTGTTATTAACACTTTTATTTTAATAATTCAAATTCTGTTTATAAGAACTATTGAGATTATAAACAATTGACGTTTAACTTATGTGAGATTCGTTTAAGCCGGTATTAAAGATAGGTGTTACATAAATTTAACTCGGATTCACTATCTGTTGGTTTAAATGTATTGCACACGTTAATAATTAATGGTTGTGAAGTTTTCAAATGTTTTCTAGTGTCCCACCATCCTAACATGTTTACCAATATGAACTATCAGTTCTTTCAAACACTTCAGTCCATATGGATTTTACTGTTCATCATTGAACCTTCCTATACTTCTATAAATTGAGAATTCTGTCTTTCCAAACCATATTGTAAATATATCACTATGGTAATCTGCACTTTGGGATTTGGTGAGAAATAAAATGGATGAATTGAGGATAAAGCCTAATTTTCAAAGTGCAAGTTATTATTTTTTTAATTAAGCCACCGCCTGCCTTCACAAATCGGTTTCTTTTGAACCTCTACTAAATCTATGTTCTTTTCATTACAAAATATTCCTTTATGCATCTGTAATAACGTACATCAATATGTGGTTGTTTAACTAATCCTCATCAACCATCATCTAGGATAAACGAGAGGCGAACGTTGGACGCCAAATTTGTGATGGAAAGTAAATTAAACTTAAGGCTCTACTGACCCTTAAATGAAGTAAATGCTAAATATGTTATCCGTTTTAACGTATTTTTAGTGTTAGTAAGGTATATGAAGGAGGGCGTGATGGGTAGTTTTACTAACTATTTCATGCTCAGCCCGTTACCAGGTTAGTGTCGAATTTGAGATGATTCGTCGTAGAAATTAAATTGAAATAAGCGATCTGTACGACACTTTATTAGAGTAATAATTTATAATAATTATGTTCCCAGGGTAGCCCTTTACTGTATGAAAATCATCTAGTTATAGTTTAAGTTCAATATAAATCGTTAAACTTTGACAAACAACACCAATTTAATGGTTCTGAATTTATATTCAGCAATTCAAATCTTATTTCCGATATCGAGTATTGATACTGAATTATGAACGGAAATGCAATTTAAGATGTCTCTAACTCAAACTATGAATCAGCCATCTCGATATTGCTTTGTAAACTCACTTTAATTGTAAACCCATGAGTCTAAATTTTCAATCGTAGTTAATATTTAATATTGAAACCTAATTGCAAAAGTAAAATGTTGCTCTAAATACAGTCACTATTCAAATAAGGTTTCTAAAAGCTATCGGTTCTTTTAAGGTTGTTTTTACTCCTTCATTTATTATTAATATGAAATGAATCCTATGGTTATAAATAGTGGTTACGAAGAAAAGGATTTTTTTTTGATAGAGTCATAGCATGATTGGCATCTTTTTCATTTTTGGTGTTACAGGCTAAATAATCATTAGAGCATCCAGCCCGTAAAGGCAATTTGTGCACAGCATAGCTCAGTGGTGTGGGCGGGGTTCGGTCTTAATGTTGTAATAGCCCCTACTCGTCAAAATCGGAAAAAATTTGTCAAACAGGGCCACCTGTTAAAAATATTTCAGGAAAACGTCATGAACAGATGTTATATTGGCCTAACAGGAAACCAAAACGTTCACTCAAAAATAAACTACTCTATTAGTCAAAATTCTATTCCAAAAATCTTAACGCAACGGTTACCTAAATTTCCATGATATTCTAAGCTTTATATAAAATCAGAAAAACTGCAAACTTAAAAATGAAAACTCCCTAAAATTTCGTCAAACCTCAACGCAAAAAATTATTAGCTCAAATAACCAAAAATAACTGATCATTACGGCAATTTAATTATTTAATTAAACACGAAAACGCAATCAAAAATCTATGAAATCTTTGAAATTTATCAAACGTCGCTATCGGGATGTAATACCTAAACTCGTCAAAAAATGCAGCTCATTTTCAATCAAATAACAAACTGCTTACCTTTAGCAAATCAGCCCATGAATGATTATAATCGGTAAACCGATAACTATAAAAATATTTGCAACTTTTCGCAATACCCTCGTATGCAAAAAAGTACAATCAGATGTCAGGTCAGTGACCGACTTACTTCATGAATTTACGTGACATAAGTTAAAATCTGTTAATAAATGTGCACTTCAATATACTTATTCTTCAAACAAAAGAAATCACTTTAATTCTTTTACAACCATTCGCAATTATCTCAATCCATCCAGTATAGAATATGCTCAAATCCAAAAAAAGTATTGTATCAAACTTTTACCTTTGCGCGTCATACGATACTATACAACAAATAGGTTTACACTTTAAAAAAACACAATAAGTACGTTAACCTAAAGATATACATATATTAATCAATAATAAGAAAGCACCATCATTGGAAGGTCACACAATTGTTACATAAATCAAATCCTTTAAACAAATAAAATCTAGTGGGCTTAAAAGGCTGTGAAGTTAGCTAACGTTAATATTGGCGTTACCAAAATTATTTTAAATTTGAAATAAAAAACCAAAATAACAAAGATTATAACCAATAAGCTGCGTTCTTTTATAACGCACAACCAGATTTAATTTTGATACAAATCGTCAGGTTCATAATTTAAAAAAACACTCAAATAAATTTAGCATTATCTTGTAAGTCATCTCAAATCGGGTTTGTCTTAACAAGACGGGGTGGTTCGTATTTTAGTGCTTAACACTGTACACTTTGAATAATTATAACAAAAATGTTTTAAACGTATATTACCTATGTCTTCTACAAAACTAAATAATCAGGTATTAAACTAAATGAAATAAGTTAACAACTAAAAAAATCTTATCTCAGGTTACCCGGGATGTCCTTCCTGGTAGCGCCGTTTTGGTTGGACCCCCGTGGACGGTAATGGTGATTATTGGCTCCTGAGCCGTTTCTGTGGAAATATAAATTATTGTGGTTCAATTGCTAGTGTGTTATGACCCAAAATCCTAATAATGACGATTTAATTTGGTTTATTACGACCGTTCAGGCCGACCCTGTAATCGGTGGCGTGGTATTTATCATGTGACGTTGTGGAATATTCTACGTAGTATATATGCAGGGCCAACAATCGCGTTGGTGTTCGTAAGCAGGTCAAAGAGAAAATCAATAATTTAAGTAACCTTGGTGCGCATAACTATTCTTATGTATAATTTGGCTTTCAGACTGACTGGATGTGAATTCAGTACTTGGAATGATTCACAAAGGACAGGTTAATATTTACACGTTTCTAAATGCAAATTGTGCGTACGCATTTGATTATTTACTCTATCTAATCAGGATGGTCTCAGGATTTCTTAATTAATTGGGAACGTATTTACATTAATGAATATGTAACATTTAATTATGCCCGGAAATAAGACGCATTAATTCTTTATTATTAGAAAAACGTCTGTTTTTGTTAAACGCGTATAACGTTCTTATAAGCGAAACTTATTCTACCTATTAAATACAGGGAAGACGGAGTTTATCACGATCTTTTACATTAGTTATCATTAAATATTGCTTCTATTATTAATTGTTGCAAACGAATTAATCTGAGACGAATTTATACGACCTTTTAGGACTACGTGAACTAGATTAAACAATTCTGAGAATTATTTCCGACGGAATGCAGGTGTCTTAAGTACACAATTATTCTCGGGGTTAAAATGAGAGAATTTACACGTATAATTTTCGTAATTTATTCTGATGCTGATAAATTAGCGGATAGTTTTCCGTTGCGTGAAAACACACTCGCGATACAGGAATGTTTATCTTACCGGATTTCCTTTATTAAGAAATATTATTAGAAGAATATCTAACAAAATTTATATGCGATTTGCGAGACGCTGATGCAATTTATTACGTAAACGCACCACGGATTCGTCTTTATTTAACTAGAGGATCACGCGGGTGATCTCTAAGAATACGGCTTCTGGTATTGAGACTATCTCCAGGTTAAGACGTTGCTTGTTTGTATTGATAATTTTCCTCAGGATCTGGTCGGTGTATTGTATGTGAATATATGTTTAATGGAAAACCCTTTATAAGATGCTGGCTCCAGCCCGTCGACTGCTGTACAAAGGGATCTCCTGGGGAGCGGTAGAATTAGAGTGAGTACCCTTCTTGCCGCTGGAGTAAATGGAAGATGACTACAGGGCGAGAAGAACGAGAAGATTTTTATTTACAGCAGCTTGTATTACTAGGACAAAGTCGTCAATATACATAACAGTTATCTTTTAATCCAGGAACTTGCTACTTTATTCCGTAAAACCAACTTGCGAAACAGCAGGTCCATAGAACATGGCTAAGTACTTAAAAAACACGAAACCCACGTATTTCTATGTCCAAAAAATGTCATCATGATAAACCATACACAACACAAAAAATCTTAAGGATGTGGTGAACAAATATATTATCCGAATCAGCGAGAGCGGAGCATCCTCCAATGGTGGTTCGATACATCCCAGCATACACAACTTCTTCCAACCCCTACTTAACTCCCCTTTTGCGGATAGTGCGTTGACCGCAAACAAATAAACGTGAAACTATCACAGCATCCCGGTCTAGACTGATTACTCCCTTACTCAGTATTCGCCATATTCCTTAATATCTCCCACTACATTACTTAAACCTTCAAGAGCCAATTATCAAAAAAATTACTTAAAATTTTAAAAACTTGGGCAACCATTTAACCCAATGTGCCTCTAGCTTATGTTATCAAAAAAAAACAATCTTATACTCACATCTACTAAAATTCTCAAATTACACTTTCGTTTAATCGTGATGAAAATTTACTCGTTATTAATTCAACAAACTATATTTAATACTACTCACAATAACTAGTAATTTATAATTAATAAAGTTCAATTTATTAAGGCAATGAATCCGAAAGAAAAATACCTATTTGATCTTCCCAAAACTAGACTACTAAATGTTAATTCGCAATCAAAACCAGCTATCCTCAAATAAGTACAATTAGTGACTAAATGCAAGTTTCCAAAATTTATACTTTTTTATCTTTAATTTTAAATACTTCGATACAAAACAAAATATGTTGAGTTTTTTTTTAAACTTCGAAATTCGAAGAAAAAACGATGACCAAACCATCTACCGTGTGTTGCTTAAAATTTCCACACAAGGTGACATTGGTAACACCTGCTTCCAATGAAGTTTGCCTTGCTTCCGAATGTGTGTCGGGCTGCTTGTATTTCTGCAACTTTATCTTGATTTCCCTTGGCAAATTTGCTAACCGCGCTCTTTTCTTTAGTTGTTCATCTAATATTGACTTTTGTAAGTAATCTCTCCGTGAATAGAATTCCTTTTTATTGCCTAAAAAAATGATCCTGGAACTGACACCCCCTACATTTAGCAAGTGAAAAGATATGACCATAGGCCATCTTTTGATAGATATTCTAACATTGTATGTAGCACAAAGCTTGTGACTTTGTAGCATTACAAAATTGAATTATTTTCTGCTTCCTTTTTATATTATCCGCCACTTCATTTGAGCTAACATGCATGATTGACAAAAGCCCAACTGTTTTTCCTTTTTTTGGACTGAGCTGTGCTTACACGACTTGTTAGCATTTGGGAGGTAATGGGTTCGATTCCCGTTACCATCTACCTTGCATGAGGTTTTTTCAGGGGGTTTTCTTCATACACATGTAGCGACATGGTCACTGCGTATATGCACACCATGTGCGGCTACTTAGGCGAATGATGGGGTAGTATTTTCCCCCTCAGAGCCGTAACTCCGTTCTTTCCGATCCTATCCAGACCACACCCATCCCTAATCCAACCAAGTATATATACGTATGTATGTATGCTGGGAATCCATGATTGTGACTGAAGCAGCTCGGAAAGCTCTAGCAGCCCGCCCTCCCCCTTGGGGAGGAAATGAAATACGCGGCATTTTCCCTTTCCTTCGCTTTTTGGAACGTACGAAACTAAAGTTTAATTTTTTGAGTATCCAAAGATGCTGTCAAATTGATTACGTCCCTTCGTTGATGCAAAAGAAGGTGGAATATCTCTTTTATTTTTTCGAATCGTTCCCACGTAAGAAAGCTATTTACTTCCAAATTTTTACCAATTTCAAACTCGTAAACCAATTGCCTGCTGTTATGTTGCGTGCAGATTGAAAAATGGGTTCTGACAATCTCATTACCACATCGGCAGCAGAATTGCTTTGTTTGGAAAGCCCCTCCGCTTGTTGGCTACAACAAATTTCCATATTAGCAGCGTAAAATAATTTAGTATCACTTAGACAGAATATTTTTATGCCATACTTATTTGGCTTGGGTGGTATGTGTTACCTGAAACCTCATTTCCTGCGAAACCCAGCATCTATTGTGACATTCTGTCCAAGATGATAATGAAATTTCCAGTTTGCAATAAAGGCGGTAAAAAGACTTCTAACTGCTGCCAATTTATGAGTGGCATAACCCATTGCTCTTGTTTCCTTATTATCAAACCTCAAACATCTTATAAGAAATCTAAATCGTTTCTCAGACATAGCCATTCTAAATACCTAGTCCATTACGTGCCCAAATACTATTTATACTACTATACTATATTATACTATACTATACTATATTTATACAATCAACAATCATAGATAAAACATTTTCACTGAAAAAGAGATTCCATCATTTATTGCAGTTTGGTCAACAACTCCCGGTAGCTTTACCATAATATTGGGTGGGCTCATCGGAATCAGCGTGGGAAGAATTTTGTCCCATCGAGTCCCATCTTTACCTAAGATCAATAGTTTTATGTATCGTAATATACATATATAAAAAATAATTTATGTTCACATGTCAAGACAACAGTTTTCCTGTGTTGTTTCATCTTCAGACTCATTATTTCCGATCTCATGGTCCGTCTCGGAATCCTCAAAATTGTGAAAATCAAATACACTTATCAAATATACACTTACCACTTAAAAATAAACAAAAATAATATAACACAGCTTAACTAAACACTTATCACGAAAAAAATATTACGACTGATCCGAACCGTTTCTAACAAGAAAAGTCGCATTATATCACTCAGGTACAGAATCGAGCGCACCCGAAGTTTATTGAGAATTAAAAATTTCCAGGTAAAGGTTTAACATTGTGATTTTATGAAGGTAAGGTTTTAACGACTACTACAAACCATAACACTAAATTATTTTTCCTATTTGAAGTAAATAAATAAAATGCATATATCTCTCAGGTACACGCGCGACTAATGGAAGGTTAATTAAACACTGTGTGCTATATTTCTTTTTCTACTATGCGATAATGACAAGTTTGTAACAAACTTCGAACGTGTTGATAATAATTTACCTCCATGTAGGCAACTTAACGTACATTTCGTGCCATGTGTGTTGCATATCATAGTTGCATAAAAACATGCATTTAATTATTTTAATTAGAACTCGAACGCATATCGTTTGAACATTAGATTCACATGTCATGCGCAAAGACTACCTTAGCGATGTGTTTTTAGTTGAGTTAAGAAGGTGGATGTAGCATCCATTTTTGCTTTGTTAAATATTTTTTATTAAAATTTCTATAACTTTTATGGTGAGTTATCTAAAGTTATTTTACAGTATTATAGACGTTTGCATTTCAGACACCTTTTTTATTGTTACTTTCACGTTTACGTTTTATTTTTTACTTTAATTTCACCTTTACACGTTTAAACACATCTACGCCAGAAAATATTTTACCGTTAATCTAAGTTACAGTATTAGTACGATTAATCGAGAGCGAGTGAACATTTGGGAATTATTAAGCATACAAAGTCAGACTTATTTCAACCTGAAGTAATATTACACTACAATTTTCCAAAATCGCTGACACAGCATGCATCCATTCCACTTTCTACAGTGTGACCAAGAATAAGGTGTTCTCATTCCATTAATTACTCCTAACATTAATTACTCACGATATTAATTACACATTAGTTTATAACGTTACTAACATTAGCAATAAGTATTTCTGTTTATAATTAAATACAGGTAGTGTAATAAAATTTGTTGTAGACATTTCTTTTAAATTCAAAAATTATTATTAATTTTATTAAATACATAAATAAAAAATTTACCTCGAGTAGGATTAAACCTATGACCTGTACTTTGCTAGAGTATTGCATAATGGTTTACTTGTTTACTCTATATTTAAAAACGTTGGCGTCCGAGTATTTAAAACAATTTTAAAACAACTAGTTTCAGGAAGAACCCCGGTTTTAAAGCGAAGATATTTGGTTAATAAGGAAAATCGATAATTTTAAGAACCTGGCCATTTTAATCTAAAACTTGTAGCCATGGGTGTAGAAGTATACGTAAAGAACCTTAGGATTTGTACACTGATTTAAAGGATTTACAAGTTTTAATGTTAAATTATGACCATTTAACAGGTCAGACAAGTAAAAAACAATTAAATTAATTTTTGCAATTTATGAATAACGCTACACATTTGTAATTAACTTGTATACTGAGTGTCAAATATTGTAGGAGTATGTCACAATCAATTTAATTACAGTAAAAACATTCAAATTATGTAAGTGCACAATGTTTGTACTCGGTGAACAAACGAGCACTAATGCTAAATGCACTTAACTTACAAGATTTTTTGAAATCAAATTTAAAATATGTTTATAAGTTTATTAATTGTCGTCATGGAAATATACACAAGTTTTTAAGAAATATTTATCTTTCTTGCATAGTTATAACGACAATATAATATTTTATATTTAATATCAGCACACGATCATTGTTTCATCAATACATAAAGAAAGTAAATGTCTTACATACAGGAGTTCATATCCAATATCTGGAATAGCCTTTCGAACCACAATATGCATGAATTCCAAAACAGATGTGGTGTAATAATGTCCCAATTTCTTCGAATTTTAATTAGTTTCTCGACAAACTAATTTATTTTTCTTCCAATAAGCAAGGTACTCTACTGATTTAATACTATTCACAAAATAGCTGATTTCTTTAACAAAGGCAACCAACTTACATTATTTACAACTAACTTCATATTAAATACTTTTTAATGTCTGTATTATTTACCAATGGTCACACTCTCTACAATTTTACGTATTTTTACCTACCACCTTTGCTTATTAAATCATCAAATACTCCTATGGCAGTTTATTTTACCAAGTTTTTAAAATTTTAGCCTGAATAAGCTATCATTATTTATCAAAACATTAATTCGTATCTTAAAAATTGCAAAACGTAACGACCAGTGCGTCATTTATGAATCATATACCTCCTATCAAATACAGTTAGAATTTTTATTTTTAAACTGTAACCATTTACAAGCATTAATGATTTCAAATCTGAAATTTCTGCTTAACAAATAAATTTTTATGTGTTGTATGTTTAATGACCATTAATGAATAGAAAATATTTAATTTCGTGACGGATCTGACCCAAAATGAGCAATTTTAAGATCAATAATTTAGCCAAAATATCAAAGGGTTGATTATTTTTGAACGGTATAATCCTTTATGTAGATTCACACACAGAAAACAATGAAATTTTATAATATTGATTCGCCTTTAAAACTTTAGACTGTAAGGAATCACCATTTAAACAAACAAGGAAATGTGCTAATTAATTAAACTCTACTGACCAATTTTGCAAAAATATTCACATATATTGGTTCCGAGGAGCATCACATACAAAAAAATTCTTATAGATTAAAGTACCTGAATCTTATAATCTAAACATATCATCAGAGGTAATGGAGATTAATTATCCTTAATTGTTGAAATGAAATATAAACAATGACATCTCTAAAGATAATTAACTTCTACCATCAAAGATCTAAAATTATTCTCACATATGTAAATTCCGTAGTACCTTATCAGGTGTAATATGGTATCCACTGGCGTTGATTTACTTTGATTAGGCCTTAGTATGTATGCATACTTGTCACTGATAACCAGCCTTAATATTTACGTTGACCGTCGCACTACTTGCTAACTTAAATATCCGTGTTCATTCCCGCCTATAAACTTGTATAAATATTGAGCAATTGATTTACTAAATGCCCTTTATGAAAATAGATGTTTCTCACAACATATTTAAATTACACTTGAAAGCTAGATTCTTAACTGTTTATAAACGGTAGATTTAGTGCTGTTAATAATCCTACATGTATGTAAATCAGTAATATTAATGCTCAGTACCGTTCAAATTAATTCATAAATGCTTAACACGCCTTTATTTAGTTACATAAAGGATCACCGCAAGTTCCTTTCTAGATTGCTTCGGTTCTATATACACAATACTTTCAATTCAATTATTGCTGTTTATTATAAGTCTGTTTAAACACTTCTTAAATTTTTTAAAAATTAATAGTATTTCCAATTCTCAATTAATTCTTTCATTTTTAAATGTTTAAATACCTCATCCCCAAAATTGGTTTTTGTAATAAACCAATATGCATTGCAACACTAATTATTTACAGATAAAAACCAGCACAAATCGTTACAAAATACATGCGCGCGAACACCCTCCTAAGTATAACTCTGAGCCCGAGTGTCTCCTGCTGTGAGTCACCGGCGGTGATCCATTTTGGCCAAAAACATCATATTTATCCCGCTTAAACTACTAACAACCTATCCCATCGGAGTTCTCTATTGCGCGTCTTTGCCGCACAAAAGATACCCAAAAGGCAATGAAAGGTGGAAAATCGAGGCCATCTTGAAATTTTTACAAATATTCCAGCAATTCATTGAAACAACCAAAGTTTAAATTCACATTTACTGCACATACTGTCCAGATCTAGATTCAACTTTCTATGAAAGTGCGTGAACTTTCTTTACGCACAATTTAGCAAATTCTAACACCACTTGTCCTTGAACATGCATCAACTTTTTCCATTATGCAATATTATGACATTAATACACGCAAGAATATACTTAAAAATTCTTCTTCTACACTCTCATACAATATCAACATATCATAAATTCACACGTTATCCACTTACAGTAATTTTAAACTCGCATTTCTCTAAATACAGTGGCAAAAACGGCAGCATTTAAACATTATCGTCTCAACAGGGGTGTCACTGAAACATTATTTCTCATTCAAATTTTATTTCAACCTTATAAATCTTTATACAACATTTAAATACTCTGTTACGTGATACTCAGCGCTTTATTGAAATTGCAGTGGCGTAGCATTTAAACCAATCTACATTATGTACAGACAAAAAAATTCTCGTGCAAACTCACCTTCACATACCATCCAAAATACTTTCTACGCGCAACGCAAGACTGCATATATTCAGTGCGTCAAAATAATCTCACATGTGATACAAATTAATTATACGTTAGTTTGGATGTTTGGATGATTGTGGTTAGGTATTCCTTTAATGTTCTTGCTTTGTTTATTTTTGTACACAAATATTATTATTGTGCGTTTTATTTTATTTCTAATATAGGTTAATTTTCAAACCACGTCGAATTTGCGTAGCGTTTTATGTGTGCTCCGAATTCGCTGTTTTAGTTATTTTGAAAAGATATCTTTGTCATCAAAGATAGAAGTTTGTAGTTTTTACATTCACGTACTACTTTGTTGACTTTAGCATCTTCTTTTGTTTTCGACTTATATCCAAACGTCGACATTTCGACCCTTTTTTCAATTCTTCTTATACCTCTTTTAATACTATGATACTGATATATTTCGCCAGTGGTGCTTTTGCGAAGTGCCGAATTCAGTGCGTGCTTAGAATTTTTCTAGGGGGTGCGGTTTTTGAGTAATAATATAAATTAGCATTTTTTAAAATGGAAATCATAGTTGGCTTAGAAACCACCAGCCAAAACATTATGGGCTGGGGCACCGTCTTGTTGAAAAAATCTAGAAAATGTTTTCAGGAATGTAATTTTTAGTTTTTGAAAAGCTAAGAAAGAACTGCAGCTGATGGTTGTCAAGCCAACTATGATTCCCATTTAAAAAATGTAAGTTTATACTGTTACTCAAAAACCGCATTATAGAAATATTCTAAACACGGCACTGAGTTCGGCACTGCGTAATATATAGGTACCGTAGACGAAATATGTCAGCATAATACCATTAAGCGAGGTATAAAACCTTGAAAAAAGTATAGGAATATCGACTTTTGGCTGTAAGTCGAAATCAAAGGAAGAGACTTAATTTTCGATTTTGCCCAGAAATCTAGGCTAACGAAGAAGTACGTGAATGTAAACACTTCAAACTTCTACCTTTGATAACAACAATGACATCTTTAAAAAAAAACGAAATCGGGACACACGGTACATTGTTGGTCATATAGATCCTATCAAATATTTGATTTCAATTAACGAACGAACATAAAGCTTTCTAAAACTTTCGAGACTAGTTTAGTGGAAAATTTTTGAGACCATTTAATGAAATTTATGATTTTCTAATCAAATTAAAAGTATAGCAGTGAATTTAGTTTGCAACATGTTTAATAGTGGCTAGAGCACTGGATGTGAGAATGATGTGTAGTATGAGTAAGTAAGAGGGATATTTAAATTTTTTAGTGATTTATATTTGTCTTATACTACCTGTAAGGTCTTCCTTATATTACTATTTTAGAAATTTAAATAAAGGTAGGGATTTGGCCCACGGTTATTGAATAATGACCTTAGGACCGTTTCTCGTGAAGCAGGCAAATCGCTTACGATAACAACTTTAGTGCTTAAATAAAATCAGTGTTTATGGCACATAAAATTTTCATTATGTAGACTTGTCGAAAATGGAATCATTAAACAAAAGTGTTTTCTTACTTTTTTATACGAAATTTTCGAGATATTCACGAAAAATACTTGATCGCTTTTTATAAACCATTTTTATTTGTGAACCGATTTTAAACAAAAATTTGATAGATCCGAAACGTTTAGTATTAACTCCAAATGTATTTTATTAATAAATCGATTGCGTATGTTTTACATCGTCGTTGCGACAGATACACAGACTTTATGTCGAAAATGGTCTGAATCGTTTGCGAAATGCTGAAACCGCTTAAAGTCATGGTGAACTGCACATCAATTTTTTCACAAAAACAACAAAAATAAAAAAAATATATTACATAAGTGTGAAACGATTGTTACACACACAATCGTGCATTTCTCTATTTATATTTTATATAAATCTAAACGTTTCGATAACAATTACAGTTATCGTCCTTAGTAAATGGTAATATCTTTAAGAATTGCTTGAGAAGTTAAAACAAGTTTATGAATTATGAAAAATATTAAGGTATATATATATATATAATATTATATATATATATATATATATATATATATATATATAATATTCAAAATATACATAGAAAAATACACGATTTAAATACACAAAACATAAGTATTTTAATAATATATTACATAAACTTTAACCAACCTTAATCATCTGGACTGTATCAAGCTCCAGTATTATACCGAATTTCAGGTTGCTACGTCAAACCATTCCCGACAGTTATGACGAATGGTTGAACAGACCCGCAAATGATCTTTTGAGGGAGATGTTTTAGCGGTCAGTAATTCAATTAGGTTGTTTAAAAAATTTAGACAATTTTAGACAATTGTTTCGAGGCTTGTGGTAAACTTTAATAAAAAAGATAACTGTTAATTGCAAACTCGTGCTCCTGAAAAGCTCACGCAATTGAACTTCCCTATTATGTTAACTGTTTAAAATTCATGCTTTTAGGACGTACTTTCGGGGGTAATGAGAATTAAAAATGAGAATTGCGTTCATGAGTATAATAAAGAAAGGGTTTTGTGACTTTTACTGGTTATTGACCTATTAAAATGTTTATATTATATACACAAATCCCCTGATCAATGTACAAATTAAAACAAAAATAACTACAAAGTAAAGATCCATGAATTGTGTAATTAAAATATATGTGTGTGTGTGTGTGTGTGTGTGTGTGTGTGTGTTATATATATATATATATATATATATATATGTGTGTGTGTGTGTTGTATATATATATATATATATATATATATATATATATATATATATATATACATGCATCTGCTAGTTTAGAATAGAGTCGTATAATTATAAACTAAACCATTTTATAAATAATTAAACCTTATGCAGGTTTGAAACAAAGAATAAGGGGTAAAAAAGGTTATTCGACCATATAAAACCACCTGTCATTGCGTCACTTTCAGTTAACAATGACGCAATGAAGCATAGAATTTATACGAAAGGAATTAAAATTTTTATTAAATTATTTCAATTCTTTTTAATATGCACAATTCAACCAGCTGTGTAAAAACATCAAGACACTGTTCTATAATTTTATGAGTGAACGATTTATTTTTCAGTTATTATCAACATCAATTAAAATTACAGAGTAATAATAATAATCCTTCCCACAAGTGCAATAAATATTTGGTTCATATGGCGGTATACAGCGCATTGTGTTGTGAAAACTTAAACTTACAAGTAATCCCTTACTTAAGCTTTACTAACAATCCGTACCTCCGTACGTATATCTCCTTTGTTCCATGAATTATTGGAGCATTGGCTACCAAAAGTGAAAGTTTCCTGCAATATTTTTCTGTCATGTATATATATATATATATATATATATATATATATATATATATATATATATATATATATATATATGTGTGTGTGTGTGTGTGTGTGTGTGTGTGTGTGTGTGTGTGTGTGTGTGTGTGCGTGTATGTGTGTGTATACAGAATGTCCCAGAAATGGTGGGAAATTTCCCGGATTTAGGTAGACCTGCTCAAAATAAGGTCACAAGCTTCTATAAAAAAATTTACTCAGATGCCTCCCTACGAAGATGTTAGCTCTTGAAGTTGAGTGTTAAAAGTCGAATTTTCGCTATAAGTTTTTTACTATTCAATAAATTTTAATAATTTTTAAGCAAAAACCACGCCATTTGAAGCTCTTTGGAGCCGTCTATTTAAATGTTCAGCGACGCTTTGGGGTGCAGGGGGGGCACAGCACCCTCTGGATTTCTAACCTCAAAAAAATTTGTTGAGCAGATTTTTCACTTTCTTCAAGTGAACTTCTTAATCTTTGGCCTTTTTTAGGTTAAAAAGTTTAATTTCGCTAAAATTATCCGTTTCGAAGATAACCGCAATGAATGATTACGATGGTGACTTTAATTTGCCCTATTAACAACACTAGTACATAAATCGGATTGGGTGTTTAGCACAAAACATTTATTATGGGCACAATGATTTGGAATGAATCTAAACCTAAAACTAGATAAAACCAACATCAAACAAGAAAAGAAGAATATCTGTTGTAAGAATGTGTATTAAATATAGCTAAATATCAAAGCATTACTTACAAAACAAAAATCGGGAACACATCGATACCTAAAACTAAAGAAAACTAACAATAAATACGAGAAACTGATTCTATAATCTTAGAACATAAAATGTTCAACATGAGCACCCCCCTTCCTAATGCACATTCGTGTACGACGAACTGAAGATTGCTGGACTCACCAAAGCATTTGTTGGTCGAAATGAAACATTATTCCGTCAAGGCCTTTTTGTGTGCCTACCGGTGTTGCATATACTGACCCCACAGAAAAAATCTACAGGGGTCAGGCCAGGTGACCTAGGGGTCCAAGTAACAGGTCCACCACACCCTATCCATCGGTTTGGGACGACATCATATAAATACTCCCTGAGCAACAAACTAAAATGTGGTGGCGCTCCGTCGTGCATGAACCGCATATTTTGCCTGGTTTCGATATTCACATCCTCAGGAGCTCGGGCAACTGATTATGAAGAAATTCGCAGTAATATTGTGCATTTAGTGGAGGTGGAAAACGAATGGACCTATCAAACTTGGGACAATAATTCTATCCCATACGTTAATCTGGATCTGTCTTTGATGACGCGTTTAAGTCGTCGCATGTGGATTCGCTTCATCCCAAACGTGCAAATGATGTAAATTTATTACTCCGTTTCTTCCAAAACCTGCTTCATTCGTGTACAATATTAAACGAGTAAACACCGGATTTCGTTCAAATTGTTCTAAAAATCAGTACGAAAATCGTAACCTGCCGGGAAAATCTACTGGACTAAGGGAATGTACTGTTTGAATATGGTACGGGTGAAGCAGTTGTTCCGTAAAAATCCTTAATGGTTGATTTTGAAACGTTCATTCCTGAAGATAGTGGTCTGATGCTGATTGTTTGATTAGCAGCGACTGTATTCATAACGTTTTCCTCCACTTCTGGGGAGCGTGTTGTTCGCGCCCCTATTTGCATTATTTAGTGCAAACTAGCATAGAATAGCTGTTCAAACTTTTTAATCAACCTGATCTTACCAGTTTACCTCAGTCGTCGATCCACACGTTCAAAAATTTTGCTATTAGGAACCCTTCGATTAGGGAACCTTTGATGGTACAGTATTCTTGCTCTTAATGCATTACAAGAAGCCATTCCATACATCAAATGCACATCCGCATATTCAGTATTCGTATAGTTCATTTCTCACCAATTAATAAATTAAATCAAGCTCTTAAACTTTAAAAAAAGACCTATTGTTTAATCTAAATGACACGATTTGACATCAGTTTCTAAATAAATAGCCAACTTGTGTTATGTATCTATTCCCTACTCTTAATTAATTGCTATTAACTTGCGAATAAAAATTGTAACTACAATTCGTTACCCGAAATCAAACAAGTAGATCTATTTTGCGATTGCCTTTCAGATCCACAAAATTGACGGTGTTCTGTCCGTCGCTTTTGATACTTAGCAATATTTGTTATAAGAAGTTCATCTTGTATGTTAGTTTTCCATTTTTAAGTTTAAATGCATTCCAGATTATTATGCTTGTAAATAATGTTTTATTTAAACACAGTCGAATTAAAATTATCATGTTTTATTTAAACACAGCCGAACTAAAATCATCATCGTCACCATTTTAGAGAAATTAAACTAGTATACCTTGCCGTAAAAAAAGCTAGCTTGGTAAAGGTAAAAAAGCTGTTCAAATTCTTTTTGAGGTTAGAAAGCCACAGCCATAACATCACTGAACATTTAAATAGACGGGTCCAAAGAGCTTCTAATACCATGACATTTACCCAGCATTTAAATTTATAGAGCAATGAAAAAGTTACAGTGAAATTTCACTTCAACAGCCAATATCTACGCAGGGAAACCTCGCAGTAAATTTCTTTATAAAATCTTGTGACTTTATTTTCACTAGATTTACCTAGACCAGGGAGATTTTCCACTTATTTTGAGACACCCCGTATATTTGTTATACAGGGAGTATCTAAATGGTCTGTACAAAATAATAGGACAAATTTCTGAGTGACCTTAGTCCAAAAGTTGATAGTTCCGAAATACAGGGTGTAAAATTTATTATTTTTTTAAACTCTTTTTTAAATATCTACCTTAACAACAGGATTTGCGTGAAATTTGGTACCTACTTCTATGATGAGAGAGCAAGATTTGATCATAGTTTTCATGTATCTTCCAAAGGGCGCCACCTACTGGCCTTTGTCTACATTCAAAGCTCCAAAAGTTTTTTCTGTCTCGGTATATCAAATTTGCAGAAATTCTTATTCCCTGATATGTTTTCTTCAAGAAAGATATATAATCGAATTTAAATGTTTCATTGTGTACTAAAATGCATCATTGCTACGACTAAACATTATTAAGTATTGTCATTAGTTACAAAAGAGTATTGTCAAACAATTCAATCTGACAAATCTAACTGTAATTTTAATTTCCTTCTTCAATTTTTCGCTATGGCCGTACCCTACACTAACGCAGACCGATATGATATTAGTTCATGGTTAGTGCCAAGGAAACGGTCGGGAATCGATCAGAGTATACTTAAAAAGGTTTACAAATAGACGAGTTCCAAACCATCAAACATTTGCCACTGTTGAAAGACGTCTTCGAGAAACCCGTTGTTTTGCTGCTGCTACGGTTGATTATGGACGGAATCGTATTATTAGAACAACGGAGGTTGGAAAAGAAATTTTTGAACGAGTTGAAGAAGATCCAAGTCTGAGCATCGGAGGCATTGGTTTGGAACTTGGCC
Organism: Vesta saturnalis; assembly: GCA_036346205.1. Classification (NCBI taxonomy): domain Eukaryota; kingdom Metazoa; phylum Arthropoda; class Insecta; order Coleoptera; family Lampyridae; genus Vesta; species Vesta saturnalis. The sequence continues at coordinate 800,794 of JARFJB010001864.1, read as the reverse complement.
AAGGGTACGGTTAACAGAGCTTGAGAAAACAGTAAACATTTTACGGTTGGATGCTCGGATGGACAGGGTGCAGTTCAATTTTCTCCGTAGAATTAATCTTTGTGTACACAAAAACGGGAGCCATTTTCAACATTTACTTAGAGTTTAATTAAACAATTTACAATTTAATAAAAGTTTGCTGTTTTTGTTGTTGACTTTGTATGCTATTCCTTTTGTTCATTATCAGTTCATTCTTACATTCTCATGTTCTTATGTTGTGTAAACTTCTGTTGTTGGTCGGTTGGTCATTAAACACGATTCGAACTTATTGGACCGGTCCTAAGCCTGGATAAAGTGGAAGGATAGCTATGATGCCTTTTAGTACTCAATGAAACATTTAAATTCGATCACAGAAACAGCTGCTCGAAGCGATATTTACCAGGTATACCTTTTTTACAAAAGAATATCAGGAAATAATAATTTCTAATTAGAAATTTGATATACCGAGGCAGAAAAAAGTTATGGAGCTTTAAATATAGGCAAAGGGCTGCTGGCGGCTCCCTCTGGAAGATACATCAAAACTATGATCAAATCTGAATTTCTCATCATAGGAAACGTCTAGGTATCAAATTTCATGCAAATCCTGTTATTATTAAGATAGATATTTAAAAATAATAAATTTTACACCCTGTGTTTCGGAAACTATCACATATGTGTGTGTGTGTGCATGTGGGTGAGGTTGTGGACGGGTGGGTGTGTGCGTGTGAGCGGGTATGGGTGTTGGTGTGAGTGTGTGCATATGTGCTTGCGTGCATGCGCGTCTTGTAAAATCATGCGAAATATTTTACAAGATGATTTTTTATCAAAAAATAATGGAGGTCTTTCGTTTAAAATTTTTTTCAAAACCACTTTCCCGAGAAGTTACAGCCCCTTAAAGTTAGGGGAAAATTGTTTTTATTTAATATTCCACTATGAAAGAATTTAGAGGAATTCTGATAAACTGACATTTTGGGCGGTAACCCTGCAATTTACACTTTACACAAGGGGGTGAAAAATCAACCCTAGAACTTTTTAATGCGTCTACATTTTCCTGATTAAACAACTGATCTATGGATATGGATACAAACTGTAACTTTTTGTATTTTGACTATTTCTGGAAAATATGTTAGTTTGATCACAAAAATTAAATATTACTCATTACTTTTCACATAAATTCATAAGGGTTGTTGGTTGCTAAAATAAATGAAGTAGACCGGTGTGCAAAAACAAATTAAGGGCTGGTCTTTCCATCTCTTAATAAATTTATTTGCCGAAGAAATCCCTATGTAATTATAACCAAGGTAGCTATTAGGTCAATACCGTTATTAGGAGGTGGAAGGATCGGCCCTAAATACCAATGATAACTAAGCATTAATAACAAAATTCATAATGAATGTTGAAAATGACGCCCTTCAGTTAAAACGCACGCCTCTACTTATCGTCACATTGCATTCCGCAATAATCTGAATGTTTCTAATAACCTCATAAGAAGCGACTACACGATCCCTTGAACTATTCACCTCTTCAACGGGAGTTAAATAAGCCAGCGTTTTAAGAAAACCCCAAATGCAAAAATTTATCGGATTAAATTCTGGAGATCGGGTAGGCCAACTGTGCTGAACTGTAGCACAATCATGCCTCTCATGACGCAGACGCAGACGCAGACGCAGACGCAGACGCAGACGCAGACGCAGACGCAGACGCAGACGCAGACGCAGACGCAGACGCAGAGGCAGAGGCAGACGCAGACGCAGACGCAGACGCAGACGCAGACGCAGACGCAGACGCAGACGCAGACGCAGACGCAGACGCAGACGCAGACGCAGACGCAGACGCAGACGCAGACGCAGACGCAGACGCAGACGCAGACGCAGAAGATGGCTCAGAAGCAGACGCAGGCGCTGACACGAACACGGACACGCACACGGACACGGACATGCACATGGACACGGACACGTACACGTAAAAGTTTCAAAATTGATATTCTGGTAATTAATCGTCAGCAAGTGGCGACATATCGAAGTATAATTATTTAGAACTGGTAACCTAATAACAAATAAATCAGTACAACAACAACTAGTAAACGCTGAACTAGATTTTATGGTTTCAATAAAATAATACTGCAAGACTGTACTTACGCTACTCCAGCATACACCTTGCATTCATTTCATTATATCAGTGATTCTTATAGTTTTAATTTAAATTTTCAAACTATTTAAAACTTTTACCTCATCATAAATCTCAAATTACCAAGAAGGTAATGGCTTTTATTCTTTGAAATGGATATCACTCAAAATTTTAGGCATTGTTTTAATATATAATTTTTCGCTATGGCCGTACCCTACACTAACGCAGACCGATATGATATTAGTTTATGGTTAGTGCCAAGGAAACGGTCGGGAATCGATCAGAGTATACTTAAAAAGGTTTACAAATAGACGAGTTCCAAACCATCAAACATTTGCCACTGTTGAAAGACGTCTTCGAGAAACCCGTTGTTTTGCTGCTGGTACGGTTGATTATGGACGGAATTGTATTATTAGAACAACGGAGGTTGAAAAAGAAATTTTTGAACGAGTTGAAGAAGATCCAAGTCTGAGCATCGGAAGCATTGGTTTGGAACTTGGCGTTTCCAAGGGTACGGTTAACAGAGCTTGAGAAAACAGTAAACATTTTACGGTTGGATGCTCGGATGGACAGGGTGCAGTTCAATTTTCTCCGTAGAATTAATCATTGTGTACACAAAAACGGGAACCATTTTCAACATTTACTTAGAGTTTAATTAAACAATTTACAATTTAATAAAAGTTTGCTGTTTTTGTTGTTGACTTTGTATGCTATTCCTTTTGTTCATTATCAGTTCATTCTTACATTCTCATGTTCTTATGTTGTGTAAACTTCTGTTGTTGGTCGGTTGGTCATTAAACACGATTCGAACTTATTGGACCGGTCCTAAGCCTGGATAAAGTGGAAGGATAGCTATGATGCCTTTTAGTACTCAATGAAACATTTAAATTCGATCACAGAAACAGCTGCTCGAAGCGATATTTACCAGGTATACCTTTTTTACAAAAGAATATCAGGAAATAATAATTTCTAATTAGAAATTTGATATACCGAGGCAGAAAAAAGTTATGGAGCTTTAAATATAGGCAAAGGGCTGCTGGCGGCTCCCTCTGGAAGATACATCAAAACTATGATCAAATCTGAATTTCTCATCATAGGAAACGTCTAGGTATCAAATTTCATGCAAATCCTGTTATTATTAAGATAGATATTTAAAAATAATAAATTTTACACCCTGTGTTTCGGAAACTATCACATATGTGTGTGTGTGTGCATGTGGGTGAGGTTGTGGACGGGTGGGTGTGTGCGTGTGAGCGGGTATGGGTGTTGGTGTGAGTGTGTGCATATGCTTGCATGCGCGTCTTGTAAAATCATGCGACATATTTTACAAGATGATTTTTTATCAAAAAATAATGGAGGTCTTTCGTTTAAAATTTTTTTCAAAACCACTTTCCCGAGAAGTTACAGCCCCTTAAAGTTAGGGGAAAATTGTTTTTATTTAATATTCCACTATGAAAGAATTTAGAGGAATTCTGATAAACTGACATTTTGGGCGGTAACCCTGCAATTTACACTTTACACAAGGGGGTGAAAAAATCAACCCTAGAACTTTTTAATGCGTCTACATTTTCCTGATTAAACAACTGATCTATGGATATGGATACAAACTGTAACTTTTTTGTATTTTGACTATTTCTGGAAAATATGTTAGTTTGATCACAAAAAAATTAAATATTACTCATTACTTTTTCACATAAATTCATAAGGGTTGTTGGTTGCTAAAATAAATGAAGTAGACCGGTGTGCAAAAACAAATTAAGGGCTGGTCTTTCCATCTCTTAATAAATTTATTTGCCGAAGAAATCCCTATGTAATTATAACCAAGGTAGCTATTAGGTCAATACCGTTATTAGGAGGTGGAAGGATCGGCCCTAAATACCAATGATAACTAAGCATTAATAACAAAATTCATAATGAATGTTGAAAATGACGCCCTTCAGTTAAAACGCACGCCTCTACTTATCGTCACATTGCATTCCGCAATAATCTGAATGTTTCTAATAACCTCATAAGAAGCGACTACACGATCCCTTGAACTATTCACCTCTTCAACGGGAGTTAAATAAGCCAGCGTTTTAAGAAAACCCCAAATGCAAAAATTTATCGGATTAAATTCTGGAGATCGGGTAGGCCAACTGTGCTGAACTGTAGCACAATCATGCCTCTCATGACGCAGACGCAGACGCAGACGCAGACGCAGACGCAGACGCAGACGCAGACGCAGACGCAGACGCAGAGGCAGAGGCAGACGCAGACGCAGACGCAGACGCAGACGCAGACGCAGACGCAGACGCAGACGCAGAGGCAGAGGCAGACGCAGACGCAGACGCAGACGCAGACGCAGACGCAGACGCAGACGCAGACGCAGACGCAGACGCAGACGCAGACGCAGACGCAGACGCAGACGCAGACGCAGACGCAGACGCAGACGCAGAAGATGGCTCAGAAGCAGACGCAGGCGCTGACACGAACACGGACACGCACACGGACACGGACATGCACATGGACACGGACACGTACACGTAAAAGTTTCAAAATTGATATTCTGGTAATTAATCGTCAGCAAGTGGCGACATATCGAAGTATAATTATTTAGAACTGGTAACCTAATAACAAATAAATCAGTACAACAACAACTAGTAAACGCTGAACTAGATTTTATGGTTTCAATAAAATAATACTGCAAGACTGTACTTACGCTACTCCAGCATACACCTTGCATTCATTTCATTATATCAGTGATTCTTATAGTTTTAATTTAAATTTTCAAACTATTTAAAACTTTTACCTCATCATAAATCTCAAATTACCAAGAAGGTAATGGCTTTTATTCTTTGAAATGGATATCACTCAAAATTTTAGGCATTGTTTTAATATAAGGGTGTATATCACCTGTAGAGTTCTGGTTTGCAATTTTTAAAGCGATTTAATAATATTTCATTCACTTAAATTGTAGCTAATCTTTAGTAAGATAAAATTTAAGTTCCAATGTTGACTTTAAAATACGTTTACCTAACATAGCAGACCCAAAAATGGTAGGTGTTTGTAATTACGAAAGTCTTTATTTTCATATTATGTTCTGCTTCCTTAATGCTTTGACTTAGAATTAGTTAATATTTCCTTAAATATATTAATTATGGCAGTAAAAGAAATTATCATGCACTTTATTAAAGTAATAATAATAGAAACATTAGAATATTTGAAGGCGAGGAGAGAGATTTCCTTAAAATTATAGAAGAATACAAGAGGGCCATTGGAAATTTTAATTTCCAATAAATCAAAATCTATTTACAGGCAAAATATATTAGACTCTTGTCACCTTGTGATAACAGTAAAATGACATGTTCAGTAACTAATTTATATCAACCTTCTCCAATTTTATACAATTATATCATATATGAAGTACTCATACATGGTATGTGAAAATGGGGTTTAATATTGAATATCTAATTAATACTGGGTGTTTCAATACGGCAAAACTCGGGAGCGTATACGATAAGGGAAATTAGAAAAAAAGTTCCTGTGAACACTGGTCTGAAAACGCCCTTTGAGGGAGCTAGAGCCCTTTGAAGATGGCTTCCAAAAACTGATTTTTGGTTTATAGCTCCGGAGCGGCTCCAGCCATCGCAACCAATTTTGGGACATTGCTGGCTATGGTTAACTTTGCTCAATGGCCTCTAATAATTCACCTTTTATGTTCCAAAATTGGTTGCGATATCTGGAGTCGTTCGGGAGTTATAAACAGAAAATCAGCTCCTCAGCCATCTCCCTGAAGAAGCGTTTTTGAACCCGTGTTTACGGGAATTTTTTTTTCACGCAAGGTATGCGCTCCCAAGTTTTTGCCGTCTATTTTAAAAACACCCTGTATAATTTTTGACATGTATTATTTTTTTTTAATATTTAGCTTAATACGCGGTTGTATACCACAAAAGCCAAGTATTTATTAATTAAAAATAATGAATGCGTTTGTATTTGAATGAAACTCTCTCATAACGTAACAGAAGTGGACAAACCCTCGAGAATGTATGTTGGACGATTATGAAAAGCTACACAGATTCATACTTCAATACAATTTAGCAAATTATATGCTTTATTTCTGCACGAAAATTGACGATTCCATTTGTATTGATGTATTGTGACAGCAATTCTCATCATTTTTTTGTAATTTTATCATAAATACCTAATTCAAATAGCTATGTGCTTTATAAGATTTTTACACGTTATACTTTATTTCACCACGAATGTGCTATTTAATTTACTTCGCAGTTTTTAAAGATTTTTTTCCTCTATTTCCTTTTGTAGCCTTTCTTCTAGCACTGTCGCGTATAGTTTGTATGCCGTATTTACTAATGTTACTCCCCTGTAATTTTGTTGTAGTTATAAGCACAAAGGAAAATAATGTAAATAATGTGGAAAAGAATCGGGTATAAGATACTAGAAGCTAAATCGTTAAGAAGTGGAAAGTTAACTTTAAATCGTAACGAATTCTTGAGTAAATGATTCTGGGAAAAAAGAATTATAATGGTGCATAAAGTACAGAGAAGCGTTAATTTATTATTCACCTGAGCCTTTTGAGAAACAAATATCTTCCTCGTTCCGTTATGTAAGAATTCAGGATATTACGGCATAATTCTGAATGTATTCCTGCCTATTGAAGGAATTTCATATAGTATTTTTTAAACCTTTGCGCATCTAACACCATCTAAAAGATTGAGATCGATTTCTAATTAAGGAATTTTGTTTCAATCGAGTCAGTCTGTTTCACATTTAATGTGAAAGTTTTCTTAACCATTTTGCATAGAATATTGCATAGATATCATTTATTACATTATTTTCACGTTATTGGGTACAGTATTATAGAATGTGTGTAAATAAAAATTACTATATTTAAAAATTATTCTATTGTGCAATATACATTTATCAAGCAATTGAAGTGCATTAATTCAATTCAGCATCTACGTTTTGTTCTAAAAATGTGGTAATTATTTACACCGTAATAAATAAATTACTGTTGCTCGATCAAACCGCATTAGGAATTGCATTTGCTTATAAAGATCAACGAGTTGCCGGCAAAACTCACCAAAGAGAGAAGGTCCGCAGAAAAACGCGAAGTAGCTTAACATTTACCATAAAATACAGCTTAAAGTTCTGCAAAGGTGCAATCTGAATTTATTTTCATGGGGAATCTTGAATAACTGCAGAAAACAAGGCACATTCGGTAGATTACTAACTTAATTCTCAATATAAAATTCGGAAAATTCACTTTAATTAACGTTAACTTTGACTGAGTGAACTCATGAAATTTAATTGCATCCAAATAGACAATTTTAAAAGTGCAGCCGCTAAACGCTTATTATTTAACGGAAACCCATCGCATTGTAATATTAATGATGATCGGATATTGTGACCGAAGTCGCACTCAAGCTGAGGTAGCTGAATTATTTCAATCATCCCGATCTATCACGGCTTTCTCAGGGTACAATTAGCAAAATATAAAGGCCCTATAGAGAATTGGGTCATGTCAGGAATCTGCCAAGACAAAGAAGAGAGGCAGTTGGAGATACAGAGCTGAACGTTTTGCTGGCTATTCAAGAAAACCCCATAATTTCGGCACGACAATTAGCGCAAAGATGCACCCTTACAGAATGCAAATGCTACAAGAATTGACTGATGAAGATCCACACCGACGAATTGAGTTTTGTGAACGAATGATGGACTTCATTGACCATGGTCACATACAGTTGGAACGGATTCTCTTTTCGGATGAACGTTCTTTCTCTTTGCATGGTGAAGTGAATCATCACAATTGTCGTTATTGGTCTGACCACAACCCCCATTGGATGCGGGAAACTCACACGCAACATCCACAAAAATTAAGCGTATGGGCTGGGATTATTGGAGATCGAGTGGTAGGGCCATTTCTTCTGAATGGTAACCTTGGTGGGCAGTTATATCTTTCTATGCTTACGGATGACCTGCTCCCAAATTCAAGGGTTCTATTTCCAAATCACAATCCAAATGACCTGGATGAGAGAATTTGGTTTCAGCAAGATGGTGCTCCACCGCACTATTCATTGCCAGTACGGGTCTATTTAAATCAAACTTTTCCAAATAGATGGATTGGTCGAAGAGGTGCACTTGAATGACCATCACGGTCCCCGGATCTCAATCCCCTTGACTTTTTTTATGGGTATATTTGAAAAGTACTGACCGACCTTCAGGATCAGAAATGGTTTTTATAACCGATTGGGTCTCTGCCAAGAAACAAATGGACACCATTTTGAACATCTCTAAAGTTATTTGTATACCCCATAACAAAAGATTTTTTTGCAGAGAAGTCGTTAAATCGTAGTTTAGTTTAAGAAGGTTCTCAAATGAAACTTCTTTTGCTAAGAGGGTGATTTTTTTGTTCAACGAAATAATGTTTATAATTTTGGGAAAACATATACTGCGTTATATTCCTCTTAATACAAGCTTTCACACGGTGAATCACTTAGGGGTGGCTTCACCCCCGGGGGTGGATATATGGAGAAACTGTAACCCGCAGATTGAGGGCTGGAAACAATTATAAAGAATGCCTATCATGTTTTTTCTCCCGGACTTCACCTTTTTGAGTTATAGAATTTATTCCTCTTAGAGTATCCACCCTGTATAGCTTTTAATTAAAAAAAAAATCTGAATAGTTTATTTCAACCAAAACCTTTAAAACAAATATATATATATATATATATATATATATATATATATATATATATATATATATATATATATATACATGGACCGCCATTAAGTTGGGCACATGGAAAAAATTTTATAATTGAAATTTCTGAAAAACTCTATTGCATGTCTGACAGCAAAAAAATTCATTGTGTCATTTGTCACGTGACTATAGATTTGGCGGCAATTTTTAGAAATGTTAACTGCGATGCTGAAAAATGGGTCAAATTGACAAGATATCGAAAAATTGTATTAAGAAAATGTTTTTCCCCTCTGCTTTTATTACGAAACATCATAAAATCTTGTTTTACCTGGAAATAATTTTAATAACATAAATTACATAATTTTAGGTATTTTAAATCATGAGGTGCACTTTAAACAGCAATAATTTTCATCCTTATAAGCCGAAATATTTAATTTTTCCAAAGCCAACTTGTTAAATTCAAAAATATGCCTTATTTCAAATGTACTAATCAATACTAAATTTAATAAGGATAAATAATGTGTTGTTAAGTTTTGATTACAAATATTAGTTCGTTTACATTTTAATTACCGGTTAAAATATCACTATACAGGGAATGAACACAACCAGTGAAGAGGCTAAATCGTATTTTCTTAATTTTCCTCTTACAAATTGTCTATTTTACAAATATTTGATTAATTTTAACCTAACATGATGTAATTTATGTTATTAAAATTATTTCCAAGTAAAACAAGATTTTATGATGTTTCATAATAAAAGCAGAGGGGAATAAATTGCATTTTTATTATGATTTGGTTGAAAATTGGCATGTGGGGTCCTTGTTGAATTCTAAATATATTTTCGTAATGCAATTTTTCGATATCTTGTCAAATTGGCCCATTTTTCGGAATCACGGTTAACATTTTTAAAATTCCCGCCAAATCCATGGTCACGTGACAAATGTCACAATGGATTTTTTGGTTGTTAGACATGCAGAAATTTCAATAATAAAATTTCTTTCTTTCTCTTTTATAGTATTCTTCTCTATTACCTTGTACACTCTGCCCTGCCTCCCAGTTATTCCTCATACTTTATTGCTCTGCTTCCCGCCTCTACCTTTGTTTTTTTCCTCTTGCACTTCCTTTCTTATAATAGACCCCGGTGTTTCCTTATCAAGTCCCAATACCCATTTTCCTTTATCCACCTCAATATAACACCATAATTTTTATTAATTTATCAAATACCAGTTTTTTTTCCTTAAGTCCATTCCACTTTTCCTTTCTCTCACACTTCACACTGGACCTATTAATTTATTTCCTTTACTCACTCTTTCCTCTACGTGTTCCCCATTGTTCTGTCTCATCGTATATCCCAGGCATCTGAATTCTTTTACTTGCTGCACTTCTTCTTCTCTCCATTTCTACTCCTCGCTTTTCCTCCCCCCTCCTTCTGAACATCATTATCTTTGTTTTCTTCGTGTTTACTTCTAGTTCTTTTATTTCCATGTATCTTTTCAACATCTTCATTATCTGCTTCATTTCTTTTTCCTCCTTGGACATCAACACTATCTCGTTTGCGTACACCAGCGACCACACCTTCAATTTCCCTACCACCAATCCTCCTATCTGCTGCTCTCTTAATGTTGTCTATCACTCTTCTTCCCTTCCTGAACCCAGCCTGACCATCAGGCAGCAGTTTCTTTTCCTCTATCTCCTTTTGTCGTCTTTCTTGTAGTACTGTCGCATATAGTTTGTATGCTGTATTTACTAATGTCACTCCCTGCCATTTTTCACTTCTTTTCTTACAATACATCTATTGAATCTTCAGAACAGATCATTGCCTTATTCTAACCCTGCATTAACTTTTGAAACTACCGTATAATCTAAATACAAAATATGATCGTGCTTGAAAACCAAGGAGCTTGGATAAGTTAGTAATCTACTAAAAACAAAATATTACGATCTATGGCGTTCGAACACCAAAAGAAAGCCCTAAATAAATCAAAATAAAAGTGGTTCAAACATAGTCCAGTGTGGCGATTTTAATTATGGCAGTTTCTTTTTTTTAAAAGCACAATACAAAATGTTTCTGTAGCTTTTATCGTACAAAATATTGAATTTTATACATAAAGGACACACACAGAAGTTTACTTGCTTAGTAGCAGGTTTAATTAATATTAAACGGCGGTACAAATGCAAATATAAAAGTGCTTATATTGGAAGTATATTTCCCATAAAGCAAAATTCTCACTTTTAATTTAAACGTTTATGTCACAGTTTAATAAGCTACAGCTATAGTTGTTATTAGTTATTCCTACACTACCACCTTAATAATAGTACATGTATTGAATTCCTCACTGTTCCTCAAACAATATAATAAAAAAATGTAACGTAACTTCCTCTAACTTCTTCGACAACGCCTCTGCTATATAAACACATATTATTCCACTTAGTTCGAAATTGCTATATTACTTTTTCCTCCACATCGGCTGCCAACACAAACACTTATATAAAAACACAAAAGTTATGTGAGTCTATTAGCACTACTCGGAAAAAGAAATCCCAAAAATAACCACGTCGTTGCAATAAAATCTTCTTGTCTACCATTTTTTAGGAGAGAACACTTATATAATATACTGATACGCCACGATATTTTCCACAATAGAAGCTTTAATTTTCGCTACGAACCAAAGCTTAATTTTTTTGTAAACTTTAGAGTCTTCCTTATATTATAATGATTAATTTAGTAGTGGAAGCATCCAAAAATCTTTTAGTTTCATTTAAAATAATTGACTTAAGCCATCACGTATGTTTTTACTCTATGTTCAAATAACACCATAAACGTCATTACACGGTACGTTCGACTGCCAGTATCGTAACATTCTTAAAATATGCTTAAAAAATCCCACAACCAAATACTCCTACGCACGATCATAAACGTACGGTAAAAATACAATATATTACGAACATTTAGCATTCATGAAGAGTAGCTCAATCTAATGTAAATTTTGCAATATTACGTTCTACTCGATGAGGAAATTAAGTACTGTAACAAGCATTAAAACCTTAACATCCAAATCAGTAAGGAACTACATACGAGGTATGATAATATAGTTTGAAGAAACGTGTAACAGTTACTTATTTAAAAAAGACCACCACACTCTTCAAAATTCTCACAGCGAGCCGTTTTTCGCATTCAAAATTGCTCCTCTGTTACCCCTGGCTGTGCATTTGTGAAAAGCTAGGAGGCATGTGCACCTCATGGCAACCAAGGAATTACCACAACCATGCTCATAGACTCCTGAGTATTGTTTTCCGATTTTCTGAGCTCGGTCCCTTATCCTTAATTCATTTACGTTCTATTCTTTCTGTCACTTTTACTGTGATCTTCCTATCAGTTGGAAAATTAACAAAAGTACTCATTATCAGACTCATTATTGTAACATTCGCGATATCGGATATAATCTTAATGCTGTTTATCGACACCTTGAACAATTCCAACTTGACATTTTGTTTCTATGCGACACAAATCTTCTCTAAAAACTTCAAGTTTCTCCAATACAATGTATCTTTCGATATAAAGGAGGAGTGTGTACGTATCTCAAGGGGAACATCGCTTGCAAGAGGTTTTCTTCTGCGGGTAATAAAAAATTCACCGTTAGTTGGTTCACACATTGTGGTCCCATATTTGTGAAATTTTACTGTTTTGTCCACAGGTGTCCCAATAGCAATAACTTCCGCTCTTGTTTCCATCTTAGAACATATCGATTCTGGGAGATTTCAATGTTCATAACTCTAATTGAATTCAAACTTCATCTAAAATCAATCCTGCTGGTTATAGAGTAAAAACATTTGCTATTTAACGTGATCTTACACAAATGATTTCTGAATCTATCGAAATCCCTAATAGCCCTAACCCTACTCCACATCTTCTAGACCTCTTTCTTACATCAAGCCCACTTGTTTACAAAACTTCAGTTCTTTCCCCACTAGGTTTGCATGATTATTGTATAATACAAATAACTTCTACTGCCTAAAATATCTCTGTTGATCACTACACTACTAGAACTTTCTAGTATTTTAAGTTAGCTAACTGGCGTGATCTATGGGATTTCTTTGCAACCTTCTTTTGGGGTGAATATTGTTTTAAGTCGGCCTCTCCTTCCAGTATCATCGGCATAGAGTCAAAAAACATAACGGTATTGGTCATTCTGGATCTCAACCCTAGCTCAATGAGGCTTGTGATGATGCAACATTTTTCAAAAATAAAAAGGTTAGAAACGGGAATCCAATAAAACGGTTGAGAGTCATGCAGACTACGTGAGTAATAGACATACCAAAGCTAAAAAATTGTTCGAACAACAAAAATGCAATGAACAGGCTACATGTCGTAAATTCTGGTCTTTAGCTAAAGCCGTTACTGAAAATTTTGGTAAATCTTTATTTCACCCCATGGCATCTTTTGACGAATTTTTTTTAATGATTAGGTCTATAATAATATATATATATATATATATATATATATATATATATATATATACATATAGATATACATATATATGTGTGTGTGTGTCTGTGTGTCTTTGTGTCTGTGTGTCTGTGTGCCTGTGTGTCTGTGTGCCTGTGTGCATGTGTGCCTGTCTGCCTGTGTGCCTGTGTGCCTGTGTGCCTGTGTGCCTGTGTGCCTGTGCCTGTTGTCTGTGTCTGTGTGTCTGTGTGTCTGTGTGTCTGTGTGTCTGTGTGTCTGTGTGTCTGTGTGCCTGTGTGCCTGTGTGCCTGTGTGCCCGTGTGCCCGTGTGCCCGTGTGCCCGTGTGCCCGTGTGTCTGTGTCTGTGTGTCTGTGTATCTGTGTGTCTGTGTGTCTGTGTGTCTGTGTGTCTGTGTGTCTGTGTGTCTGTGTGTCTGTGTGTCTGTGTCTGTGTGTCTGTGTGTCTGTGTGTCTGTGTGTCTGTGTGTCTGTGTGTCTGTGTGTCTATGTGTCTGTGTGTCTGTGTGGTCTGTGTGTCTGTGTGTCTGTGTCTGTGTGTCTGCGTTTCTGCGTGTCTGCGTGTCTGCGTGTCTGCTGTGTTCGCGTGTCTGCGTGTCTGCGTGTCTGCGTGTCTGCGTGTCTGCGTGTCTGCGTGTCTGCGTGTCTGCGTGTCCGCGTGTCCGTGTCCGCGTGTCCGCGTGTCCGCGTGTCCGCGTGTCCGCGTGTGTCGCGTGTGCGGTGTGCGTGTGCGTGTCGTGTGCGCGTGTCGTGTGCGTGTGCGTGTGTGCGTGTGTGCGTGTGTGCGTGTGTGCGTGTGTGCGTGTGTGCGTGTGTGCGTGTGTGCATGTGTGTGTATGTGTGTGTGGGTGGGCGCGCCGCGTGCGCGCGTGCGTATGTGCGTGCGTGCGTGCGTGCGTGCGTGCGTGCGTGCGTGCGTGTGTGTGTGTGTATTTTTTTGCGTCAGTCTCATTACTTAATGATTGTGGAGAAGATACGCTACTAATTACTAATGTCAGGTTGCGTTGACGCACCCTGTATGTAGGATGTTATAATGACGTGTATTATGTGTTTTGAGTACGGCTGTATTGAGTCCAGAGTGGCTACTGAATGAATTCGATGACGAGAAATGATTTCTCCATGAAATAATTGTAAAATTTGTAAGTAAGAACATGGCGGTGTTTTGTAATTAAACGCGTGCTTGTATAGAGGGTAGCATCAATCGGCCCTAAGAAATTTTGAGTGATTACCATTGGTGAATTGAAGAAAGGAAGTAAGACATGTTTAAAGATGGATGGCTTAAGGTATAAATAAGTCTGTGTGTCTGTGTGTCTGTGTGTCTGTGTGTCTGTGTGCCTGTGTGCCTGTGTGCCCTGTGTGCCCTGGTGTGCCCGTGTGCCCGTGTGTCTGTGTCTGTGTGCTGTGTATCTGTGTGTCTGTGTGTCTGTGTGTCTGTGTCTGTGCTGTGTGTCTGTGTGTCTGTGTGTCTGTGTGTCTGTGTCTGTGTCTGTGTGTCTGTGTGTCTGTGTGTCTGTGTGTCTATGTGTCTGTGTGTCTGTGTGGTCTGTGTGTCTATGTGTCTGTGTGTCTGTGTGTCTGCGTTCTGCGTTTCTGTGTCTGCGTGTCTGCGTGTCTGCGTGTCTGCGTGTCTGCGTGTCTGCGTGCTGCGTGTCTGCGTGTCTGCGTGTCTGCGTGTCTGCGTGTCTGCGTGTCTGCGTGTCTGCGTGTCCGCGTGTCCGCGTGTCCGCGTGTCCGCGTGTGCTGTGCGGGTGTGCGTGTGCGTGTGTGTGTGTGTGTGTGCGTGTGTGCGTGTGTGGTGTGGTGTGCGTGTGTGCGTGTGTGCGTGTGTGCGTGTGCGTGTGTGCGTGTGTGTGTGTGTGTGTGTGTGTGTGCGTGCGCGTGTGTGTGTATGTGTGTGTGGGTGGGCGCGCCGCGTGCGCGCGTGCGTATGTGCGTGCGTGCGTGCGTGCGTGCGTGCGTGCGTGCGTGCGTGTGTGTGTGTGTATTTTTTTGCGTCAGTCTCATTACTTAATGATCGTGGAGAAGATACGCTACTAATTACTAATGTCAGGTTGCGTTGACGCACCCTGTATGTAGGATGTTATAATGACGTGTATTATGTGTTTTGAGTACGGCTGTATTGAGTCCAGAGTGGCTACTGAATGAATTCGATGACGAGAAATGATTTCTCCATGAAATAATTGTAAAATTTGTAAGTAAGAACATGGCGGTGTTTTGTAATTACACGCGTGCTTGTATAGAGGGTAGCATCAATCGGCCCTAAGAAATTTTGAGTGATTACCATTGGTGAATTGAAGAAAGGAAGTAAGACATGTTTAAAGATGGATGGCTTAAGGTATAAATAAGAAAGTCAGGGATTGAGTGAGTTGAAGTTAAGCTTTTTCGTTCTTGGCTGTTGCTTGTGGTGAAGGTTGGCGGAAGACGCGCGCAAAGGGTGTGTGATAGAATGGGATGGTGTTGGAGTTATATTTGTGAATTTTAATGAGGCAGTAATTGTTTAAACAACTGCGTAACCCGAACCGGGGATGAATCGTAAAAGACATTCATAAATAAAACAATAATAAAATTGAGATTGAAGATAAAATTAGTTTGTGTTTTTCTTCAAGAAAATAATAAGTGCGTAAGCAGATTTGAATAAAGATAACAGTTGTAACGTTAGTAGCGTCAAGAATAGCGCGTGTTCTGGTAACGAGATTTAGTTAAAATTATTTATGGGACCACCTTTTAAGTGAACGAAGTGTTCGTTGTATATTAAGCCAATGTTTAAGTAACGTTATATGACATTGAAAGTTTATTTGTATAAGGGACTAAATTGGTGTAAAGGTTGCTAGAAATTTTTTTAAAGAGGCAACCAAATGTTTACCGTTATTACATGTTTTTGGGAGTAATAACCTCGCATAGTGAACTATTCGCGAGTGCACAGAGCAGTAAGTTTTGTTGAGCATTTGTAATGTGCTTCAGGCAATTGACAATTTTAAAAGTAAGCTTTGCATATTTTAATTTTCAGATTTATGAGCAACCGGAAAGGTTTTATTAGCCAGGTTGATTGCAAAATTTTTCATGTTAGTTTATTTAACGCATTACAATTAAAGTATAATTAAAGACAAGAGTTTTGAGAAATTATACAGGTACGGATGTCTATTACGATTCAGAGAGATTATTTTGAAGTAACATTTATTAAGCCGAAGACATTGATCTTCTTTTATTTAGGAATTTCCAAAATTAATTACCGAATATTGGATGAAGAAATATTTTATTCAGTAATAAGTAGAAATTTAACGTTATATGTATACGAGGGATACGCAGAAAATATTTAGTTACCGTATTATAACTTTTGTTTTGGATATTTTAGTTTACGAGGTGTATTCAAAAAGTTTTTAATAACCTGGGTAGTACTAAATATATTGGAGTTTGAGTTGGATTGTTTTGGACGAGTGTTTGTTTTAGAACCCTCGTGTACGAGTTTACTGAGTAAGCACAATCCTACTTTCCACAATCAAGTAGGGTTAATTAACATCCAGCTTAAGACAATTATTTTAGCGAAGTTTCGATTGTGGTGGCGCCTAGAGACATATTTTCCCGAATTGAGCTATTTGAGTATAAGTGTAAGGTGTTTGAGTGTATTAATCATTCATTTTACTTATTATTTCGACCACGCCCATCTCCCTGTTAGCTGGCTTGGCAACCCGCTTACATTAGTAAGCATACACGACGCCTAGTGCGGTTTGGACGTGTAACACTAATCATCTCTTCTTATTGCGCTATAAAACCAATTCATGTAGGATACGAGCTCCTAGAATCGATTATCAGTAGGCTTGATTTGAATAAGGTCACTGGCCCAGGTGTTATCCCAGCTATTGCTTTTAAGAAATGTTGCTCCGGATTAGTACCGTTCCTATTTATGATTTAGTCGGTCTCTGTTTTCAGGGAAATTTCAGTTACTGTGGAAATTGGCAAACGTTCAACCTATTTAGAGAAAGGGCGACACAACCGATCCCTATTATAGGGATATAGTTATAATAACTACCGACCAATTGCCTTCACTTCCCTTTTATCTAAAGATACTGAAAAATCCATCAAACGACAGCTACTTTCTTTCCTTGAACCTAACAAATTCATGACTGACCATCACTATGGTTTTAGGCAGAGCCGTTCAACAGGTAATCTTCCTTGGGATATGACCCACGTTTGGAACAAGGTCTGATTTCATTAGCAACTCACTCTACCCATTGCTTTACCGTAGTTCATTTCAGTCAACTCATAATGATAAACTACCTTCTATGTCAAATCAAGACATCAAAGCGGAAATGGCAAGTTCAATCAACGTATCAACGTATCCCGTATTGGAGACGTAACAAACTAGTTAAATTTAATGCTAACAGAACTCAATATTACCTTGTGCCTGCCAAAAAAAGATTGATCAATTACTGTTGTAAATATATAGCTCAGATCTCAGATGTTAGGTGCTCAGGCTATATTACTTTATTAAAATGGCCGTATCTTTGAACTTATCGTGTTATCGTGGGTTAACCATCTTTTGCCAGCTACTAAAGCAAATGCTCGTTAAATAGGTTTTATACTGATCTAACCAGTATTTTACCCCAAATTCTGCAATGTAAAGCCAAATTCGGACACATGTATAGAATATAGTTATCTTCAATACTCTCCCGATATCATTGACCATATTCAAAGAAGAGTGGTTAGGTTTATAAATGACTTGTTTTTAACTTCTGACATACAGTCCCTTGAGCATAGAAGAATCGTTACAATTCTTTCTTCGCACTATCGGTAATACAATAGCTATTGAGCAGCTAAATTACAGTCTTTGCTAGCGATACTAGGTTCGCTGGTTCATCAGTATGCAGTATAAATTTATACTTGTCGTACTTAGCGATGGAATGATCTTCTTGGTTCCTGTCTTCCTCTCACCGAAGCTAAAAATCAAACTTTCCACCAACAACTTAAGCTTTAGACAGTTTCACTACAGTATACCAAATGAACTTTTAACCCTAACTTGTGAACTTTAATAATCAATTCGAATACACTATTATGTGATGAACTTAACAATAACAACTTTTAACAGCGGAAGAGGCCGTCTAGTCTAAATCAAAAAAAAATTCATAGTAATTAAAAAATAACAAAAGGCGCTACTTAATATACTATAGTGGGTTAATTAACTTACTAAGATTTTCTCAACGTTTCCAAAATTCTGATTCTCAT
Source organism: Vesta saturnalis (assembly GCA_036346205.1). Classification (NCBI taxonomy): domain Eukaryota; kingdom Metazoa; phylum Arthropoda; class Insecta; order Coleoptera; family Lampyridae; genus Vesta; species Vesta saturnalis. The sequence continues at coordinate 782,265 of JARFJB010001864.1, read as the reverse complement.
TGATCTCACCAAAATTTTATGGAACAACGAATAAAAGTTATTTCTCCCAATAAGGTCTTAATAAAAAAGAATTTATTAACAACCTGAGGTTAGTTTCTGAGGTGTTACTGGATTACCCCTTTTCCTAAAATCAATTGCACGTAGTAAACGTATCGTATTACATATAAACAAGGTTTAAAAAAGCCCTGTCATACTTTGAATTTGTATTCGTAGTTAATAAAAGCAATGGCCACTATAAATAACGCTACTTTGACCTGCCATAACTTAGACGTCCCTTCACAGCAGTGATCTCCTAACATGTATATGGAATTGCCATATTTCTGTTGAAAAATGACATAGGGGTTAATACTCATAGATAATACGGCAGATCTCTTCATTCATGCTAAACTAGGTTGGATTGAAATCACGTTTGTCCTGTAACGAATTTTGATTTAAGGGTCTAATATCAAATACCTCTGACCCGAAAGTTTCACCGTATTATTGTCGGAATTCCATAAGCTTCTAATCGTTCAATTTATAAACAACCGTGTACAGTTGCAGTTACATTAAGTCAAGATGGTTTTGTTTCGAATGTTGAAATTTTTTTTGTGCTAGATAGTGCAAAATGTTTAGCTTAGTAGGTAATGATCACGATAAAGGATTTATCTGAAATGTTTTATTTTTTACTAAATGCTTTTCGTAACAAAAGCTTGAACATTTTCGTTTGATTTTTTGTTAAATACCATTAAGGTTGAAGACCACTTTGTGTGCTTGGAAAAGCTTTAATCTAATGCCAGTCACACAAAAACCGTTCTTTATTTCTTATTTTTAGATTGAGTTGTGATTGAAATTCAAGTAGTTGTTAAGGACTCAATATACAATCGTAAAATTATTTCAAAAATCAATTGAATTAATCCATTATCAAACTATACATAGATCTAACAGTAATTATGGTTGTATAACATAAAATTACTGATTATCGAACATTTCTGGCTAAAAATAAATGGCAATGGCGGAAAGATTAAATTAATACTGAACTCGTTTTTTATTGGTTTAGAAAAATACGAAAACCCAAAATGTGTTTATACATGGTAACCTACCGAAAAGTTACGTCACTGTAGGTTTTGTCACCCAGAAATCAGTCAAACGTTATTTTCATTATGTTAGTCAGATCATTTAGGGTAATCCGGGTAGTTATTGGCCTCTTAAAGGGACTAGTTATGTTAATTTGCACAATTTATTTTTTTTTATAATATCATATCTCATTAGTCATAACATTGAAAAGCGAAAGAGCATATTTTCTTGCCTTTCCTGCCGAGCCCGGGTAGAAAATAATTATTCCGAGGACACTGCAACCATTCAAGCAAGGCCCTTTCGGGTACTTGACCAATTACAATTCCACTATGTGGATTTAGTTAATATGCCTCGACTAGCTACAGTATAGTGCGGGAATGAGTTTTGTTTTTAGACTCGTATATAACCATTAAATAATCAGTTACGAGCAAGTTTTATACATTTATTTAAACAAAATAAGACTCTTGTTAATAAAAGAACATTGAACAATTCTGGAAAAAAAAATAAATGAATACTATAAACATGAGTATAAATTAATTAACACGTTATGGTAAATAAATAAATTTTGAGATTATATAATAAATGGGCGTTTTCGCCTGGACCCCTGATGTACAGACCACCAACCTAGACGGCGGGTATAGATGGTAGCTATCTTGTGAGTGGGCACATTGCAGTTAGGAAATTTCTTCCTGTCAGTATTTTCCTGTAATCAACGTCATTTACACGTTTTGAAAATATGAACATAAATGGCATGCCGGTTTTGAAGTAAAAGTAACGTTATAAACGTTTTTAGTGTTACTTCGGAAGAATATGTGTATATTTCACCATATCATTTGGATAATTAATTACACAGATAAGTTGTATTTGGAAATTTCATTTAGTGGATTTTATGCGTATATGAAATGGTATACCAGATGTGATGTTTATATCATTGAAGGTCAATGAAGCGTTTATTATTATGCATAAACAGGAGCGTTAGTTAATCTTTTGAAATTGCTCACTATTTATACGACTGGGATGGTTTTAAATGGGAAATTTTACTCAAACGTTTTAATTAAATTAAGAATAGGAAATAACCTTGCGCAATTTAAATAATGCCCGTATTGTACTCGTATTATATCATTACGAAACAACCTGTTTTATTTATTTACTTCCGTGAATGCAAATTGAACGTTTTCGTTAGGTCTGGGGTTGTTTATTTCCGATACTGTGGATACAAGGAGATTTTGGATATACATATATATATATATATATATATATATATATATATATATATATATATATATATATATATATATATATATAGGGAGTTCGATTATGAGTTCGCTCGCGGCCAAGATAATCTCAAGCCGAACTTAGTGAACTCTTAGTGATCCTAATTATTCAAAGTTAATTTGGACACTTTAAATAAGTAGAATCTTAAGGGTGAAATAATAATAAGACGTTCCAAAGGTGCTAACGTTTTTTTGATCATCCTATCCTTCGAGGTACGTAGAACGAAGGGACAGGTTGGAGATTGTTCCTCGGACGCTAAGTTCGAGGGAAAAGGGTTTCGTAAAGTTACTTTACATTTTGGATCCGAAGCCACCAGTAGTAGAACAACGTCACTAGGTAACTAGTTACAACTCGTCGAGGCACGAGAAGGTGTATAAATAGGTACTTACGTTTGTGGTTGGGGAAATTAAAATAGAAAATAAAGAAACTGGAACTAGGATATTGGAAGACAAGGAAGTATGTTTGGATAGTATTAGAATTAAATATATAACAGGCAGGTTATAATAAATTAATAATGGACAGGTTATACTAAGCAGACAGGTAATTCTCAGGATCAAGTACGAATGAACCAAATTGAATGAGTAGAATGAGTGAACACGGTTATTTATAGGGCATTTACTAGGAGAGGGAGAATGAGTGTGAAACTGATAGTATTTTTAGACACTACTACATTCAGTTGAGGAATGAAATAGGAAAGAAGTTTTAATAGGAATTTCTTTGCAAGGACAGGAAAATTAATTTCCGTATGCACGACTCGACTTCTTAGCATGCAGTCAAAGACTTCTTCTATGTTCAGGAATGGCCCTATAAGGGTCTCTTTGTGCTATAAGGTATTCTCGACTCCATCAGATGATGATGTGCTGTCTCTGTTGACAGTCCTGCTCTATAAGCAACGTAATCCTGGTAAAGTAGATTAGTTACTAATAATCCCACCCTAATGTATTTATCGAGGAGTTTTTCCATTGCTTTAAGTGTGCATGACGTAAGGCAAATGGGACGATATGCTCTTGTATGTGATTAGTTTTTGGAATAAATACTACTCTAACGACTCTGCATCTCCGAGAAAGGTACTTCGTTGCTAAACTGACTCTTAGAGCAGAGTAAATTAATTAGGAGTTCTGGCCAGTCCTGGGCAGATTTCTCCAGATCCCGGTGATGTGTATAGTTTGAACGAGTTGATTGCCCATTTAATTCAAAGGAGTCACCGTTGTAGCTGTTATCCAGCTTGGTTTTGATGCCTTGTAACTCATGGCACTCAAGCGCATGCTTTGTAGCTCTTCAGGTGCTTGATTTAATAGTAGTTCCGAACCAGGAAAGTGTACCCGAAGAAGTTGGGTCATAGTCTTCTCTTTTCCTGTTTTCGTGCATTCACCGATGTCTAGCTGGATGTTAGCGCTTGGTTTATTTGGTTAAAATCCTGGCACTATCCGGAATCTTTGCAGTACTCCTTCACGATGCCCTTTTAGCTTTTCTCGGTGCTCTGTTGTATTCAGTGAGCGATGTCCTGTAGGTCTCCCAATCTCCTATACTTTTCGCCATGTTGGGGAACAGTTATCTTCAAAGACAGAGACAATCGTGCCTGCCAGCGACTTCATGCCAATCGTGTCTCGTATGGTTAATATTTACCATAGATTCTTTTATTCTCGAACTTAGGGATATTTAAGATGTTAAATGTAGAAATTGCAGGAGGAAATACTGAGTTCTGTCGTATAAGGTTATTGATAATTTGGATACATTCGAATATAAATTTTGGAAACATTAATTTAGTTACAATTTTATTTGGCGATTTGCAAATTGGAGTTGGACATTGTGCCCAGTTTTATGGGAATAGCATTTATATTTTTCGGTTTGTTTGTTTGTAAATAGATTGAAGTTCCTAAAGTACGATTATGTTCCAGGCGTTGACGAGAGTAGAATAGTAAAAGGAATTTTATATGGTAGTTTAATATTTTCTAGTATATAATGGATAATACTATTTTTGAGTAATCGTTAATTCATACTTTAGTTTGAGTTGAAATTATGTCATTGGAAATTCCTTCTTTGTAGCTAAAATTACTTTACGAAAGCGTACTTTGCAGATTGTATGACGGGATATCATCTTGATAAATAATTTTAAGAAGATAAAGAGTGTAATTTTTATAATACTTTGGTTTGGAGTTGATTGAGGCGACGAAAACAAATCATATTACACAATTTTTTCTGTGTGCCTAGACAGCGTAGTTAATGCTAGTGGCGTAATTTTTCAGCTCGGTTCCCGAAAATCATCTAGTTTTTACAATGCTTACGATTTGAATAAAATTGTTTTTTTATGATTGGTGATTTGGCCTCAAATGTAATATCGCGAAACATGTTAAAATTCGGCAGTAGTGTGAGTCGCCGTCGAGATATTGAGGAAGTTGGTTATTGGACACTGGACGCGTGATGTGAGCGTGCGGGCGCGTTAAATTTACTTACACACTACCAGGTGCATGATGCTGTCGTTTGGGAGCCGTACCGTTCACTTTTGTGGATTTTTGAGAGAATTCAATGATCCCGGGGACCTTCTGTGTTGTATTGCATTAGTAGGAAATGCCAATTCCGTGACCATTGAAGAAGAATAGTGTTAATTTTAGTGCTAAATCTTTAGATTTGGGTTATTTCGCCCTTAGGCGGATTCTTAGATTGTAGTCAGTAAATTTAACAGTGCATTACGAAGATAAACCCGCGATCACAGCTGTTCCAACGAATAACAGAAATTGCAGTAATTGTAATATCGTTTTAATAAATTGTGTATATAAAGGTTAAACAGCTAATAATCACCTAGTTTTGGCTTAAATAATTCTCACTGCCGAATTCGTGTGACCATAATTTTACGACTGTGAAGTTGCTGCATTGGTAGCGGCGTCAGGGAGATTCCACAGGATTGGCGCCCACCGATCCATTACCTAGAGGCTCAATCATACGAGAAATACCCATACCGCTGTGCAAAGGAAAGGAGCGAACTCAGAGTTGTCAATTGATGCAAACTTAATGTAATTAATTCCATGAATTTTTTTTATTTGTTGCCGATTTTAATAAAGTGTTCTTTTTAATTATATTTGTCAGGCGACTGAATATGATTTCTTGTGTTTAGCTTTGCATAAAAGCCCGATAGGCGATTAAGATTAAAGTTTATTCGCTCGTGATTCATATCATTACGGTCTTTGTACTATTTTATTATATTTTGATTCTTGTATACTAAAATTTCATACTACGACAATTTGTTAAATTGGTGTTTTCGACGTTATTATTATTCCTTTAAGGTGTTTATTAAAACTAAGGTACTAAAGTATATGATTTTGGGAATTTGAACCTTGCAGGAGTCACCTGACTTAACTATTAGATTTTACAAAACTGAATGTGTTTTAACATCTGCATCAATACTCTCATTGCTTAATTTATATTAAATTATATTAATATTAATGAATTAGGGTATTATTTCGTACGAGTTTCGAGTGCAAAAATATATGTGATCTCATTCCTTTGTCATTGCGTATTATTAATTAGGTACGTGGTACCAGATTGAAATGAGATATTTTGACAACGTTCAAGTTACCGAGTGATTTATTTATTTCATGGGAATTTTTTAATGCAACTTTACAGCGGCAACGTTCAATTATTTTTTTATACTCTTAATGAAATCTTTTACGTAACAATTTGTGGTAACTTTCCTTATTAGATTATTTGCTATTTTGTTTTTTTATAGACATAATTTTCTTTTTAAGAGTTAACGTAACGTAAATATAGAATAAATAAAATCGTTGACCAATCATCTGGTCCATTAGCACTTCATATCATTGCAATCACGTGAAAATATTTTGCTGAGACTGTCAATTCACTGATTCACCTGGTTTGTGATAAAAGGTATGCAAGTTTTTTTGATTGTTTGGACCTTAGCTGTGAACTATTATCATTTAGATATTATGACCCCTATATTGACATTTGTAAACGTTCTGGCGCCCATATGGTTTATGAGTTGCTCTTATTGTGTTATATGTACTACGAGCTAATCTAAATTCGAAATTACTAACACGCCCACTCCTTTTATTCCACTGAGCTGTCGGTCCCTTCCGTATACCTATCTTCCAATCTACTGCCATTTAACAATCCAAATGTTTAGTTCCTTCTTATAAGATGCCCAATTGGTTTTTGTCATATTAATTTACGCTAAATATACTGTTTACACAGTAATACCTCTACCTATGGCACTCTACCAAAATAAATTACAGACATTGGCCACTACCACACAATTATGCATCAGTAATTGGCCGCTAATGTATTTTTTTTGTGAATGTCTAACAATAATTATTATTATTATTACTAACTTACACTAATTAATATTAGGTACGTACCTAGGTATTAATGATGGAAGGCGGGTATGTTACAGTGAACAACTTTGTATAAAATAGAGTTTTATTTAGGTACTTACATTTTTGTTAGAACATGTTGGACAATTAAACCGTGCAGTTTCATTGTGATTGTCATTCTGATTTAAAATATACTTTAAGTGGTACATACAAAACAAATTCGTTTATGGATGGTAAGGTTTGTGAAAGGACTTAGAACAAAATCTTATATTACATTGATTTTGGTTTTTTGAGGTACAAAATGTCGTCTATTTTCTTTTTCCTTTTCTACCACTGTGCTGCCAGTTTCGTCTCCTGTTAGAAAGATGTTACTTTCTCTTAAACTGGCTTGTTCATTGCGACTATTTTTTCTTGGAAAGTCCTTCATCTTTCTTTTTGCTTTTCATTTCATCTTTCACCTCTTTTTTCTTTGTAATTTTCAATCTTTTATCCTTCTTTGCTTCTTTAAATTCTTCCTCTTTTTTCTATATCTCCAATTTTGTTATGTGATCTCTTATTCTTTCACTATCCCTTTCTTCTTTTCTTCTGGTACTTGTGGCCAAAGAAGTATTTTTTAGAGAGCTGACAATTAGTGTTTAGGGCGTTTCAATAACTAACATATCTGGTTTTATTGTTTCAATTACAGTAACTTGGTTATCTCTAATATCTCCAGCCGGCATTTCGATGTTTTCAATGTCGTTAGCTAACGTAGCTGCCTGAAAAACCGGAAGACCATTTTCGAAACTACAGGAATGTTCTCGATTTTCAGTGAAACAAATGTCTCCAAATTATTGGCAAAGGTATAAATCCCTACGGAATATTCTGTAGGTTTGTACAGTTCAGTGTAACTATTGGTGTGGTCTCCATTTGTAGGTAGTTTAATTCTTGTTAATTGTCTCTCTTTTCGTTTTCTGCATAGGGCTGCTCTCATCCAAAGTGCTCTAATCACTTCGCTAGCTACTGGGCTATACTTTCTAGATTATGCTGGGTTAAAGCCTCCCAATCACAAATATTCTGCGGTATTGTAACGGAGCCATACACCTTCACAAAGATTGGCACCAGTTACGATTCTCTACTAACAAGCTTATTTCAAGTTATTGATGACCACTCTTAAAGCTGTTAGAGGCTAGGTAAGGTTATTATCTAGTCACGTTATCCTTTTAGTGCTAAAAGTACAACACTGGTATGTGCTACTAGTCTGGAAACAAGGCCGGTTTTTTTAAATAGTTCAACCTACGCTTTCTCACAAAATATTCATCTGCAAAAAGCTTATTTGATGTAAAATGAGTATTTTAACAAACACTATATTTTTTGTGCTAAACAATTAGTGTTATTGTGCTGGTGAAATTCCGTTTCTGGAAATCTAATGAAATATAAGAAATGCTGGCAGAATTCGCAACTTGCAAGGTTCAATGATTTTAACGGCAAGTTTATGGATCGTCCGTGTTTGATTCAACGATCAGGACTATTCTAGAATCTCTGTTATTAAATGTAGACCTTTGAAAATATATTTTGTTTATGGGTGACTAGACCAAAATAAAGATTATATGTCTCGGTTGCTTCAAATTTTGTTACTGTTGCGTACGGTCGTAGTCATAAAAATCGGGACCAGGGGTAGCAAATCTTATTTTTTAACCATGCTTTTCTGTAAGGCAGGTAATAGAGATGGGTAACTATAGAGTTAATTCACAATTATACGGGAATGCTCATTAGTGCGTCAAAGTGCAATATCTCAATAAATATGAATTTTAAAAGGAAATGTTTCCTATCAAAGTTTTGGTGTTCGTTTTCGTATTTTAAAATTATTTTTCAATATACCTACAGGGTGCATCATAAATGTGTGCGGTAGTTACAAATTGTTTTTTTAAAGGAACCCCCCATTTTTTTGCCATACTCGGATTTATCGTCAAATTTACCGCTTTCGAATTATTTGGAAAATTATGAAAATTTTTACAGCTGCTGGGTCCACAAAAATCGATGCTGTACCCTGACCTCTATAAACTTCGCAATCGGTATTCTGGGGTTCTAAGAAAACCTAATATGCTACGATTTGACGTATTTTAATTTAGCAAAAAGTCTACTACAACCTCCGAAATATTCATCAGAAGTTTCATGATTTCAAACATTGCTTATTTTAAATGGAATACCCCGATTTTTAAACCGCTTTGGATTTATCGTTAAATTTTAAGGTCGGTTTATGTAAGGCGTCTTATCTTTAAAATTTACCGTTTCCGAATTATTCGGTAAAATTAAAAAAATTATATAATTTTTATTTTCATAAAAATTAGGGTGTTTCATTTGAAATAAGCAATTTATTGAGGTTTGAAGTTATGCAGCTTCGGATGAATATTCTGGGGGTTGCAGGGGACCTTTTTTTTTAATTAAAATATGTCATAACGTAGGTTATTAGGTTTTTTTAGAGCACCAGAATACCGATTCCGGAATTTTCAAAGGTCAGGGTACAGCACCGATTTTTGTGGTACCCTTTAGCTGTAAAAATTTTCAAATTTTTCTCAATAATTCGAAAACGGTATTTTTTTGAGATAAAACATCTTGCATAAATTAACATTAGTATTTGACGATACATCCGGATATGGCAAAGAAATTGGGGGATTCTATTTTAAAAAACGTAATTTCTTACTGCCATACTGTTATGAGGGTATATTGGAACATAATTTTACGTACCTCTTAAACATCAAAAATATTGATAGGCAAAATTTCCTTCTAAAACTCATATTTACTAAGATATTGCAATTTGACTCACTAATGAGCAACCCTGTATATGTATGTCACTGGAAATCGCAATGCCTAGTCTTATAAATTAATTAACCAGAGCAAGAATTTTAAAAGATTAGAAAATGGTTGGCCTGCACGATAAATTACTGGGGACTTTAGTATAGGAAAAAGCACTATTATTAGAATTAGGAGAAACTGGATTGATAATCGAAACATTCGAAAAAGAGTATCCACTAATGAGCAAGATTTGGTGATTTACATAAGTCAGAACCTGTTCGATTTCGCAAATACTGCTTTTCATGAGGTAAACTTTCCTGGAAGTGTTAGGACAGCACACGTTTGAAAGAAAGTGAACTAAATAATTGTTCTGTAACTAACAAGCTTTTTTTTTGTAACGTAAAGAAAGAAAAGACTTGCTTCTGCAAATGAATTTGCTTATCGAAATTAGGCATTTTGGGATTCAGTAATTTTTTCAGACGAAAAATTGTTCGAATCATGCTATAGTCCTCATTTCAATGTAAATATGTGAGCTGGGATTAGTTCTCGAGGTCCCGGAAGTTGTTGGGAAATTGGAAAGAGGCTTACGGGACCAATGTATACGAATATTTTAGAGAATATTATGTTACTGTCGATTCGGCAGATTCATGGCGAATTCATTTTCCAGCACGATAATTCCCCGGTTTATACCTCAAATATTGGAACGCAACTGGATTAGGGAAAATAATATGAATGTTTTAAATTGAAGTCCAGACTGAAACCCTATTGAAAATGTATGGAGTTTAATGGTTAGACAAATGGGTAGGCGCAACTTCCAACTCAGAAATTATAACCAATTGCTTGAATGTATTCAAAAGCTATGGGACAATTTCGACGAATATTATATTTCCAATTTAACTCATTCTATGCCAACGCGGCTTATATATTTATTTTTCTTTTATCTTTTCGATTAATAATTAATTGATTCGTTAATGACATATTAGTTTGAAAAGTTAATGGCATATTCTATTTGGGATTAATATTGACTTATGCGTATACAACTATGCTATTTTTATATGATTTGAATAATAAATGGCAATTATTTTCGAAAAATTGGTCTGTATTAACTTTAGACTTTCGTAAATAATAAAAGTTTTCTGAGAAGTTAAAAATAAAATTTCCTACCCTTGATCAGATTTTTATACCGTACTTGAACACTGTTATATATAAACTAATAACTTATCAGCTACAACAATATACAAGGTGTTCCGTTAAAAAATTATGTTTTTAAGATAATCTCGAAAAAGCGATGTTCTTTTGTTTTTCTGAATAACAAAGTTAATAACGTTGTCGACTTATTTTGAATCAGGGTGTATAATTTGAAGTTTTATATGCAATTAAGATTAACATAGCTTCGAATAACAATTAATAATAGTTGGTTCTGACACTAAATGAAAGCAAAACTTTAAAATTAGGTGCAAGTTTGTAATGAGAAGTTACTACATTGACCTAATATCTAAATGTCTCAAATTTTCTAATTTTCTGTCATATTTCTAATATTATGTTATTTATTACTGTAACTGACATCTGCATTTCCTTGCGTGAACATTTCTATAACTTATTTAATCATCATTTAAGAAATAGGAATTCAAAATTAATTCAGTAGATTATAGCCACTTAATTAATATGAGCGCATTAAATTAAGATCTTGCAATACATTCTACTGATGCAATTTATATTAATGAGTTATAACCCAAAACGGTACCTACTGCTTAAGTACCATGAATTTAAAAGACCTCATTGAATAAAATACTTTTATACACTTTAAAGTTTTTACAATTTCTTCCGAAAATAAATAATAAAGAAATTGTATTACGATACTTCATTATATGATACATTTTGAAACGATAAAACAACAGTTTCTGAAATTCAGAGCAGAAACTTATCGTAAAAAGTTTGTTGTCATATAAGTTTACGGTTAATTTCATGTGAAATTGGTCAACAAAAACTATTTGCTCGCAGTTTTTCTATTAGAGGATAGCGGAATTGAAGAGGCGATTCTGTGATCACATAAAAAATATAATAAAATTAAGAGACTGTATAAAAGTGAAAACTGTTTTTCAAAGGCCGGAAAATGATACAGTCTCGAACACCGTAAATCACACTTTGACACACTCATCTTCTTTTGTTTTTATATTGACACAGTTCACTATTATATAATGACAAATGATCATTTTTGCGATTCAGTTAAGGAATGAAACTTCTATACGTACAAGACAAGAAAGTTGTTTTGTCACACTAATAGAATTAGCGCTTCAATTAAAAAATATATAACAACCTAATTATTCAATTTTAATAAAAAATGTTAATTCCTTTGTGCCCCGGCCGTGCAATTTTATCGCTAGCTTAACTATAAATTTGTTAAGGTGTTAGTGAAGTATAAATATTTAGCCCAGTCAAGTTTACAATAATTCTCATAAAGCTGAAAATTGGTACGAATGTGGGGAATACCATTATAAATTAAATGTGAAAAGTTCCCATCGATCCCGAACTGCAAAAATTTATACAAGGTCAAAGTTCGCAAATATGGGCTTTTTTCATTTTTCAGCCAAACGGTAAGTTTTATCATAAAAATAGGTCAGACAAAATTATAGATCGTGCAATTCTCTATAAAAATTATTATTACGCTTTTTTCCTAAGAATCACCATTTCTGAGATATAGCGATTCAAATGTTGAAAAAGCTGTGTTCTCCATAATATACACACGTTTCACGCCACCTATGATGTAGTGTACTTGGCGCGTTCTTTTTAACGTGGTTTCCCCGGTAGGCCTATTTCACGATTCTGTTTAATTAAAAAATATTATATTAAATAAAAAATGGTACTATTGGAAATTATGAAAACGGTGTGAATTATGAGTAATTGGGGAAAATATTCGTCTGATTTATAATTATCTAGTAAAACTTCAATTATAATGTCTTCTTCGTTTTCCTTTTCTTCTTCTTCTTCTTCTTCTTCCTGCTGGAAACAAGTAAATTATTGTAACAACGGTGCATTAGATGTCTCCTCGATTATATCGTAAGAATGCTCTTCTGATGGCGATTCAACATTGGAGCACGACTGGCCTCGACAACTCATACATGTTAATGAACAATACAATTCAACTTTTTGCTGTCGCACTTAGCACTACACCCCTTTTTGCAATTGCACAAAATTGTATTGAGGAGCTTTACCGGTGTAGGTAGGAGTAAATCCTGGATTGGTTCCAATGTATTGTCAATTAACTTCCAACCCCAGTCTTCTGGCTCTCCAGTTCGTTACCAAGCCGCACTTGAACTTGATAATATACCCGAAATAGATGTTGATAAGTAGAAGCCGAGGTTGGGAGAAGACGAGCTAATTGCCCTCGTTTATTGTCACGAGTATTTTTTACAAAAGATACGTATCGATATTTATCTAAGCAGGAATTTTTTTTTAAGCTCCATATACAGAAATAAGGGATCGAATTCCGTTGGTGATTACACCTTGCAGAGCAGAATTACTCTCTTTAAAAACTTTAGCACAATTAGCTAAATCTTGCTTCTCAATCAACTTAAAAACCATTGTTTTACCCTCCTGAAAATTGCAGCCAGTTATTACGTCTAAAATAGTATGTGATTTTGGCATTTGGAAAAAGTAGATAAACTTTTGGATGAATATATTTCCGATCGCTGTTGAGCCTTCAGAGGTTTTAAAAAATAAATATTTTTTTCGGTTGGAGTTTGAGCAGTAAGTAATACCAATACCACCGAACAGTGACAACGGGTCATTCAAAATATTTTTGAATTTCATCTTCGAATGCGTTGAAATAATAATACAGCGTCAACAGGTACTTTCTCATCGTGAAATTTTATGATACTACTCATAGTTAAAATAGGGAGTACTGTGTGAAGTTTTTAAGGAACGTACGATATATGGGTTGTTTCGTTCTATTTTATAAAGTAAAAAGGTTCATGTATGGGTGACATTCGCGCGTACACAGCTATCACTTGCAGAAATTACAGAACTCGCTGTATATATAATGCTTAATTAGTTATCTGTAAATATAACGTTCTCCTTAATAAATGTGTGATACGTGAGTAAGTGTCAAAGTAAGATGGATGTATATACGTTGTTGGAAACAGAGTTCATTGATTTAAAGATTTGTCGTGGACGAAATTTGTGTAAATATGATTTAAGACAAGTAAGAAGTTGGAGGTTTATCGATGAAATGTTTGTTAATTCCGCTGCAGTATCTACCGTTGGGAAAAGAAAAGGAAGCCCGATTGACCAATTGTGCATTGTGTGAGGTAACTTTACGTGTTTGTGAATTTTAGATTACTGGTATTAGTCAGGCGAATGAATATACCTTTTGTTTGAGATTACTTAACGTTTAGAGACCAATTTAATGTACAATGTATATTCATCCATACAATAATCATCTCGGACTGTGCATTGATTATGTCATTCTGTTTACGTTATATAAAATATGCACGGTAAGATTTGTAAAAAATTTTATGTTCGGCGGTTTCCTTATTCTTTGTTGTTAATTAGAAATGTATGATTTATGAAATAAGATTAGTCGGGGGTTATTAGAATCCTGCTGGAATTATTCCAAATCAAAATATAGAAATTTTATTTTAAGAGTTACAACCTAGGTGATCAAACATATTCCTGATTTGCATATTTCTCCATGCTCATTGTTGTTTTAATATATGTATAGTGTGTACAAATTGAGTATAACTTTCTGGTAAGTGTACATATATTGTAAATCCTAATCTTTTCTCACGGTACATCCAAAATCCAAAATTTTTGAGTAGTTTGTGGCAACTGCAGAGATTATACAACGTTATAGCAGCCACTTTTACTTATTTTTTTAATAATGTAAGTTTTAACGTAAGGAATTTGAAGGTCCCTAAAGTGGCGTATGTGCTATCTTGTTGCTTTGTTGGTGATAAGTTTAGAGTAAAAGGTGTGTTGAAGAAATTTTAAATTATAATGTAAATGTAAATTAAATAGGTAGTTGACCTATTATTGTCTGTTTTGCATACGAGGGTATTGCGAATAGTTGAAGATATTTTTGTAGTATTTTTTATAGGAACCGACTTATCGATTGGAGACAGTATAGTGCCAGATTTGCTAAAAAGGTAATTAAATTTGATTATTTGTGACGGCTAAACTGTGTTTTACCCGAATTGAGGTACGAGGTCCCGATACCGACATTTAGTGAATGTTAGAAGTTTATATAAATTTTCATCACGCTTAATTTTGTTGAGGTTAAGTTTTGTGTTTTAAATTGAAGAATTAGATTACCGCATTAATCAGTATTTTTGAGCTAATAATTTTTGACGTAGGTTTATCGAAATATTTAATGAGTTTTGAGTTTTATTTTCGCAATTTTGCGGCTTTTATATAAAGCTTAGGGTTTCGTTGACGTTTAGGCGAACTTAGCGTAGAGATTTAGAGATATAATTTTGAGTAGAAGAGTAGTTTATTTTTGAGTGAGCGTTTTGGTTTTCTGTTAAGCCACTCTGAGATCGGGTCATGACGTTTTATCGGTATAAATGTTTTTTAACAAGTGGCGCCTTTTTCACCTTTTCCCCCGATTTTGACGATTTTTTGAGTTGCTACGAGTGCCCTTTTGCATATTTTAGTAAGAACCCCTCCGACACCACTGAGCTATGCCGTGGCACAAATTGTCTTTACGGGCTGGATGCTCTAATGAGTATTTAGAATGTATTAGCTCGTTTTAATTTAGTGTTATTAAACGTCTGTCCTGTCATTTTACATATGGAGGCAATCTCAACCTCACGAGCTTTATGACAGTTAATTTTATCATCACCAACGACTCCACTGGCAATAGATATAATTTTGTTAACCTTCGGAAAGGATCGTATGATGAAAACCACTCTAGAAGTTTTTGTATGTCTTTAGCATCTTTCTTTACTCGTGAATCACTTGAATCAACATGGTGGTCTGTTATATCCATTTTAACATTAGCGAGATCTTCTAATCCTTCACAAACAGTATTCATTGCATGCATACCATAAGCCCATTTACTTACGACACTCTCTTTCATAATTATCCCTCGAGCAATCTGTCTTCATAGATTTCATCACTGACTGCTCTATCACCATATGGATTGAAGTTCCACAACTTAATTTATCTGAACTGAACGTTTAACAGTGAAAAATTTTTCTGTAAACCATTCGTAAACACTAGGACTCATAATCTTCTCTACATGTAACATATCTTGCAATTATAAGTGCAGACTTAGCATAAGGAAAATGTCCTAATGCGTGGAAATAAGAAAGCCTTCCTTTAACGCTGTTCAAATGAGCTTATCAATCTCCCATACGTTCAGCTCTTATAACTCCTTTGTAATCGACACCATATGAAAATATTATATACATAGTTTTCCGGTAGTAGGTCCTCGTCCCTTCATATTATATTAGTCTTCGATTAAACTGATACGAAATAGTGTTATTTATTGCGTTTTCAGTAGTAATGATAAGATTTGCATCCATGTCGTCGTCAATATCTAGTTCTTTTGATATTATTATTGCTAAAGTAAGCTGAGGTAATGTATGAGCCCGAACAGCTCTCGCGTAAGCATGACCATTGAGCATTCTTTCTAATGACCTAAGTGCATAAATCAAAGAAAGTGCTTCTTTATTAATGTAAGCAAATACTCAAGAAACATGAGTAGATGAAACCCTCTGAGCCTGATTATGATCTTCGATAATTCACACCATTCTGGTGCGGCTGATACGATTTCTGAGCTTTTGCATACAAAGGCTGATCAAAAGTAGTAATGCATACATCGTGTCCATAAGGTTTTGCAGTCTGTAATGCAAAAAGTAATGTCGTTGTATTGTAGTTACTAGTTGGTAAAAATGACTTCTTAGATTATGAAAAATTCCTAAGATTATTTGTTAAACCTTCAATATAACCATTCCAGCCAGGTAACGAAAAATTGTTTCATTTACCATAAAACCAATCACATCAATTTTTTTGAGTAAAGATACTGTTGCTTCACTTCCATATGCAAAATCTTGGACATTTATTTTAGTGTAACCTACTGCACCGTTATTTTGATAGATCTGTATTGGCACATGAGCTTTTGCCGAGAAATCTTTTGCTGAAAGGGCGTCTTGTATTAGTGGTATAGGTTCTTCTAAAAACTGAACTTTTTGGAGTAACAATTTGAATGATACCCATGATGTGAAGTGTGTTATGACCGTCTAGTGTACTTACATTCATATCAGCGTTGTCTGTAACATATTGTATTAACGTGCCAGTTTCTGGTGGTAAGATATGAGGTGGACGAGTAAATGTTCTAAATTTTTATTTTTTATAATAACTTGCCAAAAAAGGTCAGTGACTCTGGAATTTCACTGTTAAGATCTTCAAACATACGACCTGGCGGAGGTTAATTAGAATCATCGAATGCTACAGATTGAATATCTTTTCGGATGATTGCTGCCGCAGCTTCCAGGGTCCAATCTTCTTTTTCATTTGAATTTTTTTTTCGTACCAAGCTTGATTAAGCATATCGTGGTAATGATCAATCAAACATATGAATGTTAATGTTCCTGATTTTTAATTATAATAATGTTATGGCCATACCTCAACTTTAATCGTATCTTAATGGTTCTGTTGTCAAAAACTGAATTTATGCAAATATTTCTTAAACTGACAATCATCTTGACGACGATCAAGTTTTTCCCCAGTGGTCGGTCTCAAGAAGGAATTGTAACAATCATTATGATACTTAGCCGCAGCAGCAACTAAATCGTATTCAAACCCAATTCGAGCAGTAATACCTTTGTAGAATTTCTAGAATTTCATCGCAATCGTTGCATAGCAACAAACTTCTACTGTGTCATCCTCGTAAAATTGAAACGTAATAGTACAAAGAAATTATGTAAAAGGAAAATTTAACGTTATAATAAAGAAACATAAAAGTTCCTAAAAAAGGGTAAATATATAAACAATGAAAAATAGGTTTAATTAGCTCTTACCGTAAAAATATACGATACTGTTGATAAAAATATTCAAGAGTAAATATGGATGTATTTTATGCTGTTCATTATCAACAACATTACGACATCCTTTTATAGAAGGTGTCTGCGAACGAACTCAATGTGCAAATCAAAATGCGCGTTCATAGCTCTAACAATTTAAAATATCTAAACGCAAGAGTTGCCGCCTAAGGTATGTCAATTTCACCCAATGACTAAAATGCAAAAATGAACGAAGTTGCCTAAATTATTGCAAATTTCAACACATTAAATGGGCTGTTTACAAATTGTTTATTTATGGTAACGGGCAGATATATCATTATCTCGACATTTTACAAATATAGGTGTAAATTTTCGATGAAAGTATGAATTAAATACTCGGACAGCAACTATTTTGAACCAAATACCTCCTTTAAATGAAAAAAATTTTTAAAATCAATTTACCCAAGGTTGATATTGTAATTATGTGTAATTGAATGTAACTAAATACTGTATTTAACCGTTTCACTACGTCTTTAAAGATTTCAATTGGATTGTTTACATTCTGGGCTAATTTCTCGCGGTTCTCAATGCAAAGATCCTCCTACTGAATTCAAAGGTTCTTAAGCTTTCCGAATATGCCCAAATAATGGGTTCTGTCCAAATGCAGCAAATGTGTTAAAGGGTAAGTATATTCCTGTAATTCTCCATGAACAGAATTTCGAATTGTGCTATTGAGTTTGTTTAATATTAAATGTGAATTAATTCAGAAATAAGTAACTGATTTTACTTTAGGAAAAACTAAAAAAACTTTCGATTACCAATAATTACATTAGAAGTTTAGCTTGTAGAAAAACGAGTTTTATTTTATTTTAACAAAGTAAGTTTACATGAAAGGCTTAAATTTATTAATTATTAATTATTAACAATACTAACATTGATTACAAAAATTGTTAAAAGTGGGTCTTCACTTAAGTTTTATAGACTAGAACCTTAAGGTGCTCCCATAAAAAGTAATCCAAGCTAATGAGATCGGCAGATCTTGATGGCCATTGCTGAGGTCCTCCGTGACCTATCCAAGTATCAGGATAAACTGTATCTAAATCATTTCGTACAATTACATTAAAGTGAGCAGGAGCTCCATCGTGCATATACCACATTCGATTCCTTAACGCAATTGGTACATCTTCAAGCAACTCAGTTCTTCTTCGAGAAAATACAGATAAGACCGTCCTGGTAGGAAAGATGGGCCTATTACATGATTACCAATAATTAATAATTTCTGCCCATATATTAACAAAAAATTGTTCTTGAAAATGGGTTGCGGTTATCGCATGCAGGTTTTCTTCCGCCCACGCATGGTTGTTATCGAAATTTTGAATAGCATTCGGAGAAAAATTTTCTTCGTGTATGAACAAAATTTGTGACTCAAACTGCGGATTTATTCTAATACTCTGAAGGTACCACTGACAGAAGTTCACACGGTGTGGGAAATCCCTAGGGCCTCTGCTCTAGAATATAGTGTGAATATAACAAAAAGTCAACTAAAATACGCCAAACTGCTTGGTGACAAATATTCAGAGCTCTAGCGATCTTTATCGTACTCGTCTCGGGATGTTCGTCGATTTCTTGTAGCACCGCTTCCTTAATTTCAGGTTTTCTGACAATTCGAGGTCTACCTTGCGGAGTACCCTTTTTGAAACTACCAGTTTCGCTAAGTCGGAGATGAATATTTGAACAGGTTCGACCGTCTGGCAAGGCGCGATTAGGATCTTTTTCATAATAAATGCGTCTGTAATCTGCCGCATTACTATCTGCGAGGCCATATACGTAATGCGTTGCCTCGATTTCCGCATTCGGATAATTGACCATTATTTTTGGTATTTGAAAAAATAGCGAAAAAGTAAATAACTTCAGTGACTCACTAAAAATCAAAGAAATTACGCACTGAGATGGTTTTGAACACCAACAACTTACTGTAAGTCATCAGCTATTGTTTTGACATTGACGTTTGTAAAAACGTAATATATTGCAGGATAACTAGATATGTGTTAAAAAATTATTAGTCATTATTGCGATATGAAGCAATTTAAATTTTTTCCTGAACCCTGCAGTAAAGTATCTATAATTTTTATGAGAACGACATGACGTCATAATGCGCAGATGCCAATATTTGTTCGACGATCTTATTTTTAAAATTGTAGGGGAGTACAATAATTTGACAAATTTAGTTTCTTTTCGCGCGTACGAAGTTTTTGTGATTATTGTTGTATTTGCTTCTTTTGAACGATTAATAATAAACAAAGTCTTTTTTTAGGACTACAAACAATAATTTATTTGCTACGTAAGGTAAAAATTGTTGGTATAACGATAACGCAAATATTTTTAGTACGTTAAAACCTACAGATATGGATCCTGCCGCAACATCAACATCCAAGTCCACTTATGGTGTGAAAGGTAAAATAATTCACAGTCAAGGTCAGGAAATTGTCGGCAATTCCATGTCGTTCTCATGAAAATTATACTCTAAAACGATTTTTATTTTTTTAAGCGAAAACCATGCATCGGACAAAATAAAATCAAGATATCAAATTTGCTCACAAGTGAATGAAAATACAAAAAAATTCTTGTTATTTTTATTTTAAGCGAAAGCAGTGACGTACCATTTTTTCTCCGAAAATATTCAATGCAAAGCCCGTACGGACGCCACTGGTAAAAATACTAAAATTGTTTGTACATCAGAAAATGCATCTTGATGCACTGAAGACGTGTACCAAATTTTATAAAGATATCTATAATAGTATCACTGTCGTTATAAAAAAAAGTATTTTTCTGGAAACTTTATCACCCTGTATTTCAAAATATTAGTATGTCTTTAAGGAGCACCCTGTATAGTGAACTTTAAGTATTAGTTTTCGCAACTTTTGTGTATTTTGAAAAAAGCTCATACCAACCTTTCCACAGAACAACTTACCTTTATTTGCTTATACGTTGATTGAGGTTACGTACGCTCGCCGGTTGGTTTGTTTCTTCGTTTATTCATTCCTTCTTGAGTTAATATTGTAAAAGATCGGTTCTTTTCAGAACCACATTACTATCTAGTGTTCATTTAAGGTAAAGATTAATTCGTTTTACAGAAAGAGATAACATGTATGTTTTCATTTGTAGCACATCAACATACCTCTTAGGTCAATTACCGTAGACGAATTGATCCATAACTTAGTCGAATACTTTAATAAAGAAAAACAGAACAACGGGCACTTGTCACCATTAACAGCGATGCTTTGAAAATTTACACGAAAACTATTACTAATGCTTTACGACGACATCAAAATCAAGAAGAAAACAAGGAAAATGAACCTCAACGAAAAAGTCTAAAAACAAAAGACATGGATCAACGACAAAAAAGTGAATTCCGTACTACAATTTACAACATGCATATTAACCATGAACATGTTACATTAGATACGCTCTTAACAAAAATTAAAGTAAGAGGTATCGTTGAGTGTAAAAGAACTAGCCTCTATCACGTTTTGTTGGACTTTGGATTTCATTTCAAGCAAACTAACAATAGAAAAGCTCTTTGCGAAAAAACTTCAATAGCATCGATGAGGTTAAGATTTGTAAGAAGTTACATCACTTATATGAAACAAGATATCTACAAGCAGTTCGTTTATCTCGACGAAACATGGATATTTGCAAAAGGAAGCAACAAAAGAATATGGCAAGATTCCAGTTCAAAATGCTTTAAGAATCTTGGTGGGGAAGGCAAACGTTATATAGTTCTACATGCTGGAACAGAAGATGGCTTTGTGGAAGGAGCAGAACTTATATTCTCTACCACAAATAAAAGCAGCGATTATCACGATTGTATGAATTCGGAAAACTTTGTTAAATGGTTAACAAATCAACTTTTGCCAAACTTAACAAAGCCATCTATAATCATTATGGATAACGCTCCGTACCATTCACAAATTGTCAATCGCCAACCAAATACAAATTGGAAAAAAGAAGAAATTACAGAGTGGCTTAGGGGAAAAAATTACTCATGAAAAAGAAGCATTTAAATGGAATTACTACATATAGCAAAGCTACATAAGGAAGAGAAACAATATTTGGTCGATAATATTATTAGAGAACATGGACACGAAATTTTACGCTTGCCTCCTTACCACTGTCAATTTAACCCAATAGAATTGGTATGGGGAATAAGCAAAACTTATTATGATAAACACATTGGAAGAGATGGTTATGGGGATGATAATGTCAAACAGATGTGGAAAGAAGCGTTAGAAACAGTTTCACCTTCAGTTTGGTTAAAAACGATTAAACATGCAGAAGCTGAAATTCTAAAGTCTTGGGAACAAGTAAATCCAATTATTATAAATCCAAACGATAACACAGATACAGAAGATGAAGTGTAGTGAACATTTAATTTCTTGTTTTTAATTGAATTCTTAACGCAAACAGTTTTCTCTAAAAACTTAATAATAATCTATAATAATTATAATAATAACATATAATGTATGTTATTGTACACTAAAACATTATAATTTATTTTCAACACAGTCATGCTTAAATGTGAATGAACAAATTTACGTTTTATTACATTATGGTGTATTTTTTTTATGTACTCAATAAGTAAGAAACACTTGGTTATAATGTATTTCACACGATACTTTGAGTAAGTTTAAAAAAGTGCTATAATTCAATTACATTAAATACACCAATAATTTTGAATTGCAGTATAATAATCTTCTACACAAACAAGTGTATAAACACCGATGATTGAAATTATCATTCCGTATTTTGCAATTCGAATACTTTCTCAAAGCATAATGATTAGTAGCATTCCTAAAAATTCAATCTTTATGAATAAATCAAATAAATAACCATTAACTCACAAATGTATTGCCGTCAAAGATCGCCACTTTTATGTAGAAAAGTATTGGAACAATTACTTCCTTTCTTTGGAAGAGTTCATTGGTCTTAACCTAAAAATACCTATTTACAAAATTTTTGCAACATTTTAGAATATATTATAACTTACCAAAATGCATCTGCTACGTTTTAAGTTTTATTGAAAATAATATGCTTTTATGTGCGTACATCTACGATACGTAAATAAAACTTTTGTCTTTTATTTGCAAACATTATGACATTTATATTTATGTGAAGTAGTTAAGCTAAAGTTGGTAATGTTGGTATCAAAACTGTTCGTATAAAGAAAACTTAATTTGTTGTTAACGTTATCCTTATTAGTTACTAAATGAGCCTCTAAGCCTATCTAAAGTACTATAAAAAAATGATATCCTTTTCGTGACCGGAATTAATTTTTTCCCCAAAACATATTTATAGTTATTACTCCTTTTCTTTTAACTTTGGTGAGTTCAAGGGATGGGGGTGAACAGTACCAGATTGCAAAATTTTGTCTAGTTCGTCCTTTGCATGACTTTTTAAAAGAGGAAAAAATCTTGTTTAAAAATTTTTGTCTCTTACATTAACATAGTCATTAATTTTGTTGGTGTATCCAAAGACCAGAATTTTTTTCAAATTTGTAAATTACTTTATTTAAAATCTCTTTTTGATTAATATCTGTCGGAGAAACTGTAAGTAGCTTGAGTAGGAGAAGATTCTCAAACGTGAAAATGGGCTTTTGAAAAATTTGTTTGGATTCCAAAAAAAAAACAAAGCTTCTGTGCCTAATATAATAGAAGTATTCATACTGGAGTAAGCAATAACCAGTGTAGTCTTAGATATTCCGTCAATTCTAAAGTTCAACTAAAGCTAAAATGGTTTGACATTTTCCATCGGCTGTTGTAGTAGAAAACTGATTAGGGTTTGCTGGATGTTTAATCTAAACTTATTTAAATCATAGGAACTTTTAAATATTTGACCGCGTTTGATTTTTTCTGTTGCGACGAATGTTCATTTTAAATTGAATAATTAATTACAGCATCAACCAATCATTATTTTTCTTGAATAAATAATTTTACGTGGTGTTTTGAGTCGTAGATATACAGGGTGTCCCTTAAAGACATGCTAATATTTAGAGGGGCCGTTTTTGGACCCATTTTAAGAAAAAAACTTCATATGAACGAATATTGCAAACGTCCTAACTTTTGAAATACAGGATGATAAAGTTTCAGGAAAAATTTTTATAACGACTGTATACTATTGAATTTTCTATACAAACAAATTTATTATTTTTACCAGTGGCGCCCGTACGGATTTTGCATTGAATATTTTTGGAGAAAAAAATGGTAAGCCACGCTTTTCTTTAAAATAAAAATTATTTTTGAATCCTCTTTCATTTGTGAGCAAATTTGATCTCTTTTATTTTATTTCGTCCGATCCATAGTTTTCGTTAAAAAATTACTTCAGGGTCAAATCGATAAAGTGACTGTTGTATGAAAATCTTTTTTTCTTTTCATGCTATTGAGTTCGTTTAATATTAAATGTGAATTAATTCGATTACCAATAATTACATTAGAAGTTTGATTCCAGCTTGTAGAAAAACGAGTTTTATTTTATTTTAATAAAGTAAGTTTACATGAAAGGCTTAAATTTATTAATTATTAATTATTAACAATACTAACATTGATTAAAAATTGTTAAAAGTGAGTCTTCACTTAATAGGCATGCTTCCGCCCGTTTACACATGGAATTGCGCACTCGTTCAAAAATTCCCGTCGTATTCCGTACAGTTTCACACGAGGCAACTATTCGCTCTCTTAAATCTTCTAAAGTGTTAACGGGAGTTTTTTACACTAGAGCCTTAAGGTGCTCCAAAAGTAATCCAAGCTATAGATCGGCAGATCTTGATGGCCATTGCTGAGGTCCTCCACGACCTATCCAACGATCAGGATAAACTGTATCTAAATGATTTCGTACAATTACATTAAAGTGAGCAGGAGTTCCATCGACATATACCACATTCGATTCCTTAACGCAATTGGTACATCTTCAAGCAACAGTTAGTTCTTCTTCAAGAAAATACAGATAAGACCGTCCATAAGGCATCCTGGTAGGAAAGATGGCCTATTACATGATTACCAATATTTCCTGCCCATACATTAACAAAAATTGTTCTTGAAAATGGGTCAGTACCACTGACAGAAGTTCACACGCTGTGGGAAATCCCTAGCTCTGCTCTTAGAATATAGTGGAATATAACAAAAGTCAATTAAAATATGCCAAACTGTTGGTGACAAATATTCAGAGCTCTAGCTATCTTTATCGTACTCGTCTCGGATGTTCTTCCATTTCTTGTAGCACCGCTTCCTTAATTTCAGGTGTTCTGACAAGAGTCTACCTTGCGGAGTACCTTTTGAAACTACCAGTTGCGCTAAGTCGGAGATGAATATTTGAACAGGTTCGACCGTCTGGCAAGGCCGATTAGGATCTTTTTCATAATAAATACGTCTGGCTTCTGCCGCATTACTATTGCGAGGCCATATACGTAATGCGTTGCCTCGATTTCCGCATTCGGATAATTTACCATTATTTTTTGATATTTGAAAAAACAGCGAAAAAGTAAATAACTTCAGTGACTCACTAGAAATCAAAGAAATTACGCACTGAGATGGTTTTGAACACCAACCACTTACTGTAAGTCATCAGCTATTGTTTTGACATTGACGTTTGTAAAAACGTAATATATTCCAGGATAACTAGATTTATGTAACTAGATATGTGTTAAAAAGTTATTAGTCGGTATTGCGATATGAACCAATTTAAATTTTTTCCTGAACCCTGCAGTAAAGTATCCATAATTTTTGTGAGAACGACATGACGTCATAATGCGCAGATACCAATATTTGATCGTCGATCTTATTTTTAAAATTGTAGGGGAGTACAATAGTTTGACAAATTTAGTTTCTTTTCGCGCGTACGAAGTTTTTGTGATTATTGTTGTATTCGCTTGTTTTGAACGATTTATAATAAACAAAGTCTTTTTTAGGACTACAAACAATAATTTATTTGCTGCGTAAGGTAAGAATTGTTTGTATAACGATAACGCAAATATTGTTAGTACGTTAAAACCTACAGATATGGATCCTGCCGCATCATCAACATCCAAGTTCACTTATGGTGTGAAAGGTAAAATAATTCACAGTCAAGGTCAGGAAATTATTAGAAATGCCATGTCGTTCTCCTAAAAATTATACTCTTAAACGATTTTTATTTTTTTAAGCGAAAACCATGCACAGACAAGATCAAGTTTGCTCACAAGTGAATGAAAACTCAAAAAATATTTGTTATTTTTGTTTTAAGCGAAAGCAGTGGCGTACCATTTTTTCTCCAAAATATTCAATGCAAAGCCCGTACGGACGGCACTGGTAAAAATAACAAAATTGTTTGTACATCAGAAAATGCACCTTGATGCATTGAAGACGTGTACCAAATTTGATTAAGATATCTACAATAGTAACATAGTCATGAAAAAAAAGATTTTTTCTGGAAACTTTATCACCCTGTATTTCAAAAGTTAGGACGTTTACGACGTTTGTTCATTTGAACTTTTCTCTTAAAATGGGTTCAAGAATCGCCACCTTAAATATTAGCATGTCTTTAAGGAGCACCCTGTATAGTGAACTTATGAGCTTTGCGTAGGTATTTTTTAAGTAGAATTTCAGGTAAAAGCGAATGTTTCCCTTTTCGAGTGAATTTTGTGATTTCCTGTTAGGTTACTATCTTAAGATCTATAAATCTATTTGACAGGTGGCGCGTTAGTGACAATCTTTTACTGATTTTGACTTTGTTGAGTTGCATCGATTGCATTTTTTGATTGTTAGTAGTAAGAACCGTGATCTTACCACTGAGCTATGTTGATACACCATACACTTTGCCATTACGGGCTAATGTAGAGATGAGGCATGCAATTTTAGAAATGTGTGTTTATATAGAAGATCCGCAGATACAGAGAATTTGTTAGGATGTTCTTTCACTTTTTTACACATGTCTAACTATCCTGCATCAGATAATATTACTTAAGTATAAATGCCAGTAAAATGAACATCTAATACTTAATGGAGTAGCATATTAAGTAACAGGCTGTTATCAACTTTCCCAATGTCCTTATTCCAATCCCATTCTTTTGCTAGAAGAATGTTGCAAGTTAAATTAATAAAGTAGGTAACAATTTTTTTTTTAATTTGTATCTCAAATTGTCAAGATATACTTGATTTACTTTTACTAAACCAGCTGAAGTTCTTTATATAATTTTAACACTAAATAGTATAGTTATTAAAAATTATTATTAATTTTATTAAATACATAAATAAAAGTTTACCTCGAGTAGGATTTGAACCTACGACCTCTACTTTGGTAGAGTACCGCGCTAACCAACTGCGCTATCGAAATTCAAGCCACAATCGATGTATGTAAATTCAGTCTTTATGTATGTAACACTGATGTAAATTTTAAATATAATGAGATTACAGTCAAATTACTTATATTAATGGAATGTGAGCTTGCAATATCTCAATATCATAAAAACTTATAATAAATAATAGTTATTTATTATTCGACTTTAAACAACATTTTAACCAGGTGAATTATCCTTCACGAGATTTTCATTCCTGTATTATCGTGTATAATATTCCATTTTGTTTTGGGCGAGTACGTAAATGCAATTGAGTGTTTTATGAGCGTTAAAATTTACGATATAAAGCGTCATGGCAATATTGATTACATGAAATAGTATAGTACAGTTTATAAATTAGCGGATCAAATGTAACTTTAGCGAGGTATTTCAGTATGTAAAAATATATTTGAATCGGTAGCACAAAATAATCTTTAGTTACAATAATACAGCCGTAATCATTAGTAAATTGACAGAATAAATGTTTTCTTACGCTTATTGATGCTAAATAATACAAAACATGTTTACACAATGATGTTAAATCTTTTCCGATTGGGGTATTCTTCCATTAGAATGTCAATTTTACTGTAATTTTCTGTTTGCATCCAGCTCACGTTAACTTAGAGATTACTTGAAATAGAGCTTTAGGTAGGCACCTACATATATAACGTTGGATCTGATGTTACACATATTTATCACGTTTTGTTCTAAAAAGGATTCAATGTTTACCGTATACCTTTGAAAAGCACAACTGCCTCCTAAATCATAAATAGTGAAAACGTTTAAAATTAACGAATGTCTCTGGCTACACGTCTCAAAACATTTGTTTATTGTTCGGCTTTTAACTAGAAATATCATGACACACAAATTAAAGTTTGGTTCACGGTAAAATTTATAAGTTGTCCTTATTGCACATTTAATTAGAAATTACTAAAAATGGGAAGAGGTTTAGGAAAGTTTTAGGTAGGTACATGTTACAACTGAGCTAGAATGTAACTTTTTTTCCACGTTCCCAACAGCGTTAATCATTATTTATACAATAATCTTGTTCAACATCGGCGAAAAGCTATTTATATACCGGTTGTCCCAGAGGCTTCTGTCACATTTTAACCGCAGATATCTCCGAACTCAGAAGCGATAGGGAGGTGCGGTTTTTACAGAACATTTTCTTTTTACATATAGTTTTTTCAGTGTCAATCTGTACTTAGTAAAACATTATATAGACTGTTTTAAAAAATGGTCTTTTTTAAATGCAACTATCGTTGATTTTTTAACGGAACACCTTGTATATGTTGATTCTGTGGGAAAGCTTAACTTTTCCCATTTTCGAAAATGTATACTTGTTGGAGTTTCATTAAAAACTAATTGAGTTATTTGGGCTTTTCAAGATAGGCTTTTATGTAGGAAAAGGTATTTACGGGTGTTAATGTCATAAGTATGCTGTGAAATTTTTATGTCAGAGAAGAGAAACAACGAACTGTCAAAGTAGTTATTTTGATCTGAATAATTTCTATGCAGGTGAATTTGGTTTGTTGTGAACAATGGTTCAATTTACTTTAGGTGAAAATCAAACACTGTGTTATTGTATGCTAAGTATAAATCGATTATTGCAACTAAAAGAAAATTTCGGGGTGGTATTTAGAAAGAATCCACCTTCTAAAAACAACCTAAAAAATGGCATGCTACATTTCTGCAAAAAGGATCACTGGAAAAGGAAAAATATCAGACACGTAATGCTCATATTTTTAAAACTCTGCTTTCAATAAAGCTAGAGAGAACAAGAAACGTATCCTTCGCAAAATAGCATTTCGATCAATAGATTGTCTTAAGAATCCGTGGATGTTGAACGGTATTTACTTAGTAAAATTCTTTAACTGGTTACAATATAACACGATTTTCTTAAAGACAGTTTTTTGAAATTTACTGGTTATAAGGCCAATGTTATTTTGTAATGTCCATGAGGTCGTTTCTAAACGGCGATAATAAATAATTGAACCGCCATTATGGGGTTCTTAATCAAGTAATGAGCAATACGGTATTACGATAACTCAGTGCTTTGTTTATAAACTCTTTGGCATCTTGCAACAGGATTTTGAGACATTATGTAGTTAGCTAAAATTATAATAGAAATTTCGAGATAGATTGATAAAATGACAGACTGACTCTTGATATACCTGTCACAATCATCCGATTATCGATTAAGATTATCTATTGAGGTAATTTAGTTGAAATGAGATGTATAATCTATAAAAAACATTATATACATAAATTCGTACAGGTTTAAGATGAATCAAGTTTACAAATAAAGTACGAAAGTTGCTAAGTTAAAATGTATGGTAAACTAGCTTTAATGAGAAAATAAGATTACTTGTTTCATATAAATTAACATAGTAGCTTGATGATTATCTGTTTCAGAATAAAATCACGACTTGTAAAGTAGTATTTTTATCTAATAATTCTATAACAGTGATTCGGTTATGATTTGAACAATGGTTAATTTATTTATGTGAAAATCAACATTAGTTATTGTATTAATTAATAAATCGTTATTGCAATAAAGAAAATTTGAATACTTTAGAAAGAATCCTTTAAAACAACTCAAAAATGTATGCTAATTTTGCAAATGATATGAAAACGGAAAATATCAGACACTAAGCTATATTTTAAATATTCTGCATTCAAGACTAATCCTTAAAGAACATAATAAGCTCTGAATTCCTAAAATTAAAGCTGTTACAACTAATGTCAAAATGAAATATGATGTATAAATGTTATTTACAACTCATAAAATTCAGATATATTACAGTATGAAAGATATTGTCATAAAGTTGTTTTCTACAATTTACTGCACTTATAAGAGATCCAATGTATCTTGCTAATCCAAT
Source organism: Vesta saturnalis (assembly GCA_036346205.1). Taxonomy (NCBI): domain Eukaryota; kingdom Metazoa; phylum Arthropoda; class Insecta; order Coleoptera; family Lampyridae; genus Vesta; species Vesta saturnalis. The sequence goes on along the minus strand of JARFJB010001864.1, from coordinate 752,588 downwards.
GAGTGTTTATAACGCGATAATAATAATACTAATTGCGCATTGGTCTGAAAGCATCCAACTAATTGTGTTCAATTACGATTCAGTTGTCAACTGATCAAGATGCGTACATAAATTGTTTCTAACAGATGTCGCGTTAATATTCATCTTAATGTAGAAATTCTAATAGAACTTTAAATAGAATGCAAAGTCTGACCATTGGATAATGCCATAGTAATCACGAATTTGCCTGATTACGACTTTTTTATAGCGAGCTTTATTAAACGATTTGATCTATTCAAATTGAAGATTTCAATTGAACATCGACATGTTTTGCGAAAACGAGGTTGCGTGTCAATCAAGTCTTACAAAAATTTATCCAGAATGTTGCTACGCGTTATAGAAAAACTATTCAATTATGCTAAAATAAGTGTATCTATTTTGTTTACTCAATAAACAACATGTCTAGTTATGAAATACCATTTTAAATAAAAATCTGGTGGTTTAGTAAATTAGTCATTCGTTTATGCAACATCTAGTTCAAAAGTTTTTTATGAAACATTTGTGGTATATTATTTAATTATGTAATTATGCTTTAATTTTTGAATTTAAATAAAGTTATGAAAATTTAAATTGCAAATTCAAAATAGATTTCCTGAAATAACATGTCAAAAATGTATTGTTAGCAAATTAACATTTAATAAAAACCAAATATGCTAGTAAATTTTATTTATCAAACCTCAATTTAATAAAAATAAGTGTGTATGACTTTTATATAATTAATAATTTTAATGATTTAAAGAATTTGTATGTGTCTTTAGTTCCAACAGCCATTTACATTATTATAGAAATAAAAAAATGATTTACATAACGTTTTGTACATTTCACAAATTGTGAATCAAATCAAAACTGTATGAAATAATATTATCTTCCTGACTAAATATACAATTCTTCATACTAAATTTTGATTTCACTTGAAATACTTTGATTACAGCATAAATCTATTTGTCAGTGTAAATCATCTGTATATTATGACAAATACTTATAAATTAGAAATTCGATTTGTGATAATTTAATAATTAACGTTATTACTATAATATTGAAATTTTACTATTAAGTATTTATTAAATTGTCTGTATTATGAAATTAGATAAAATTGTTTATTAATTTTATTTGTATTTGTGGATTTTAAAAACAAGTTGTGATCAAAGAAAACTCTTATTTGTTGGTTTCATTAGTTCCTCCTTTTTTAAATATAGTTGCAAAATTTCTGCCTTGACACAATATCTGATTTGTATACTAGCATTTAATAAAAAATATATCATTATATTTTGTATCGTGATAAAACCTAAAATTGCATTAAGCTATTCACTAAAGAGTCGATTGCTAACTTTTTTATTTGAAATTTTATATAACATTTTCTTTCTACATTGTTGAATATAGGTTTATTTCATGATAGTGCACATAAGGTTTGAATCAAAGTGTGTTTAAAATCAAATGTATTATTATAAAGTTTACAAAATCGCTGTTGGTAATGCATGTACAACTCGAATTTGCCTTCTGTATTACGCATGTTTTATACGGCACTAACTGAATACTAAAACTTGAAGTAGCAAGTGTAACAGACATTCTTCTGAAATCACTAAGTTGGATTGTGGCTAACGTAAGTTTTATATGCAGCTTACACTTTTTTATCTGAATGTTGAATACATTGTTTCTATTATTCTTCAAGATAATTTTTAATCGTTATTTAAACTAGTCAAGTCTAGTACAAATTATTTCGAAGATTTTAAAATATCGGGGTATATTCAGAATATAACATAAATTTTTGATTATTTATAATTATATGCTATTATCTGCTGAAAGTCCTAATGACATCAATGCACTTGTAATGCTTACTTGATCAAACCATGGTTTTGAATCGCTATTTCTACTTCAATAATGTTCTATATCAACAGTTTAAGTTTTGTGTTTGAGCCTTTTTGTAAAAATTGCAAAATGGATTTTCCATCTAAGTACAATTTAACATAAAATAAGAATCCTATTTGATGGTTCTAGGACTAACTTCAAATAAAATCTTGATTTATACGAAAACTATTGCAACGTTTGTTCTTTATTTAATTTTAATAGGACATTGTTTAAACTACAGAAAATGCTTGTTCAAATTGTTCAATCCATTTTATTTTAAATCCTGAGACAAAGTATTTTTAAATTAAACCTGTAATGCTGAGCGATTTGTATAGCCAATGTTTTATCATTGAATTCCACTAAAATTAACTGATTATTGAATAAAGTTGTGTGTCTAAAGCATTTTAAATATTTACATATTATTTATTGGTATTGTAAACTTTTATATCTCTTAAGAAATTTTTTTCATTGCGTGTATTTAATTCATTCAGTTCAATTTTCAAGTTTTTAAAATATTATCATCATAAGTTATTACAAAACTTGTTTAATTATATAGTTCTGCTGAACTGGTAAAATTTTGTTCTTCAACACTTATCTCATATGAACTTTTAATCATGCTTTTCTTTCTTTTAATATAGTTTATTATGCAAAGATAATTTTTCTGAAGTTTTAACAATGATTTTTAGTTAGTATCTACAGAAAATCTATCAGATATTTACATAGGATTTCCTAGGCTAATCTTCAATTCTTGCAACTAATCTATTGTGACTGGTCTTGTAACCATTTATACTGAAAATTTTTCACATTTCTTTTGAAACTCATGTTTGTATCTGACATTCCTAAAGAAAATGCATATTTTATAACGAGAATCTTCACAATTGTGATACGACAAGTATGTTTAATTAACTTCATGAAGTTCAGGCCATAAATCTTTCAGATGCAATGGCTTTTGAAATTGCATTTTACATTAAATATTGCTGTTTGAGCATTAACATATATCAATTAATATATTCAACAATTTATTAATTTGATAATCTCTTACAGAATCTCATCAACGCGATGATATTATCATGATTTCACTCGTAAGTTACTGTATTAATTTATTATTGACTAAAGACTTAATATATTTTGTTCTTGCTGTATAACTCATACAATAAAATTCCAATTATAATTTTTAATTATTTTCAATAATTATTCTAAATTTCATGTAGGTTTACTTTTGAGATCAAGCTATTTTAAATAACTTCCAGAATATATGATATAAACATGTAAATTTTCATATTTAAATCCTTCGTGAACTGTTGTTAACTATTTAATTCATCTCTAAAATGCTTGGAAAACTAAGCATTTATCAAATATATCAATTAATTAACATTTGATAATTGTTTGGGACCATCAACGATGTTCTAATCGACTTCACTCATTACTGAAATACTGAATTGCACTAACATAGTCGTGTGACCATAAATAAAATTCATTTAATTTTAAATTTTTCATCAAGTTATTGTTCAAAGTTCAGTACTTTTATCTTTATCAGTATCTTCCGAAATGAAATACAACATCGTAAATTTCTCCCAATTAATCCTCGTGAACTTTATTAATTCATCCTCGGAAAATAGCATCTTACACTCCAAATATCAATTAATTTATGAACTGTTTTTGAACCTCATTAAGATACCTAATAGACATACATATTTTGAATTCTTGAAATTACTCATCTGTTTTTTCACGGTTGATGAAATGATACTGGCTTAATTCCAAGCCCAATTTACTATCGACAAAATCCGGTAACATTGCGCCTTTAATACATACATTACTCAATGGTTTGTGTATTGTTGTAACACAACGAACCATGGCCGGACAGACACAGACTAAGATCTTATTAACTAACTTGCGTTGTAATTTGGTTGATGAAATAATTAACAAGATGTAACATTAAATTTCTTTAATTTTAAACCAAACAACTGATAACTTTAAAATAATTGCGTCCGTCAGAAGTACAGTTTTACAGTAGTAAATAATAACGATTGAAACAAATGGTTATATGATTATATAGCAAAGAACGTAATATTACGATTCTTATGTAAGTCGTAATATAATACGTTCTTTGATGTGGTAATATTATAAGTTACTTACGAATTTAAAATCCACTGTTATTTTTCATCATTAGGAAAATTATAAAACTGAACAGTTTCTTCTGCTATTTTCACAATTTATAATAAAACTTCCCCTGTTTTGTTTAACTAAACGAAATAAAAATACAATCCCCAAGGAGAACAGCACTACACAACAAAATAATTTTTATTTGTATTCCATACAATAAGCCTTTTGCCTTTTTTAAGTTTATTTCACGTTACAAATGCACACATGCAAAACCAACCGACTCTTTGCCCTTTTAAGTGCGTGCGCTCGTATAAAAAACGTGTTTTCTCTCGGATGCACACCAATGTCACCAGTAACCCGATGTCTTTGTTTAAATCACGCTTCTAGATAGAAAATTCAGTTTAAAACAATATATTTGCTTGTTTTAAACAAAGAGGTTTTAAATTTAAATATCCGCTGTACCTCCTCATTGGATAAAACTTGACTCTAAGTTACGAACTACGTTTGTAGGTTTATTCTCGCCATCTGTTAATAAATAAGTAAAACTTTTCGGCTGCCTCTGTGGTATGTACCACAACTAATGGCGCGACGCTGACACGCCTCGTGGTACATCCCAGAACTACGTTGTAATGTGTCGCGTTTCCGTGCATATAATCGAGCTTTCTTGTATATAATACGTTCTTTGCTATTACTGAGACTCTGGAACAACTGCTATGTAACATTGGCCGAGTATTTCAGGAAATTACCCCAGAGATTATTTTCACCACTTTTTACTTAGGTTGTAAAAATGTGTAGACCAAAATGGACAACACTTGCAACATCTCAAGATGTTTATTAAGTTAGCGAATTTATAATGTTTACTTTTTTTGCTTAAAGATGTTTATTAGGTTTGCGAATTTATAATGTTTACTTTAATAAAATTGCTTATTTCAGTTTGTCTTTATAATATTTTTATAAAGGTAGTTATGAACAACCATCATGAAAAGCCGAATAACACTTAGTTTTTAATGAAACTCCAACAAGCAATACATTTTCGGAAAGGGGAAAAGTTCATCTTTCCTATAGAATCAACATATACAGGGTGTTCCGTTAAAATAATCAACGACAAATACAGATTGACACTGAAAAAACTATATGTAAAAAGAAAATGTTCTGTAAAAAACATATCTATCTATCGCTTCTGAGTTCGTAGATATTTCCGGTTAAAATGGGTCAGAAACTTCTGAGACACCCAGTATTAATTGCCTTTAATACTTCCACTGTACACAGTACTTATAGACAATTTATTGAGATAACACATTTTACTTATGTATATTTTATAAAATTGAGTGGAGTTCCATAAATTATGGTTAATATATTACACTAAATTGTCCTTATTTCAATACACTATTTATATTAACAAATATATAATTATCGGGAGATTTCGGAACTACATAACAACAAAACAAAACTAGGAAACGTTGCCATGTGAACTAGCCATATTTGGAATGAGTTCCATTAGGGTTACCAAATCATATTCAGATGGAGGACATGTCCTCCATTCTCAGATAAAATTTAGCATCCTTCTTTGAACCTAAAATATCTTTCATTCCAATAATTTACTGAAAGTATTTTAAACGAGTATTTTTAGCGGGTATCGTTTCGACCGATTTTACGTTGCCACTTGCGATCGTTCGCATACAATATCTATTGTCTTTTTCGTAGTAGATGTCAGTAATAGTGAGTGTACCGTACATTGGCTTTAGTAGAGTTATGCGTGTAAAGTCAATAAAGTGATTTTAAAGCAGCAGTCATTTCTCATCGGTGTACACTGTGTCTCATTTTGGTTGAAATTGTAGGGTATCTCGTTTGCTAGCAAAGATAGGAAGATGTGGTTTTCGCAACCCTGTTCTACTTTTTCGTAAAACGAAAGATGCCACAAACAGAATTGTTATAGTCCCCTTAGTATTTGAGATGCAGGGCGAAATTCAAAATTTGCACATTTTAAGCACCCCTGGTAACTGCTTTGCCGCCTAATTTATCAAGCTGATGAAAAGCGGGTTTTATACAGAATTTTCCGTAGGCTTTAGTGGAGTGCATAGTTTTCCCCACAAAAATTCAGTTTCTTCGCAATAAACAAAACTTCAGTTTTTTTAAATGGAGTACCCTGTATATTCATTATTATATAGTAGAGCTTACTCTCAGCTTTCAAAATATATGTATTGTATGACACTTATTTTGCATTATTAACCTCAAAAATAAATGTCACGTTAATTTAACATTTTGATGGTATAGTTGGCCATGAAACCTATAAACTCAGTATAAATTTTATTGAACGTCCAAGATATATTTGAGTATTAAAAAAGAGCTACTAGATTCTTATTGCTTTCTTATAATTATAAATATGCGATTATAAAAATCTAAAGACTTTTACGCATAAATGCAAAAATAATAACAAAAATTATGTAAATTAGGTACAATAGTTTTTGAAACATATTCAAACTGGCAAAATTTGGTAAAATGCATCTTACAGCTTCAGAAAAAAAAGATTAATGGCAATGAAACTTATAAAGAATACTTTATATATGTAAATTTGTAAGTAGGCTGGACATAGTATTGACCTAACCACACTCTAATATCTTCCCTAGGGGCATGTTTATAAATCTAAACTCCTTTTTTGGCTGAGATATTTTCTTCTAAGACGGCTGCGAAAGCAGTTTCGGCGACCCCTACTCCAAACTTCCCCCGAAGATAACCGATTCTACTCGAACATTGACGAGTGCGCCGGCCCACAAGACCCAAGGCCAGCAGCCTTCTCGTTTCTCGCGCGTTTCGCTTTTTAAACTGTAACCGTCATCGAGTGAGCATTATTATAATGTATTCTCCTGTTTCTGAGCCGACATCAGTGGACATTAGAAATTTTACTGATTTTACTACTACAAGATAACCGTTCAAGATGATGATGGAAACGATGACGTGCATGAGGTGAATGTATCTCACATCCAAGGTTATGGTGATGATTCACAGAAGAGGAAGAAGAGCGATGAGGCAGAGGAGAAGGACGAGTCTCAAAACCATGATGATGATAACGACTAATCACGGTTCAAGAAGAAGAAGAAGACCGATAAAGGATGTGATTAAATAAATGATGTATTGTTGTTTATAATAATAATATATTTTCAAACGCTAAGCTTTCCTTCAATTTTGGTTAATAAACTTGTTTTTCCCAACGGTGCTTGAACCTGCACTAACAATGCTGCAGTTAATGCGAAAGGGCTGTTAGATGGGTAACTACAATAAGTGTGAGCTTGGTTTTCTTTTGCACTCTGTGAGTTCAATCATACTGCTATTTTTTTAATTGAAAACTGATTTTGTGTGATTAAGTTAAATCAGTTTGGTATTTTTGAATTGTCGTTGGTTGGTTTTAGCCAAGTGTAAGTTAGTTCAATCAGTATTTTTGAGCTGTAAGCTAGTTTTCGCAGGCTATAAGTTTAGATTTTATTGTTTAAGATTGATTTGATCGAACGTGATTTGTTTGGGATTGATCTGCTTAATTGATTTGATTAATTGATTGTATGTTTGAGAAAGAGATGAGGGAACGACGAACATGATCAACTTCTATTATAGAAAACATGCACTAGTCTTTACACCACTAGACGGTACCACAAACAACCCTAATTAGTCCCAGAAATATACCGCAAGACGGCGCCGCTAGATGACGACACAAATTCAAATTTCCCAACAAGGGGCCGCGACAGGAGGGCCCAGGCCCTAACACAGGTTCCTATGTTTGTCTTATAAGTTAGCCCGTTATTAGAATACATGTTCAAATTTCTCGCAATAAGTAATCACTTAAATACAAATCCAAATTCAAATTTCCCGCCAAGGGACCCAGGGGCTAAGACCCGAAGGCAAGTTGCAAAGCTCTATGTCCGTTTTATAAGTTAGCATTAGGCCTCCTTATTATTATAATACAATTTCAAAGTTCCCCTCATAGACGGCGCCACAAACAAATTCAAATTTTTGGTCTAGAGGCGACGGCCTGAAAGTAAGTTGCTAAGCGCTACATCTGTCTTACAAGTTAGAACTATACCCCTTATTATAATACAAATTCATATTTTCAGCCATAACCTGCAGAGACTTAAATACAATTCAAAATATAAATTCAAATTTTCCGTCAATAGGACCTCGACAAGGAATAGCCCCGAGAGCAAGTTACGCAGCCCTACACTTGTCTTACAAGTTAGCATTAGGCCTCTTATTACAATACAAATTCAAATTTTCTACCAAGGGTACCACGACAGTACACAAAGGCCCACGAACAAGTTGCGATCACGACAAGGGGCGAAGACCCGTTAAGAAGTTGCGACACCCTATACCTATCGTACAATCTCGGGGAGGGTTGGTGTGGGGATCGCCGAAACAGTATTTACCGAAAGCCCCCCGTCGCGAAATGTTGCCTATATGAGACACGCAAATAACGGTTTCTCGAAACATCAAGTACTTGCAGCAACCAGTAAACAGATTGAGATGATTGGTCACGTGCACTAGGCTTTATTTAATCAGGAAAGGTTTCTCATAAGTAGTGTTGAGTTAAAGGTTAAATTTGTACGATCAAGAGATACCTTTAGTCTAATGCCGGCGCACGGTTCAAATTACGAAACGCGAATTATGGACGTGAATTATGGACGCTAGTTTGCTAGTGAGACGTATGCGAATCAATCCCACCATTCTAATTGCGCGCGCTAAAGCCTTAGAAACAACTGCAGTAAAGTACTCTGTTACAAGGACCGAAGTAAAAGTGCTAACTTTACCTGTGGTTATACAGCGAAAAATGTTTTCCTGGGTCAGTTACCTAAACGATGCATCATAGGTTTTACCGCTAACAAATTCTTGAGAGAGAAATTGTGTAAAAGTTATTGACTTTCGTGTTAACTGTAACCCCGTTACCTGTATGAAAGCATCACATCGCTAAATTTTGCATATATGATTAGATTTGATGTGTTAAAGAATTGCTGGACACATTGGCAATACATTCCTTGCCCTTATCCGTCTGTATACTTTAAGGTATCTTTTCGCATCTTTGAAAAATAACCGAAAATACGTCGATGATAGAACATCTATTTTTCAGCTTCGGAGCTCGTGTCCACGTTTTATCAAAGGACGAAATGATTGCGATGATGTGATGTGTTATATGACTGTCATGAGTAGAGTTCGGATTTATATGCACGAAAATTAGTTAAAATATGCGCATATATATGCATCTAAAATCTTTAAAATATGCACTTGATTTTGTAGAATATGCACAAAAATATGCAGCACATGCACTAAATTTAACTTACGCTTGAAATGTTTCTGAGAAAGTTAATAAAGATAACAATGGGAAGGAATTAGTGATGGAATTATCAAGACATTTCCATAATCGATTAATTTTATTACTATTTATTAGTAATCGAGATGTTTTAATTATCGACCAGTAGTAGTTACTAATTAATAGTTTGAAAATTTCTAAACTAAAGGATCATAAAAAAGCTGCTAAAGAAATGCAAATTATTGTAATGAGCTTTTTCCCGCAAAATTTTACGGTAAATATGATTTGAAATTGTTTCTTTGAAAACAAACTTAAAATGTTAGCGCCGGGTGCTAGACTTTGTAAAATTTAAATCAAATTTGTAAAAAATTAAAACCTTAAAATCAAATTCTCGCTCCGTTATTTCTTTCTACACAAATTTACCTTTATATATATATATATATATATATATATATATATATATATATATATATATATAAATCGTCGAAATCCGTCAAGCGGTTGTCTCGCAATCTGTGTGAACTAAATGACCAGATTATTTTAATATATATTTCATTTTCATTTCATTTGTTTGAGTAGGTAAAAAAACGTCTTTAAACCTTTGATATAAGCATTACGCATATTGCAATTGCTTATTAACATTAAAGTATCCGGTCTATTCACCCATTCATAGAAATAATCTCATTAAATTGCTACTTGGAATTTGGATAACAGATGTAATTAGTCAAACGAACAATAATAGTAACTGATTGCCATTGGCCCTCAGAACAATAACCTATTGAAAATTTCAAACTGAAATATTTAGTGCATTCTAGCATAATGACTTTCCTGTAGATAAATAAATATGCAAGAGTACACATAATTTAATGTAATTTCAATGAATCTCCAAAATGGGAAGAGGAAAAACGGTGAAAAACTTCACGAATGTATAGAATAAATGTAATTTTCATTTTCATTATAAAAAATTTAAATTGAAAAATATGCAGTAAAATGCACGCAATGAGTGAAATACGCAAAATATGCACAACATCACGTAAATATGCAAAATAAAGTTGGTGTCAATCGAATTTAAATTATGCGATTCGTGTATAAACAAAATATTTTGATGGCTTATTTATATTATAGAATATGCATTTTGCATATAATCCGAGCTCTAGTCATGAGGAGGAGAGTTCTAAAGCGCGCTTTCCTTACAACCACATATTGGTTCGGATAAACACAGAAATATGGTTCGCCTTTCAGCTTCTTGTTCTAAAGTCACACATTTTTCTCACCAGTGCCTTCGGTCGCTAGAAAAAGCAGATGCTATGGCAGGAACACTAGCGTTGTACACCATTAAACGTCTTCAGTCCTATAAGACTCACCGCAAGTTTAATAAGGGAGATGTTTAATGATTCGAAATTACTAAGAATTTAAAATGCGTTAGAACAAAGATGGAAGCCATCGTTAACCATACTCCGCATACTATTACAAAACTATGTAAAAATTTGCAAAACATATAATGCTTGATAAATATCAATTATCTACAAAATGTAGCATTTATAGGAGATAAGGCAAATATTAATTTTGGGGTAACAACAGACAATCTGGCTAGAACGTCTATACTCTTTTGAAACAACGCCTACTATATTAAAAGATTTAACTATTTTTCAATCTATCACTTACACACTTTTGTGATTTTGTAAAAATTAGTTTGGCTTATTGTTTCCAGCCGTAGAAAGGGCTCTACAGTTGTTGCTGTCCCTAAAACCGTACTTTATTTTCCAAAATCCAGTACCTTACATAATTGTGAGATTCTTTCAATATTCTTCCTCAGAAGCATATTTATTTGTTTAAGTTTAAGTTTGACTTGTGTTGAACAAGAAAGGAATTCCTTCGTAGAAACGACTAATACATTGGGAAACAAAACGCTTGCTAAAAATAGAATTGAAAATAAATTCTTGACTTTAAAATTAAAGCAAATTATTATCGAAGCAGACGGTCAAGATGCAGAAAAAAGCATGTGAGGAATTTCAACAAGTGTATATAGCTACTGTAGCCTACCCAGAGAGATGGAGTAGTCAGTTTCACGATTTAAAATGTTTTAAGTGGATGCATTTAACCCTCTGTTGCACATTCCTAGGACTGTAACGTCAATAGTCGCATAGGATACAAATGTATCCCATGTCAATTACTAATAGAAATAAAAAAGAGCTATTTCAAAACTTAATTTTAATTTTAATTCTGTTAAAAAGGTTAGAGTAAACAATAAACCTAAAACGAGAATAAAACCTAATTCTGTTCTTTGCACAATTTACACAAAGAATTTCTCTTGGTGATCTTTACTAACCCACTTGTCACACATTGAACAGCAATTTCTTGTTCCTTTGTCATCTTTTCTGGGAGAAATTGGACAACCACAATTTCCAGTTCTCTGCATTTTGGAACTGGAGCAATGCTTTCTGGACTTGGATCCTCGATACCGAGAATAATTATATTACATTTTATTCTGAGCTGTCTCGGAATTACATCATAGCTGCCACACATTTGATGCACACATCCATTCCATGTTTACTATTATTGTAGACAAGAATCATTTGTAGCTTTCCTGTATTGCCATCTATAGTATCATCATCATGTGATGCAGATAAAATAACATTCTTATTTTTTTTTAGGTACAACCAAAACACGAGTACATTCATTGTGAAAAGCAAACATACTACTTTTCTCACGTTTTTCTTTGATAGCTAAAAAGTTTCAAGGTATTTCTCGTTTATTTTTCTTCAAGAGAGATGCAAAAAGTACCGATATTTCTGAAACTTGAAGTCATTTTTATGGTCTAATGCTAAAGGAAAACTAGAAAACCAATTGTCCACAGTAATACTGCGACATGCTACTTTTACAACTTCGGTTAGACGTTTAACATCTGCAGGTGAATTTTATAAGAGATTAGGGCCTTGTGGTTGTAAGCCTGCATACATTTCTAAATTCAAAGTATACAAGATTTCACAATCAACTAAAGCTAAAATCTTTACGTGATATTTCGTCGGAATATATTACTCGAAAGGGCTCCGACCTCTAAGAGCAATAAGTTGTTCACCAGGTGCTAAATTTGGTCCTGTAACAACTGCTTTTTTACAGTTAGCTACAAACAACGTAACAACTTCTCTTATTGCTGCTAGTTTGCCAGTCGTTCTTCGACCTTCACGAGAATTTATATCGTCAAATCAAAAGAAAACGAAATCGATTATAAGTCATTGTACAGTATATGGCATCAATACCAATACCATCCGTTTTCCAAAGATCTAAATTTTGTCTTCCTGATTTAATGACACCATGGAAATATAGCATACCAAATAAAGCTTTGATTTCAGAAATATGGGCAGTTTTTACATCTCTCTCACCATAGTTTATTTTGACTTTATCTATATTTTATTTGAAAAATCTGGAACACTGGAACTGTGGCAGGATCTGTAACAAACAAAATACACCCACGTACCACACAAAATTAAAAAACACCGAACGCCTTTCGATAGCTACTCTATCATCATCAGCGGTCGACTAGGGCGGACTAAAGAAAATTTTTAATATATATATACCATTAGCGAATAACGCTTCGTTGCTAATCTGGTGAAAGCGAATGTTATGAAAGTTTAATGAGTTCAGAGTATCCTAAAGGTCATTACATTAGGTAACGCTAGAGAACGAATAGAAACAAAGTATGTAAAGTTACCAAACTATCCTGCTTATACAAAAGGTCTACCTAAAATCTTTTCCAAAATTAATTTGAAAACAGTCACTACTTCAAACAATAGTTTGAAAACACTTTTAGGCAATCCAAAAGATAAAGTGGATAAGCAGGATAGGTCGGGAATTTATAAGATTAATTGTAAAAATTGTGAACAAATATATGTGGGGCAAACTAAACGACCTATCAAAATTCGCCATAAAGAACATTTAGCTCATATAAAATACAAGCGTTGGGACAAGTTTGCCGTAGCCCTACGTATGTTTGATAAAAATCATATAGTAGATGAGGTATCATTAATCAAACATGTTAGTAATAAGCACGAACTTGATTGTTATGAAAGTTTAAAGATCTTCAAAAACAAACAAATTCTAATGAATAATGATGATCAAGGACCTTTAGGCTACTCTGAACTCATTAAACTTTCACAACTTTTACTCTCACTTTCACCAGATTAGCAACGAAGCGTTACTCGCTGATCGTATACATGATAGAAATTTTCTTTAGTCCGCCCTAGTGAACCGCTGATAATGATAGCGCAGCTATCGAAAGGCGTTCGGTGTTTCTTAATTTTGTGTGGTACGTGGGTGTATTTTGTTTGCTATGTTTTATTTATTTATATTACATTTTATAACATACATAAATGCTTTTAGCATTTGCTGCTTCATTTATAGGTCCCTGTTTATTTACAAAAATGTTGTGTACTTTAGTTCTCGTTTTGCGCGGGAATACGTTTTTCCAAATAGTGGTTCTATCTTTTCCAATAAAAATTAAATCATTGTCCTCTTCATGCAAATTTGCCACTGTCATCGAAACATTGTTATTGGAATCCTGCTTTATCTCTGACAAATCACTTTGTTCATAATAATTGTTGTCATCTTCATCAGGATCTAGCAAACCAAATTCTTCCGCTTTATCACTCTCTTCCTACCATTTTAACTATTGTTGTGGATCTCTACTTCCCATATTGAAGCACCAGATTATAAAAAAATATAATAAGTTTACACAGATTACGTAATAAACAAATTCACTTACATACACATCTAACAATAAATTGTGTATTCATAGGTCTCACGGGATACACTCGTATCCCACAATAGTAACTATAGCTCAACTCGCGCTTGGAAATATACAGGGTGAATCTATACTAATGCAATTAAAGGTACTAGAACTCATCATTTAAGCAATAAGTTCATATGTACATGGGTCCAAAATGCTTATTCGAGATACAGGTGTCAAATTGAAAAGAAATTGCGTTCTTAATATATTTCGATGTTTCGAATAATTTCATGAAATTTCGTTTACGGGTCTTATGGATACAAATTCAAATTTAGTCCATTTAGTTATGGTTTCTAATCACAACTATAGATTTCCTAAACACTTTAAATCTAAACTTTGTGCACCTGTATATTTGACTAGAAAATCAATTTCTATTTTCTGTTAAAAAGTATATGAAGTCCTAACACTTTCAGAACCATTAAAACTCACAATGTTTATTTATTTAAAACCTTTTGGAGCACTAAAATAACATTAAAAAGAGAAGAAATTAATGTTAAGTAAGCATGTTCTTTTGATAACAACTGTTAAAATGTCAAAAAGTATACGAAATTTCATGAAATTATTTCAAACAGTCGAAGATATTGATCATTTTTTTAATTGACACTCTGTATCTACGAAACATTTGGACCAATGTCATATGAACTTTATTTATGAAGTTCTATGTCTTTAATTTGCGAGATGATCACTTAACGTCATAAACTATAATGTTACACTTATTACATGTCAAAGTTATTAAAGTATGCAATCACAATTTAACATTAACATTTGTATTAACAGAGTTAATGGATCATCGTAAATTACAATTACGATGGTTTAATCACAACTATAGATTTCCTAAAAATTCTATTAATATCAAACTCTGTGACCTATATAAATCTAATATTTTCAAATTATCGAATATTTTAAGCAAATCACATGGGTAATTATTAAATGTCAAATATTGAGTCGTTTCCAGAAATATGAATTTTGTTTCGTCATAACAAACACCTAAATTTTACTTTAAACCTTTGTAGCAAAACTAAATAAATTAATTAGCATCCATAACAATTAAGACAATATAACTTTAAATAATTTTCCTGTATTCATTTCTTTCATTATTTGTTAAGAAATGAAGAGTTACTCTCAAAAATCAACAACTCTGACAAACATGCCTAAAAGTATTGATATTGCATATTTAGTTTTTTTTTATTATTATTATTTTTAAAAGATGTGCGATTTCTTCAAATAAAGTTTTTTTTTGTTTTTCTTTCTGTTCTCCATATCAGTCAATTTTGGGGTACATTGTCCCCCATTCTAACTTTTGGATTTGGTCACTCTAGTTTGATAGTAATTATATTGAAAACGGTTTATCGTTAAGAAGATATTTGTAGAAAACATTGTTGTTACGACATTGATCTTTGAGCTTACCAATTGTATATAAGTGAATTAAACATTATTTATCTCATATCTCTTACCTGAACTCGCTAAACAAGTGTTTGAATCAAGTCATTTTCTTACATGTAACTGTATCAACATGCGGCTGATTTTTCAATTTATTTATTTATCTTCGGGTTCAATTCTATACGGGAAATATTTTTTTTTAATTTCCATATTAATTTATTTGTTTCAGGATATATTAATTATTGGAATTATGGGCGCATGCCGCTCAAACGAGCTATGTGAAATAAATATAGAAGACGTGAAGGATCCCCAAAAGTAGATATTAATAACTATACCTAAAACTAAAACTAAAAATGTACGAACATTCACGATAACTAGTACGTTTTACAATATTGTAAAGAAGTACATTGATCTCCGTCCGTCACATATAAAAATCTATTCATTCTTTATAAAATTATCAAAAATAAAAACAACGTACGGGAAAAACAAATTTGCAGACATTGGTAAACAAATTGACAAATATTTAGATTTGCCAAGTCCTCACGCTTATACCACTGTGATTGCAGATCATCTGCCACTCTGTACATTGATGTAGAAGGCGTGATAACTGGATTAACGTGTCATGGAAGTTGGAAGTGGACACAGGTAGCTGAAGGTTGCAATGATCAGTCTATGAAAAACAAGGCAACTACAGCACATACTATTACTAAGCAAATAAATAGTAATGAATCCTCCACTTCTTCTACAGGAATCGAAATTCCAAGTATTTGTATAGAAAGTTTCTCCAAACTTATTAAAAGAACACAATTATTTATTAATTGGGGTATCACTAATTTTAATGTTAACAAATAATTTGTCCATTGAAAATCTCAAATTAGTGTAAATTAAGAAAGTTCCATTAAAACAAAAGACAAAAGTAAGTATTTTAGTAGTAGAGTATGTTGCTGGCAATAATGGCTATTATTACCTCGGAATGTTACTCACTCGCCGCTTAAGGGTCTCGGTTCGTAACCTATTCCTCGGGAATAATAGCTATTATTATTCACTCGTGTTATAATTTACTATTATTAACCCACAACGCCAACAGAAGGGTGTTATAAGTTTAACGTGTGTATCTGTCTGTGGCATAGTAGTTCCAAACGGAGAAACAAATTTTGATTAAGTTTTTTTTTTGTTTGAACGGTGTTGATCTGAAGTGTTCTTAGCCACGACTCAAGCTATTCTGTGCTCGGTAAGGTCTGCCGGTCAACTTTTTCCTTATTTTTAATCTATTCTCATCCTATACTTCCTCTCACCCTTACTGTCTTCCTAATCGGATTGAAAGACCAAAACTAAAAAAAATCCAGCTCGTTCGGGTGTCCGGGAGGGCAGGACCCAACGACGTGGTTATTGAAAGTACTCACGGTCTGGTCCATTATCGCAACATCGGCGTACCAGGTCTAATTTTAATTTGTTCACCAAAATTTTTAACATTTATAAATTGACGTTTTGTTTCTATCTGAAAGCCAGGTCTCCTCTGAAAGCTCCGATTCACCCGACACGCAATTTCAACAATACAATCTTCAGTGTAACTTTCGATACTAAGGCAAGCGGATTTCTTCTTTGCGGAATAAAAAATGTTATGTGGCTTGGTTTAAACGTTCTGGTCCTAAATTTGCGAAATTCTACTACTGTTGCATTTATAGGTCTGATAATGACAGTAACCTTCGAGACTTCTTCGATTTCCTTAGTTTGAAAGTTGACTATCTTCTGTCTCAGTTTTCAATGTTAACAACTCCAAGCTAAAATTTTCATCTATATCTTGATGTGATCTCACAGAAATGATTTATCAACACACAAGGGTCCCTGATAACTCTAACCATACTGCACATCTTCTAAACCTCTTTCTTACATCAAACCCACTTGTAGCAGGCCGCAAAAATTTTATTATTGTGATAAACGTTTGTGAAATCACCATTTTTACCGCGATAGGAAAGATAATTAGTGGATTTTGGATATCTTTGTAATACGTCGTAATTTGTTAATGTTTTCGGAATATTTTATTTTATGTATTTTTATGTAAGAAGTGTGGGAATGTTTGTAATTGATATTGGAGTAAAGGTTGAACAGAAAAAGGAAACATGTATTAGGGTAGAAAAACAGGTGTTCTGCCAAAACTGCGTGACGAATTGTTGATAAGTTCTATACGCGCGCTCTTGATCTAAAAATGTCATTGATTCAATAATTAATCACGGCTGAACATAGGGCAAATCTAAAGGGATCTTTGTTTGGTACGTTGAAACTTGAGACCTAAATGTAGTGCTTGTTACGGATGAATGCATATTTTTAAAATTAAGATGTCATGTAATAACTAACATGAAACTGTTCTAACATAAATTAATGTTTCTTGCTTTTTTTATTACTTTTGAAAGACGGGGGTTGATTTTCGGGAGTAGGTATAGTTAGTTGGAAACCAGAGGGGAAGGCAGTTGCTGTTTGATCGAGCCGGATTGCTTTTATTGTTTTAATTAGAAACTCCCGTTATAAACCGTTCGGTCTATAAATATTTTGTCGTGTACCTTTTAGCAAAATTTAAACGCTAATTTGTAAGGTGTTTAACTAAAGGGAATATATTCAAGTGTAAGTAGGTATTCTTATATAAATGAAACCTCGCAGCAAATCATTTTACCAGCTTATGTAACGTATTAAAAATCTAACATTGCCTTGCAAAGGTATCTCATTTGCACGCGGGCTCAGTAAGCGGAAATCTGCTAAAGTAAAAAAACAGTAGAGGGCTCTCACTCTTGTGAATTAGCATTATTATTTGTTGTTTATATTTATATTTCTGTAGAAGTGGATCTCGTGGACGGGTACAGGATACCGCTTGGTTATTAATTGTAAGAGGCAATTGCCGGGTGTGTACATTTTCCCGGGTCCAGATGACCCGTAAACACCTCGAATTTGATTTTTATGGTTTTTATTGTTGTATAGATAAATGTGTAACCTGAGAAAGGGACCCTGTATTTTTTCTAACGCGCTCAACCTTATATGTCGGTCACGATGTCATGATCTATTCACAACTTACCTTTGTAAGGCTTTGTTCAATGAGTTTTTTGTGTGTCAGTTTGTTTGAGTAAAATTGTTTGCCTGCGAACGGATTTCTCTTTATATGTAATTTATTGCAATTTTACGTATGTATTTTGTGCTTTAGTAGTCACTAAACAATTGTGTATGTGTTAATTCCTTGTCTATTTTCTTTTGTCCTTGCATTTACCTTATTATCACCTGTGCAATTTCACTATTGTTGTAAGTTATATGTACGTTAATTTGCCTTGTTGCTTTATGTGTTTATTTACTTAAAGACCGGCACGATTGGTTTTAAAGGGCCACATGTTTGGTATGACGATTTTTATTCTGTTTTATTTATGACACAATTGTGGGTGTGACTACATATTTTTTTATTGTGTTTATGTGTAACTAAACTGCTTTTTATTCCTTTTTATCTTAATGTTATAATTTTGTACGCACTTTAACCTGATTTAATGGTGTTTTGTTATATATTTAACCCTTTGATTGTTTTTATTGTTATTTGATTTATTAATGTACTGGTGCAATTATTTATTTATGAATAAACTGGGTTTTATTGGTGGTTCCTTCCCACAATAGTATATTAACGGGCTGAACCACCATTGTGCAAAGCTCGTTAATTTTAATTTGAGTAGTTTCATTGTTTACCTGCCCTACATGACGCGATACTTAACCTCATCCAGCCTATCTAATTCAAATAGCACAACGTACCTACCACTAAACGGCCAATTCTTTTGATCAGATTTGAGGTTTGCGAGTAATTCAATATCAGACTTGTAAATAAATTCTAATATTTTAATTATTGCCGTTATTGTCAGTACAGTCAAGACAAATGACTTAGCGATTGCTTTGTTCTTGAATTTGCATTCTTGCAAATAAGCTAAAATTACACTTTTCAAGATAGGGTACCATGGGGACGCTCTACACTTGTTTATAGAACTTCAATCCTTTCACCTATAGGTTCACCTGACCATTGTATAATAGACATAACTTAACTTCACTGTTGTCGGCAGCACTGACAGAAGCTTGTGGTGTTTTAAGTCAGCCAAATGGAGTGATTTGTAAAATTTCTTTACAATCTTTCCGTGGCGTGAACATTGTTTTAACTGGTCTTCATCTTCAACATTGCTCTTTCAGTATCATAAGGTCGTCCTCAATGTAATGGAGTTAGACGTTCCCAAAAAAATAGAATCGTGTCGGTCATTCTCGTTTCCAACCCTGTTCAATACTGCTTGTGCTGATGCGATATATTTGAAAAATATATCTTATAATAAATGGAGTTCTATTAAACCAGTCAAGAGACATTCAGACTGTGTTAATGCTAGAAATACATACAAAAGTGTTATCACTAAAGCAAAAAAGTTCTTTGGACAACAAAAACACAACGAACTAGCTACATCTCTTTTGGGCAGTCGTAAATTTTGGCTTTTAGCTGCAGCCATCAGTAAAAACGTTAGCAAATATCTGGTGTGGAACAATACACGACTTTCAAACCTACAAAGTAGAAATTAAAAGAAACGGAGTAATTTTAATAATAATCTTTTTAGGATAAATTTGCAACCTATTATTTATTACGCAGTCTTAACGAAAATCGGCAACATTACAAAATCAAAAACAATAATCTGTGTAAGATGGACGTTTAAAACTTCATGTTAATAAACATATAGGTATATGGTAACTTTAAAAAACTCCAAAGCTGCCCGCTTCTGTAAAATACTGATAATACAATTTAAGTAATTTTAATCCTACTTAATTAATTTTTAGGCTTAGTTTGCTTTCTATTAAGAAACTTCATAAAAATAGTTACGCAAAATTAAATTTTCTTTAAAAAATATGTCTACATAATTTCTTATAGGACGAACGGTTATTTAGATATTGAAAAACACTTAAATATTATTTTAAAATTTTTTTGCCGGTAAATTGCAAAGAACGTAAGTAATCGATTTATATGTTGCTATGTTTATATCTTTAAATATAGGGCTGTTTGAGAAACATCTGATAAAAACCAAACTGCTCCTAAGAAACCCACCTCCCCGTCGCTAAATTTCTTTGCTAATCAGCTCCAGCAGAAGTGAAAACAGGTTTAAATACGAAATTGGAAGTACGTGTCGTTCTAGAGTTATCGTGTTTACTAGCATACATCCACAGACACACACGCGCGCACACGCGCCTACCTTGTATACCTACATATGTATATGTAAGTGTTGGGAAATATACAGGAGATTAGACCGATCCCTCCAACTAACGACCATTTGCCATCACTTGCATTTCGTCTAAAGCTATGGAATAGCCATCAATCAGGAACTGCTGTTTCCTTGAAACTACAAACTCCTTATTGACCTACAATATGGCAGAGCCGTTATATACAGGTGATCTAGAGTTCACAATGAATTGCCAAGTTGAATAATACATTGGAGTAGCATGCGGCGAAACTCTGTTGTAGTCGACTTTAGACTACATTCAGAACCATTTGACCAAGTTTGGCATGTGCCTGCTTGCCAAACTCACCTCGTTAGGGTTAAATGGGACTTTGGGTATCTAGCTTGCTTCATAAAAGATGAATAATTGTTGTTGAGATGGCTCATTTCAAATATTAAGTTTAAAGAGCATTAACGTAGATGCTATGTCAGTTGGCATCAATAATAGTCGCACTATACTACTTTTCTACTATATTACCCCACAGGGATCAATAATAGCACCTACACTTTTTCTGTTATACACAAATGATCTTATTTCTTCAACGACCAGCCCGATCCATTACTTTTCTGGCGACAGCACTCTTCATTCCGCTCAGCCTACTTATAATCGACCATCTGTCGCAAAACAAGACATTAATGCTGAAACGGTAATTTCAATCAATAAATGCGTTCAACGTATTCGAAATGGGGAAGTAATAATTTAATTAAATTTAATGGTAATGTGGCCTTGTGTCTGCCAAAAAAGATCGATCATTTGCGGTTGTAAGTGTAAGTGACCCATATCTTAAGTTTTCAGACTATATTACTTTGTTTAGAATGATTGTATCTTCAAATCTGTCAATACCATCTTCTGGCAGTTGCTAAAGTCAGTTACTAAAGCTAAAGCTGCTCGTAAAGTAGCCTTTTTGTGCAGATCTAAGCAGCACTTTACCTCCTGACAACTCTTTCTGCTGTAAGGCCCAAATTCGACCTCATCTAGAATATAATTTTCACCTCTGGCTTGGTGCTCCCCAATACTCTCGATGTCGTTGATAGTATTCAGAAAGGAGCGATTAGGCTTATAAATGACCAGTTCTTAACTTCTGACATACAGTACCTTGAGCACAGAAGAATCGTTATAGTTCTTTCTTCGCATGATGGGAATTACAATGGATATTGCGCTTCTTAATTACTTTCATCGATACCATCTCGGGCTTGCACACAATGACATATGATACTCATATTACAAATACAGTTTGAAATAGTACTGTTTGCTTGTTTGTTTATCAACCTACAGAGCATTACTATAAGTTTTATTCGGGATCTTCCTCAAAGTGTAGGAAAATATTACTTTTATTACAATATTACTTATTTACGTGTAACCTTTGCACTATTTCGACTTTTCGATACACGTAATTTATATTTCGCTATTTCACAACAATCACGTATACGTATAGTCACAACCAAATGTAAGAAATGATGGTACCTTTTGGCATGTTTAGGTTTTTTGTTTTCCCTTTTTTTTGAAGTAAATGTTTTCCCAATTAAGTATGCAGTCATCACATCATTGCAGTGATTTAACAATTATAGTTAATGTTAAAATTAAATGTACACATTAGGTTTTCAATGCATCGTGCACGTGCAATTTTCATGTAGTAACTAAACATTTTTTATTTTTGTTTGTAAGTTTATTTGTGGGCCTAGATGAGGATACCAACGGACACGTCACGCATCTTTATGTACGTCAACTACTAATGGTTACTAACGCTACCTGTCACTATAATTTCTCTTGCCAAACATTGTATTATGACGTAACTTATAACGTTTTTCGCCATTTTACAAAAAAAAAACGGCTAGGTCAGCCAGGTTTCACCCCGCGCCGTTCGGGTGAAAGGTTACCACTCTAACCATTCGACTACAGAAACAGTTTAATTCCTTGTTATTATTTTCACTCGATTAGTATGCCCAAGTTTTCAGTTGTAAATGCTTTTATTTCTTTTATATGAAGTATTGGAAAACTTTTTGTCAATATAAACTCCATAAATTTTGTTAAATTTGTTTTTTGTTGGATATTTTTCATAAATATGCTCCATTGGTAGAGGATGTCGTAAAATGCCATTTTCAGGATGGATTAGTGATATTCAATCTATTAAAAATATAGCGATTTAACATTTCGATTTTTTTTCATAAAAGCATGATGCTCTTGTCTGAAGTCGCTATTACGCACCGTTTTCGAAATAAATAAAATTTTATGTTAAAATTTCGAAATTTTGAAAAACAAAAACTGATGAATGACGATGTACCATTCTCCGCCCAAACGAGCCGCTTATGAGTACAACTAAAAAATCATATTCACGCCATACGATTGGGCATATTCCACTAAATAAAGGTACAGAACGCTATCATTTAAAGGAAAACCATTGTGAAGATATTTAAATTAAACCAATGTTAGGGCGCAGCTCTCTTAGGAAGTATTTTTGTATTAAGGTAATTCACCTTAAATCGACATAAAATCAGCTCTAGAATTTGCAGTATTCTTTTGTGAAAAGAGTTTGTGGACACCCTGTGTGTGTGTGTGTGTGTCTATATATATATATATATATATATATATATATATATATATATATATATATATATAACAAAATGAACGATCTGAAACGGTATTTTAAAACAAAGAAAATAAACAATGAGGCTTCCACTAAGTGGCGCGTGTCGGTCCTGGGATTAGGGCGGTTATGTCGTCCTAAGGCAGCTCGGCTCTTTATGTTTGCTGTGCAAATACAGTTAGAAAGGTGTGATATTTAAAGGAACTAATCCTTAATTATATTGTTGCATTTTAGTTAAATTGATTCATTTAAAATAAACAAGAATTTTCTAATACGTTCCTGTTGGGTAGCTATCAGTGGCCGAACTATTTACAGTTATTACAACTGTAATGGCAGGTGTGTATCGATTGGATAACGAGGGTAACGCCCTTATACCTGTTTTGTAGATCGACTAGAAAAATCAGTACTTTCAAAGGGATTACTTTATATAGAATTTAAATAGTATAAATGCAATTTTTCTACCTCTAATTTCTATGACTTTTATATTGCCTTTATAAAATAACTTTTACGGTCTCCTATGTATTTTCAAACCTCGTATAAAAAGAAACTAACTAATTAGTACAAGGTTTTCTTAATTAATTATATACAGGATCTTAATGACGATTGCATTAAGATCTATTCTAATTACATTTAGTGATTAGCGGAAATTGCATTATAAGCAGAAATGGTGGTGTTTGCGAGTTGTTTGGAATGAAATGGATACTTTCGTATTGTATTCTGGGTGCGGGCACGCTTAAGCGGTGGCCACTTAGCAGTTTCTTGCGCTTCTGAGTTCGGCAGCGTAAAGAATAGCTACCGGGATAGCGCTAGGTCAGAGCTGCTTTTAATAATGACACTTATCAGGTGTTTTAACCTTCTGGAACGATTTATTTAGTTCACGGATTTTCAGGTACAACAGACTTGCATAAGGGTTTCTTCCTTAAGTCTGAGTTATAGCGAGAGCGATCAGGACGGATGCTGGGTCAGGAATTTGTTAGAAATGTATACTGGGTGCTTCGCCGTGGGCGAGCGGATATTAAAGCCGGTTATGGTACTTCTATTAAGAAGTGTTGTTAGGAAAACTAACTTTAAGCGGTTTAATACGTTTAGCGAGATTAAAATGTAATACTTACCGTTATGTACGGGGTTCGTAATTTACGAAACTGAGTGACAGAAATATGGTCTAATTGCGGGCAGCTTGCTGAATTCAACTTGTCGGCTTCCTGCACTTCGGTTTTAATTCTTTTGCCCAGTGTAGGCGTATTGGTTTGGGTCGGTGTGTAGGTGGAATATCAATTACAAGATTCTGAGCAAATACCCGTTGCGCTGTGTAATTGATACCCCTGGAGATTGGTAGAATTGAGGTGATAGCCTTTCTATCCAATGGAGTAAGTAAAAGATTACATCGGATGGTAGCCCGACGTGAAGCCGTTCACTAGTGTAAGTGTGGTGTTGTATATTTAACTCACATGCAGGTGACAACAGGTTGAGGCAGTAATAAACCCTGGTGTACAAGATAAGAGTAGGTCGGTCATTTAAAATCCGGAGAGGGCTTCTGGTTGGGATGCTAATGCGGTACCTGGTGAATAGAGTGGCGGGGACTCTGGGGTAATTCACGTCGGAGGGGATATAACTTCATTATTTGATGATTTCTGTAAACTTTAATTAAACAGGATAATTCGCAAATAATCAATTCGGAACAAATTAGTAAAGACGGCAGGCTCTTTACAATCTAAGAACAAATCGCGCAGGCATAAATATGATGCGCAATCGACAGTATCCCCTCTTTCAGAAAAAGAGGCGAACAAAGTCGCCCGGTAAATGGTGTCTTAGTTGCCTTGCTACAAAGCTTACCTATTCGATTTTCATTATTTCTGTCAGTAACTGTAAATAAATATTACGGTAGACTTATTTTTTAAGTTTTCATGTTATAAAGTTCTACTCTTCACCCAAGACAATAGAGGGAATTGCTGTTGAAATGTATACATTTTGTGTAATTTTGTACCAAAATATACGCTTCCGGAAAGTTGATCGAAAACAATTGATTGAAGGAAAATTGGTCGAAACAACAATTGATCGAAATATGGTCCTAGGAAAATTGATCGAAAGCGATTGATCGAATACAAGCGACTTTCCTTCACACTTTTTTCAGGCTTAGGACTGACAGCACAAAGCTGGCGTGTTTAAAAGTCGTTTTTTATATTTTTTGGTTTTTATTAAAGTCGGAAAGAAATTCCTTTGTCATTATTTTTTTGGGTATTTTTTGTTTTTGTTTTTTTTTCTTCCTTTTCAATATAATTGTGTATTCATTGGATCAAAAGCTTGTGTTGTGAGCTATGCCTCGTAAAAAGTCTTCGATGTTACCCATGTTATAATTGCCAACAAGTCTTTCAGCACAGTCTCTGTATTTTTCACGGACAGGAGGACATTCTTGACCACTTATATATTGCTCAATTTGGAGTCTCCGTAAACTTTGTCTCCTTTGAATAGCTTCTATAAATTTCCATATATTTGGGTGATCAGCCGAAATTTGTTGCTCAAAACCCCGATGCCGCCCTTCAATTGCATTGTTAGTTTTAGATAAACCTTGTTACACTCCTTCGAAACAGTTCCACACATTGTGAGGAAATTGTGGGGGTCGCCGAGGGTGGCGGCGTTGCGGACGACCAATCCACGTATCTTCAAAGTAATCAAGTACAGGTTGTGCTTCTGGAGGTATTAGGTCTTCACCACAAAGTATTTCGAAAGCCTGAACTACATCTTCCGTAGGGACAAATTCAATGGCGGGTAGCAAACGTAATGCTAGTGCGAAATTTGCATCGGTTTCATATCGCCTTTGAAGGCCAGTTGCTTGAATTCGTCTAAACATGCACTGGCTAAAATGAAAAAAGCAACCACGTTGTCGGCATCCTGGAAATTCTTGAGATATGGCATTCATCATAGCATGTTCAAAATCTGTTAATATCGTTCTTGGAGAAACTGCTGTTTGAAGTTCCTTCTGTTTCTGAAGCAACGTAATGTACGTAATCTCCCTTTTATCTGGCAATAATCCATACAGCAGGGGAATAGCGTTGTTATATTGCAACCCATGAATAGTATACATTTGATAAAAAAGATGCGGTACAGTTTTAAACGTACCATCCATATACCAGTGGTCGGACTGTGCCAAAAGTTGTAGATTTTTTTGTTGAGAATATTAATATGCGGTTTCCATTGGCTTCCGAATCGAACAACAAAAATTCTCACCATCTTTGGTCTTGGTATACTCGTCTGGAAAAACGATATCTTGGCGGCGTAGAGGTAACATTTCTTATGGTCCTTTTTATGCTGTATACTTTTGCAAGACTGGCTGCTGCAGCTTGGGTGACGCCAATGGATGCATTTGATACTCGTATAATCACATGAGGTGCATCTTGGGTTTCCTTAGCTGTATTCTTGATTCTGTTCATTACCATATCGGCTTCTACCCGTGCTGCATCTGCTATATGGTTATGCACATCACTTCTTTTAATAACAACATCGTCAAGTGTTATAATACGAGCTGAACACTTATGTATTCGATAATTATTACACTTCCAATATATTTTGGTTGCCACTTGTTTTTTTTATAATATAGGTAACCGTCCAGTAACAATTGCGGTTTTCCTTTTTCGCTAGTTATAAACTGGAGCACCATTTTGATTTCTATGTTCACTCTTCCACAACGTTTTGTATAATGGCAACAACAAAGATAAAATTAGAAACTCCCTAATTCGGGGCAATTAAGCATCATAATGTGATTCTCGTTACCTAATGAGAGAGAAAGTTTCGAAGAATGCAGCAAGGTTTACCTTTTGTATAAGGTTGATTAAATGGAAATTATTTAAATAATTTTCTCGAATTTAAAACGGCTAATTACTTATTAATTTATTTGTGATATAATATTTTAAAATAATTAGTTTGATATGAAATTTTATTCATTTTAAATATATCTAGTTTTTTAAGAAAAGAATTAAATTCTATTATTATTTATTTAAAATTTATTTTTAATTTTTAAGTTTTAATATTTAATATTCAATGGGACGAGCTTTTATTTAGAATTTTAAAAATTAATTTATTTTTATATTTTGTATAATTTGAATTGTTAATCATATGAATAATTTAATAATTATTTATTATTTAATTATTGATTTATATTAATTTTACGTTTTTATTAAAAATTAGTTTTACATTTTTATATTTAGTAATAATGATTAAATTAGTAAATTTATTAAAATAAAAGGATTTTTAGTTTGTAAAAAGGAACTCGGCAAAATTATTTTCTGCCTGTTTATTAAAAACATGCCCTTTTGATTATAATTTAAGGTCTAATCTGCTCAGTGAAAATTAAATAACCGCAATATTTTAACTGTGCAAAGGTAACACAATAAATAGTTTTTTTGTGCTGTCCTAGAACCGTATTTCAGTCAATTGCTGTTTCGACTAATTGCGTTTCGACCAATTTTCCTTCGATCAATTGTTTTCTATCAATTTTCCTAGACCCCAAAATATACGATTTAAAAATTCCACAGAACTGTATTTGTACCTAATTAGATTGTTATTATCTATGTAATAATGGTTTACATATTAATTGCGTAAATTTTTTAACGTTACTTCATTTTTTCTTTTTCCAGCAAAACTATGTGTTCCTCAATAATAATTTACCATAGATAAGATACAAAAGTACATACGGGGGGAGACAAAAATTTAGCTTTGAGCTTCTGCATTTATTAAACATACGTTAAATCTGTATTTAAACTGTTCTCATTTTTAGAGCTATCACGTTTTAACGACTTTCTGAAGACGTTTAAAAATGCGTAAAATAAAGAATTTACATACTAGAGTAAGAGTCTGGGAATTTCATCTTCTACATTTCATTAATTTATGTATTGAAGATGTACAGCGTTATGATATAAAAAGGTGGTTGCGAAATAATTTAAGATCAATAGTTTAAATTATTATTCATAAATGTATAACAGTGCAATAATTTGCATAATTTATCCGTAACTGTCGGTGTAGAGAGTTATATTCTTGGTACTAGTACAAAGGACAGGTACAGAGTTTGATAACGCCCATTATTATTATCAAGTTACCATGATAACTTGCAAATTATTATTTTTTGGAAACGTTTTCCGTTAAAGCTGGTTGATGAACACTAGTAGGTTTTTTACTATTTATCTACCCACTTTCGGGTTGTATTGGTGCTTAAAAATTTTATTCGAGAAGTACATACACTCTAGCAAAAATGTGAACATATAAAGTATGAGTTGGGAAATACCTCAGCGCGAGTGTTGAAATGAAGTTAATTTTAGAATGTATGTCCTGTAATGGAAAAATTAGAAGTAAAAGCAGCTAGAATTTATACCACGTAAACCTCATTTCGTTGTACGTGTGTATATCATTAAAACTAATGTTACTCTACGCATCTGTCAACACTTTTTTTGCCGTGTATAAGCAATAAACATTGCATAGGTATTTATAACGTTTAAATTTCCCTGGAAATTACCTAAATAATCGTGCATTTTATATGAAATGGTACTTTGCAATATCATAATTTAAGTGATTGTTTAGCTTGCTGGTATTAATTGTGACTCGTGCAGGATTTTCGCTATTATCATTACACCAAATTGCTTCTTGTACATGTATTTAAATATTTTTCTTAAAATATTTGAATTTTAATATAAATTTTTATCTTAATACTTAACCTTAGTACTACATTTAATTCGAAACGAACAAGCACATATCTGCATATGTGAGTGTCATGCTGTATATTAGCAAAGAACGCATAACGTCAAGTCAGAACATCTTTGATAAGTTGATGGTTATGAGAAGATGTTAGTCTGTCAGTGTACAGCTGTTCTTAGCTTCGCGTATTGAGGGCGCCAAGAAACCATTCAAGGTTGTATATAATTAATAATTCATAATATGTGAGAAAATTTTTAAGAGCGTGTTCCTGATATAGAAATAAGAAAAAAATTTCGTATTAACGAATGTCTAGAAATGCTTTGTGTCCTATTAATATCCTGTAAATTCAAAATTACGCAGTTTCAGATATACCGGGTGTACCTCTAAGGTCGACCGTACCTTGGTAACGGATTATCGCAGAACTTTGAGGGAAAATCGTAATAAAACTGCATATTACAAAATGCTGGGTATAATTGTCTAGTTTGTAAGATGACCGCTGGATGACCATAATGGATACAGTAAATTAGAAAATTAAGATTCCTATAAAATAGGTGTAAAGGAACGACAAAGGTATCTGTATTAAATTTTTAGAAATTTAGAAATATTTTTTGTCTAAAAGCCATTAGTCTAGCTCTTAAAATAAAGTGCTGGAGGAAACATAAACTTTTTGTTGAAAAAAAATAGATAGCTTCAGATTGATTTAATCAAAACTAGCAAACCTGTTCTCGTTAAAAAATGATTTCTCTCCTCCATTAATTAAGCTAAAACCATCCTATTGTACTTTATTGTATTTTCTTAGTGGTTGATAGAGGGCGCTTTCTTCAAAATGATTTATTTGTGCGATTTTTCTCGAAATTTTCAAATGAACTGTGTTATATTTTTGAGATTACTAAAAAGATGACTAACTACTAAATAATTTGGGCAAAACCGAAAATCTATATCTTTTTTCAAACTGAAAACGTTTTCAAGGGAATGCCTCGAAAAGTTTGCTTTACAAGCAGCGTGAGTGCAAAAGACAAAGATTTAGTTACTAATGATATAAATGCCCAAATTTAATACAATGCCTATCACTGGTCATCAAATAATCCACAGTGGATGCTCTAAGATGATTGTCATGGTACGTAGTGTCTCATTTTTTTATGGTCTTTCAGGGTATTTTATATATGTGTGACGATAGGGATATAGGGTTTTTTCAATACTATATAATTGTTTTTTGTCAACGTATCGATGGCGTTTTCCAAACTGTGATAGTCTTCTTCATTTCTAAGATATAACCCGTCATTGAATTCAAAGTCAGTTTGATATCAAAACAAGAAAATACGGATTTTTGAGTTGTTTGAAATAGAGATTCTTACCTTCCAACCTACTTGTACATATGTAGGTACAGAAGGTTATGTAATCGACTTTTTTTCACTTATCGACTTATTACATTTAACAACGTTAGATAAAGTTTCGTCAAGACCGGACATGATGTGTGTGTATGCGTGTGTGTGT
Source organism: Vesta saturnalis (assembly GCA_036346205.1). NCBI lineage: Eukaryota > Metazoa > Arthropoda > Insecta > Coleoptera > Lampyridae > Vesta > Vesta saturnalis. Next base: position 722,120 of record JARFJB010001864.1, on the reverse strand, counting down.
ATGTTTGTTTATTTGTTTGTGTGTGTGGGTGTGTATATGGACGTATATAGTATGCACGATAACTCCAGAATCATATACTGCTGAAATTTTGTATTTAAAATTCATTTCATTTCTCCTGGAGCTGATTGGATTCTATGAGAAATCTAGCGGCGTAGGGGTTTATTGAGGTTTGTACCAAATATTTCTGAAACAACTATATATTTAAAAGATATAGAAATTTAAAGCTATAGACCATAAAGATACTGATTAATTATGTTCTATGGAATTTTTGATACGAGGCGTAATTTGGTGGCAAAAACATGTCTAAGGTAAAATTTAAGTGTTTGTTTAAATTTTTTCAATGTCCGAATAACGGTTAATTTTATAAAAAAAATGCGAAGACAAATTTTTTAAAGATGATTTAAAATCACGTAACGTTTCTTTGTAAATTATTTTAACACGAAGCCAAAACCCACAAAAAATTATTTAAATGTGCTTGAAAATGCTTAAACTGTATTATCGATATTTTTCAAGTTGGCATCTAGATGTATTAACATCTATCTGACATGAAGTTTTAAACGTCTGTTTGATATAGATTATAGCTTTTGTTTTTGCAATGTTGCCTATTTTTCTTATGAACGTATGAGATTGCATAATTATCCAAAAAAATCACTATTATTAAAATTAGTGCATTTATTTCAATTTCCACTTTGTAGGTGGGAAGGTTGTGTGTCGTTCCACACCACCTATTTATATATTTGCGAAAATCACATCACTAAAACAGACCCATCCAATGAGATGTCCCATTAAAAAAATGAGTCTGTGATCTGAGGATGTACAATGTATTCTACTATTCACACTCTTAAAATATACCTTAAAACAATTTTCCCCTATATGCTACATATTTGCTCAAAATTCATATAAATTTCCCTGCTTAAATACCTGGATTGTGACGTGGTCGTGATTTTAGCGAGTATTTGTCATTAGTTTCGAAACTATAAGTTAATCATTAATACCGAACATCTGAAATGTAGTATAGCTCAAGGAAATAAACTTGATAAAGCATAAATCTTGGAAGCTTTTAGATTGTAACGTATTTGAAGATATTTAAAATTATTGCAAATGATAATCGCATTTAGAATCCTTATTTTGGGTACGAAACAAAGTTTTTTGGTGTGTTTATGAAGTTTAGATTCGAGTTTTGAATTAAAATTTGGTTTACATATTCACATAGATAGACAGTGGAATTCCCTCTTTACTAGGTTAGTGTGAATTAATTAGTTCCGTTGAAAATAATAGTTGTTCACATTTTTGTAAATTTTGTCAATCATAATAATTAATGTCGTTAAAATTGCATCGTTGGAAAATTAAATGCCGCATTACATTTTTTTTTCGGAGGAAATTTGAATGTCCCTTCCAAAACGTACCGACCTTCGGGCTCACATCTCTCAAAAAACTAGAGAAGTCACTGTATATAAATCACTTAATTAGTTTGTGTAATTTATAACGTTCGTTCCGTAAAACTGGATATAAGTAATTACAGTATGATTGCGGTGTAAAATTTAGTTTACGCATTATATTAACGAAAGTTGTGCAGTAATCAAAGTATCCGCACCGACTTAACCAGGCTTCCGAATTGTTACGGAAAATTTTACTAAAAACATTCGATAGTAGTTACGGTCTCGAGAGGGCCGCAGGAGGTTAACCGTCACCGTTCAGTAACCTGAGGGACCATAGTCACAGCCCATCCAGTTAGCAGTATAAGGAACAGTGGATAGTTCAGGAGGGTCATTGATGTGCAACTACGAATTAAGGTAAACAGTATCGTTAATTCACTAGTGCTGTTGATTTTCCGAATACAACAAAAAAAGGTATTTGTTTATTACTATATATATCGAACGGACGAATATGTATTTTTGCAAGCGTATTGGAACCATTCAGTTTATAAAACATATCCATGCGCGATCCAATTAGTGTTACATTGTACATTGAGTATTTTCTTTTTGGATTACCTATACAATATTTGAAAAGTTATGTTACCAAATTTGCCGAAGTTCTAAACCTGTGGGTTGCAAATAATTACAATTGTGTTGCTTCAAACTGACGAAGCGGTTATTGGTCTCGCAAGAACCTTGTCCCATTTCATGACTACAACTTTTGTGTTTCTCTGTTGTGTTATCACGCCCAACAGATATGTTTATTTATAATATATGTATAGATTAATGAACTAGAAGAACCTTGCTTCTTTATCTGCCGGCTGATACGCCAAGATCTATTGTCTTTATTTACTTGCGAAGGGAATATATTTTTTTAAAGATTATTTGAGCAGTAACGTAATAATTTGAGAGCGGATGGGTTTTTTTACATTTTAAGTACTTTAAGCTGGTTAATATAATTTCTTTTAACCCTTTAGTAGGCGGTGGATTATATTTTAGTCAATTAGTCGCTAGGTGTATTTTGTACACTAAAAGGATTTCGGTAACAAAATTGGCCAGACATACTTTATAGAGTATTAAATCGCACATAACTTACTTGTGGTACTCGTACACTTACTAGCATTTAACTGACCCTTATATCAATACAGAGATTTATTTACAGAAATGAAATTCCGTAAAGTATCTAAATCATAACATTTTATTTGAAAAGGGCCCATAAAAATATTGAAAATATAGAAACTCTTTCAGTAAGGCAGTCTATTTACTTTCATCATCAACTTGATTTTCTTACAAATGAAACATGTGTGCACAGTAATGACATGTTCCTTGCAAGTCATTTTTTGACAAGTACTGCATTTTATAGTAGTTACCCTATTTTTTCCATCCACATAGGGAACACTTGCCTATTGGAGTAGTGGTGGCCTCTTACTCAACCCCTCCATATTTTTGCCTGTACTTTGATAAATATTGTTTTACGTCGGAAGATAAGTTTGTGATTTTGTATCGGATTTGTAGGCGGGGCTTCATCAGAGAGCTAAATTTCTCAGATATATTCTTCTACTTTTTTCATCACTATCGGGAAATAAACAGTACATTTAGTCCTGCTATACTCATGGCCTAGAAGAACACAACCACAGTCCATCTTCTTGGTTTTCGTTGCACTGTGTAATTGGCAGTCATTTAGTCTACACTATTTATCCTCCTTTTTGTAGAATTATAGAACACACAATAGCTGGTTTTAGACTTACCGGATCTACGAACTCATCATAGTACATGGTTGACAGTAAAAGTACAGCCTTACTCTTTTTTGGGCTAAAAGAACTAAGCGTTACACCACTTTGGAAGGCAAATATTACAGAAAGGATAGGTCTATTTTTGTTAGGTTGGAGCTCGACTGGTATTTCCCTCTTATTTTGTTTAAAAGTGGCAACGAAGGTAACCTTCTTTAGCAATTCCTTGGCTTACGGATAACTACTGTTCCATTTGTGTCAGGTGAGGTTCCTATTTTTATTTGCATAGGGGGCCAATAGCCTACATACAATTTAAACGGGGTATTTAGCTGTTGGTAGGGTCCGTCAGGTTGCTTTCTACAATAGAGTTCCAAATTGCTTACACAGAAGGTCTTGGAGTCACATAGAAAAAGTACTTTTAGTCCGTACTTGGGTGGTGTATTAGGCAGCTACTGGATAAAACTACAGCGCCCACATACACGGAATTAACATCTCATCAATAGTCATGAACTCAACTCTCTCACCACATAATTTTTGCAATTATGTACGAATTCATCAAGCATTTTTCTAATTGTCTGTTTGTCTTCTGTATTGTCTATTGGTATTATCATCCAAGCGAATTGTTCGGAGCAAGAATAAACACCTTTTTGAACTGATATATGCTCGAGTAATTATACTGCCAGTATCAGGTTCCCAAATCTCGCGAGAATCCGTGTGGATTTGTTTTTATGCCCAAAAAAGTAAAAAATCCCTAGGAACGCCAATATTTCCTCTTTGGTAGTTTCCTTAGCATCTCGAATTCGGTAAACGCTTCTTGTTTCTGCTTTATGAATATATTAGTGCAGCTCACAATTTCATATATCATATCAGGTGTAATAAACCTCAAATTTTTGCTATATTTTTTTGGTGTTGTTCAGCAAACTTATTTCTGATAGAGTGGGTATACCAAATGGTTTTCTTATCCTTGGCAGTAAAACATGCTTCCCTGGTTTTGCCAGTTCCTTCCTCGTAGTCTATATTATTTTCATTGTCGCTGGCCGTTTCTTCCCTTCCGAGTTAGTATCATGTTCACTTCTAGCGATGCTTTCATCTTAAGCAACGTCATCATCATCATCAGAATCCCCGACTTCCACTTCTTCTAGCTCGCTCAAAAGAGCAGCTCTAAATTCGTCCAGTTACCGTTCTGTAAGCTTGTTTCTTACATAAATTAAATCCCTAAAATTTAAAACATACAAAATATAGAGGCAATTTTACTATAAAATGTGAACCAAACATAAAAAAATATTTACATCGTTAGTCGCTACGTGTATATAATACACCAAAACAATTCAAGCCGCTATAAAATTCGACGCACTTCACTTGCATCGCCACGTACTGAACGGAAAGTACAGTGGATGTGTGAAGATTACGTAGAGCGGCGGTGTGGAAAGCGATCCATCGAGAAATATGGATTCTCTAAAGACAGTCTACACTGTTTTCATTTTATTCTTCTGGAATTGTGACACGCTGTTCTTCTAAACACTTTTGGTAGTCGATTTCATTGCAGTTCCATATAATATATATATATATATATATATATATATATATATATATATATATATATATATATATATATATATATATATATAAACCGCAGGCCTGTAATCCATTGACAATAGTTTGTGGTTTTAACTAAAAAATAACATCTTTCAAAATGCACGCCAAATGCTCCTTTCCCAGTTTACCCCATAGTTCTTCTTTCGCCACTGGACTACCGCCTTCTGCTAATGAAACTTTAAAGACCGAAAGCAGGTCACATCTGGTGGAATTGGGATACAAACATATTAGAATAATTGATAATTCGGTGTAACGTTAACTCAGTTGATATGTAAGATGCCTTGTGTGCCCATCCATAAAGAGTATTAGCGGAAATTGAATGTTTTGTGATTCATCCAACCTTTCTCATTTAAATGTATCCCCCAATTTTCTGGTGTATGGTTAACAACACTTTTTGGTAATCTCTTATTTCAATAAACAACAACAATAAAAGGTGCTCTCGTTTCGCCAGATGCTGAAAAGGTAAAAAATGCTTTTACACTTTGTTTAGCGTCACCGCGGTCAACCCCATAGACGTTTCTAATGAGATCTGGAATCTTTCCAAGCTTAGGGAAAAACTGAAATCAAATTTCATCAGAATTGTGCATCCTAGTCGGATCCATTAGAACAGAATGTAGGTAACTTTGAATTTCCAAAAGCATTCTTTTATATCCTTTTCTGATACATTTTCTGAGGCTGGTGATACCCCTTCTGAATCCATTTTGTAATAATTGGATGGTTCTTTATAAATAATTTGTACCACCGGTCTCTTGGTAGATTGAGCTTAAATGGAGTCGCTCTGTTGCATGCATCTTAAAATCCAGCTACAGAGAGCTTCCCTTATAGGGAAACCTTTCCAGTGATTGTCCAAAATTTATTCCACAAGCGCGGTTTCTTCATCTTTAGTTAAATACGTATTTCTTCCCAGTTCTGGCTTTGAAAACTTTGGACTGAGGCGAAACTGAGGCTCTTTGAAGCTGCTCTTTGGAGTAGTTTTCTGAATATGCTATAGGTATCTTTACCTTCAGTATCTGAAAACGTTTTTTGTAATGATTTTTGTAAAGGAGTTGTGGATAACCTAGATTTCTGTTAAATCGTTAAGTTATGAAAAAAAATTAAGTAGTTAAGTTATTAAACTACCTAATCATAATATCACCTAAAAGTCTCCACTATCATACAAGAGGTCTCAGAAGACTACTATAACATAATGTTGTGTTTTTTACGTTTGTCAAATAATTGTCATACAAATACAATTAAGATTTAATGTCCTGGTTACTGATCCGAACGTTTTTTTTAAATAAAAAATCATGTGTGTTGAAGTACCATGGTAAATCTGTCACAATCGTTTTGTTAATATCAAGTAAGTTAAGATAGAATTTTTAGAATTGTCAAGTGTAGTTAATAAATATAAAAATTGTCAGAAATATTTTTTATCTACAAAGTAAAACGAATTTATTATTCTCAAGAGTTGTCATTTTATCGTGTGTACCTGTACGCTGTTGTATCCATCGCAAAATATTTCTCCCCAAAAATATAACGTATAAAGTAAAACTGTTTGCTTTCTTTTTAAAACCTGAATAAATAAGCTTCCTTTAGTCTCTACAGACACTGTAACACGAATAAGGCAAAACATCAACTATTAGAATGAAAGAAAGAAAATACAATATTACTTACCGTTTTTCGGGATACAGTCACACATTCTCTAATATACCTTGGTTACTAAACGCCATTACTAAACGAATAATTTGCGCTGCTTGCTAGTAATAGTCCTAGGTAGCCAGGATTGTGTCAGATAGACACATAATCTGGTTTATTTTTAAATTTTAAATAAAACGATGGGTGGCTTCATGCCAGAGAAAGGCTGTGTTGATCAGATGGTTGCTCCAGCAGGTGATCGAAGGGTGTTTAAATGTAAAAGGAAGCTGTACTGTGCGTTTCTAGATGTGGAGAAGGTATATGACAGAGTGAATAGGGAGAAGTTGTGGGAAATATTAAATGAATATGACGTAAGTAAAGGTCTAATAAACGGAATAAGAGCATTATACAACGATAGCCGGGCATCTGTTAGGGCGTGAGGAGGTGTGAGTGAATACTTTAATATTGAGCGAGGAGTGCGACAAGACTGTGTAATGTTACCGTGGTTCTTCAATGTCTACATGGATAAATGTGTTAGGCAAGCATGTACCGATACAAATGATGTAATGGTTTGAGATATAAATGTACAAGTTCTGATGTATGCAGATGACACAACCTCATTAAATAACAGTGCGGATGAGCTACAAACTGATCTGGGGAAGTTTGAATAGACCTAAAGGTAAATGTAAACAAAACTAAAATTGTGGTGTTCAATCGGGAAGTTCAAAAGGAGAGTAGATATGTACTCTGCAAAATGAAGTTGTGGAACAAGTGGACAAGTTTGTGTGTCTGGGTAGAATGTTAACTGCAGATGGTACAATGGATGGCCAGATCAGTCGAGCGGTCAATGCTGGAAGCGAAGTGATAGGAAGTATGTGAACGGATAATGAGAAACGAAAACATGAGTCTATCTGCGAAACGAACAATCGATAGTAGCGTGTTTGTCCCGTTAGTACTGTATGGAAGTGAGGCATGGATATGTCAAAAAAAAAGCACAGAAGCGAAATAAATGCCTGAGAATCGCATGTGGTAAAACGAGAAGGGATAAGATAAATAATGAATGTGGCCAGGAAAAGACGATGATGGATAGGTATAAAAGCAGTACACTACGTTGGTTTGGTCACATGGAGAAAATGAACAACACCAGATTAACGAAGGAAATATATGTGGGTGAGATTAGAGGTAAGGCCGGGTCTGGTAGGCCGCGTAAAAGTTGGCTGAGTGTAGTAGAATGTATGATAAAAGAAAGAAAGAAAAGGAGTTTTAAAAATAAAAGGACATGTCAGAGACAATCTATGAATCTTGCGGAAGCTAGAGAGGTATGCAGAGATAGGAAAACAAGTAAGAGTTAGGAATTGCTTTGCCTACTCCGCAAGGGAATGGCGTGAAGGTTATGTTATGTTCTGTTATGTTATGCCAATCAATGGTCGAGTGCAACAGATGCTATATCATTATACTTATTTACCTATGAAAACAATAAAGTGTGAAACGATTAGAGAGTTGTGGTCCCTGAGTAGTAGTTAAACCGTTATTAAAGAGATTACTCCTATAATTAACAAAACACAGTTGTAGATATTGCATACGCATATAGGTACATATGCATACATATGCATGTTTAATTTAATTGAAAGCATATAGTATAAACCGATCCGTACGTTTATTTTCAATATCACATATAACCACCACATCAACAGCATATACGTGGATCCCTGTATAATGGATACCATTCTACGAGTATATTCTGTATACAATGATAATACCGTGTAACATAAAGATTTTATGATCATCAATCACAAATATGATTAAGCTTGCTATTGTTGTCCTACATATGCCTTCAATAACACAAATTAGTATCAAAAACAGTTTAATTACATAACTGTCTAAATCATAACCGCAAAACAGACAAACAATTTATATTAGGATACTATAACGTTTTGGTCATAAAACTAAATACGTACGTACAAATTACCAAAACAAACTCATTAATAGCATACCAACAAAATAATTTAATTAAAATAATTGCATAACTACACTTAGAGCATCATTTTATTATGTTTACATATTTATCTCAGTAATCCTTTAACTATCCTAGTGAATTGAGATGATGTTTCCATTAATCCAACGCATTCATGTACAGAGGCTGTCCATTAATTTTACACTTCAAATCCCAAAAGAATAATTAATGTTTAATTAGGTTTTAGTCTGAGTGTTATTCAGAATTCAGAAGTTTTATAAACTGAATTGTTTAACTGAGCTAATAACCAAAACATACTTATCCGCTCGATACATACAATAATAATAAACACTTTTTTTTATTTGGACGATCAACAGGACAACTAAATGGATGAACGAAAATATTTACCTTAAATTCTTAATCAAACATCAGTGACCTTCCTGAATTATCTCCTTTTCTTTATGCTGCCTACGGTAGGGCTGTGACGATGGTTCTCCAGGTTACTGAACGGTGGTTAAACCTATGCAGCCTCAGCATGACCGTAACTACGATCGAGCGCTTCTCAAAGGGAACTCCGTAATAATTCCGAAAGTTATTTAAATCAAGGTGCACTATTTGTTTGCTGTGCCACTTTTTTTATGATTGTGGACCTGAACAGGCTAAATCGTGCTAAAGCACTCAGGAACACTTAGGAGGATGGATAGCGCTATAATGAATTGCCAAGAGATGCCTATGAACAGCTACCTTAAATTTTCTTATATCATAAGTGAGAGGAAAACAGGAACTAGGGAGATCATTCCAGAGTTTAGAAGCCGTGTAGAAAAATGTGAATTGCGCTCGTTTGGTACGACAAGTGGAGATTTGAACTGCATACTGATGATGTGAATGAGCGAATCGAGTGTTTCTCGCAAAGATAGCCCGAGATGGTATCAAAGAATATAATTCAGCAGCACAATAGCTGTTGTAATAACGATAATACAAAGAAAGAACTGAAACCATCCTTCTATGCTCAAGGGAATGTATGTGAGAAGTTAAGGACGGGTCATTTATAAGCCTAATCGCTCTCTTTTGAATACGATCAGCGATATCGACAGCGTATTGGGGAGCACTAACCCAAAGGTGAGAATTATATTCCAGATGAGGCCAAATTTGGGCGTTATACAGCAGAAGGAGTTGTCGAGAGGTAAAGTACTGCTTAGATCTGTACAAAGAGCTTATTTTACGAGCAGCTGTTTTGGTAGCTGATAGAAGATGGTCAACCCATGAGAGATTTGAAGATACAGTCATACCCAACAGAGTAATAGAGTCTGAAAACTTAAGAACTGAGCCATTCATACTAACAACAGGAGATGATCGATCTTTTTTGGCGGACATAAGGCAACACTGAGTTTTGTTAGCATTAAATTTAACTAGAGAATTGCTTCCCCATTCGAGAATACGTTGAATGTCTTTGTTGATTGAATTTGCCATTTCAGCTTTAATTTCTTTATTGGATTATGAGTAGACTGAGATAAACTACAGTGAAGAGTGCTATCGTCAGCAAAGCAATGGGTGGGGTTAGTTGTTGAAGAAATAAGGTCATTTATATACAGCAGAAAAAGTGTAGGCGCTATAACGGATCCCTGTGGTACGCCCGCGTTAATGCTAACTTCATTTGAAAAAAGCAATCAACCACGACACGTATTCGTCTTTTATCAAGGAAACTAGAAACCCAGTTGATGAGCGTATCACTTAACCCAACGAGGTGAGTTTGGCAAGTAAATACTTATGCCAAACTTGGTCAAATGCCTTTGAGATATCTAAAGCGACTACAACTGTTTCACCGGACTGCTCTACTGTATTGTTCCAAACTTGATCGCCTATTGAACGGCTTTGCCTAAACCCATATTGGTGGTCACTAAGGAGTTTGTTAGATTCAAGGAACTTGAGCAGTTGCTGATATTGGTTAATATAAACGCGTAAATTTGTTTACACCGCGATCTTATACTCTACCTGCATATATACAGTTTTAAGAAACGAACGTTATAACTACACAAACTAAATTAAGCGGTATATTTACGAGTTTTCGAGTTATTAGCGAGCCGTGAGCCTGATTGCCTTAATGTTAAAGAATGGGCGTTTTGTTTACTCCGCACAAACGGCGACTTTAATCCAAAAATAAGGGAATGCGCTAGGTTCTAACATTCAATCCCTCTTAGCTATGCCCTCCGTACTAACGATACTTTAATCATATGCTGGTTTAATTTACTCAATATCCCTCAACAGGGTTGACGGGAAAACTACCCCTAACGGAAATTCTTTCAACACAGATTTTGGTAACACCATTCCCCAATCGAACGCTAACGCGCTTCGTACGTCTACCGGCCGCGGTAGCTAGACTTAACATTACTACATCTAAACTAAGACTGACACACATGATTTTTATCTCAGCCAACCAATTATATCAATATGTTACTTAAATTTTAACACACAGCAAAGCAAACTGAAATCTCGTGAGCCAAACGGGAAAAAGTGCATCATAAAAACAAACTGCCTGTTATCAATGACATCGATATCTCCTACGTTGATGATGTCCTCCCAACACTGACCTTAAGGTCTCGTATCTAGAAACTGAACTCTTTGTTTGAATACCAAAATTTTATCCTGTTGCCAAAACGTTTTTAAACCTGCAATATATGCTTTTCTGCACTACATTTCAATACAAACCAATAATTTTAATACGACATATAATTATCCAATTATGCGATTTAACGACAATAACTATGATTAACTATTAACTATTACATACAAAGGAACTAGTTAACTCTCAACTAAAATCTACCGATGTCAACGTGTAAACCAAGTCTTTTAAAACTCTAACCTATTACTGGGAAACAATCCAAAACTATATTTCGTTCTTAAAATTGGGGATACTAAATTTTATTATTATTTGCAATAATTTCAGATATCTTCAAATACGTAAAAATACGTTACTATACAAAAATTTCCAAAATTTGCTTTATCACGTTTAGTTTTCCTGAACTGCTACATTTCTGATGTCGTGTACTAACGAATATCCTATAGTTCAAAACTACCAACAAATACTCGATAGAATCCTGCACACATGGGACAAGGCAGTAAATAGTTTCTTATGTATTCAAAATCGTATGTCTGTGTTCTTTTTGAACGGTGTGAAATAATCCACAAACATAAACATGTGACTATTAACTTTATAAAATATAGACTATTTCACACTGGTAGTTTTTAACGGTAATTCCAAGTATTACGTATTTAATCCCATCTTGAATATTACTTTTTTACATTTTTATGCGTGTATTGTTTTCGTGAAAGAATCAACGTCGAGTTTTTAGCATTTTGGAAACTATTTAGGTCATTTTCCACTTGATGTAGGTAACTTTAAAAAAAAACGTTATTCTTAAAATATTTCCATTTTATGAAATGTTGGTTAAAATCGATTTACAAATAAAAGACACTATAACTAGAACTGTTAAGTTTTTTTAAAGGTAATTCAGTTTTAGATACGTTTCACTTGTTAAAATATTTCATTACAAAATTAAATCAGCCTAAATAGCTATTCGTACCTCTTGGCCAGAAATGATCATTTTTGAGTATGACCAGAACAGTAAAAATAGTTTCTAGAAGTATGATGCATGTTCTTGTGCTATTATTTACCACAAAATTTGTTTGGTGACGCCATCATATTTTAACACGTCCACTACGACATGGGAGATGTTTGCCCCTATATTATACTTCCATATCTCGCGAGAGTACTTTTCAGTAATAATTGCTACTGGCAAATCATTAGTTTTCATTTCTTGGCCGTATTTTGCTTTATTTATGCTTTTTTTTCTGTAACGATTAACTAATGTAATTCCTATTAAATGAGTACGAGATTTACTTTTCCCGTCCCGCTAGTTAATTCGATTTTAAATTGCTCTGGCGATACGGATCAATTATGTCCCGTGCGAATCATCAAGTTTTTATTGTTTAAACTGATCGAAACTCGCATAATGTGGTGTAGTATTGAATGTTATAGTTACATGTAGACGTATTACGTAATGTCTTCTCAAAGAACTAGTAAAATTGTGGAAAGTGATTGTGCTCAATTCAGTTCTGATTCGGAATCTTCTTCAATTTTACACTTTGATTCGGACGATTCTGTGTGCGATGGAAATTATTATCCTGGTGATTTATCAAATAATGAAAGTGACGAAACAGTAGAGGACAGTAATCAAGGAAAAGTTAATACAAATATAAATAACAGTGTAGTAAACAAGTGAAACTAAGGCTCTGATAAATCGATATGCGAACCAGTTTTTTGATGCTGGTGGTTTAACAAAGTTTGCAATAATGAAATCATGGAAACCTATGAATTTGAAAGAATTGCACACTTTTTTCGTTGATATTGTCGATGGAATTAAGGCACACACCAGAAATGAATATGTATTAGTCTAGGGAATTTATATCAAAAATAATGTTCAGAGGCAGATTTTTGATAGTAATAAAATGTTTGCTATTGTGATACCGGAGTCGATAGGCTATACAAAATAAGACATTTACTGGGGTTCGTTAATTTAAGATTATCAGTCACATTTGACACTTGGTGCCATTAATAGATGAAAGTGTAATACCTTAACGTCAACGGTCACGCTTTAGACAGTACATTAAACACAAAAATCATCCTTATGGCATCAGAATTGTACCGTTGGGTAATACGTTCTTAATATGAAAAATACAGTGGTAAAGTCACAGATAAGGCATCTGGAAAAGATCATCTTGAAGCTGTTGTTAACTTGTTGATGGAAAGTTGTTTTCGCACAGGACGTAGTTTTATTAGTAAGAATTTTCATTAAAGCCGGCATCGCGGATATGCGGGACTTTGAGATCTAATAGAAAAGAGAAAATAAAAAAAATTAAATTTAAGAATTTAAAAATTAAAAATTAAGCCGATATGTCGTTGGCCAAGAAAGGAAAATGTCATGGTTATTAAGTGATTAGAGAAGAGACCGGTATTAATGATGTCTACCGTAGAAAGCCATACAGATTCCTTGGTGAAAACCGGAAAAATTGGCAATTCAACAAGTAGATTACAGGTGAGGAAACCAATAATTTTCAGTATGTAATATGAATTAAAATGTTTAGCGATCAAATGGGTTCGTATTCCACTGTTTACGTCAATGGTTTAAATTTTGTATATGTCAATAATGGAATAAATAAAAAATATGATGTGTGCTACACATGACCTCACAATACAGTGTAATTGATAATTTAAACAACCGCAAGTAAAATTGAAAGAATTTGATGTGTTTTATAACTTGTGTACAGTGTTTTTTTTTTTGCTACTAAGCACTTTGTACAGTTTTTCATACCATTAAATTTTTAAATTGTTTTATTAAAAATCGTAACACTTCGACAGAAACAATTAAATCTGACGACCAAGACACATTATCTTAAATTTAAGTTTAACACCTACAAAGCTTGACGTACTAAAAAAAATGATTACGATCGAAAAGTTGATCAGATAAAGCAAATAATCATAATCACCCAGTATACATTTATTTAGTTATTAAATTGAAAACGTGTAAATATGTGCATAAAAGTACAATTTTATAAATATATAAATCCATTTGTTACCTATATGTTTCTATTGATGCGGTTATCATTTTTACATTTATTCCATAGTTAACTTTCGTTGTTGCGAAACCAACAGTTGTTTGACATAAATTCTACTTAGTAATAAAAAAAAGTAATTAAAATTCTGACATTTTAAAATGTACCATAACGTAAAAATACAAAAAAATATGAAAATTTTTTGACCAAAGGGCCAAAAAATTTTTTTCAAAAACCGTTTCAAATGACCAGAAGTGCCTTAACACGCCTAATAAGATAAGTTAAAAAATCTCATATGTTATGCGTCTTGAACCAGAGACACAGGGACACCAATCAAACGCGCTGTCACTACGGTACCGGAGGAGTTCACGAACAAACGAAAAACATGGTGTATATTCAATTCTAGGATGGCTCACTTAGTTGCCTACGTGAAGACGTGTCGGTTTGCTACGAATAGTAGTTCGTATTTATACACTCTACAATAATCGAAATCTGGAGTTCCATTTTGACTGAACAGATATACCACAAAAGTTCATCATTCTGTCTGCTCATGGATCCGAACCTGGGTATCAAATTTCACGACGATCGGATTATATTTGTGGATGCTATCGCGATGGAACACATATAGACAGACATACATTTTTAAAGTTTCATGTTTGAACCTCTCTTTTTCCAACTTACGGTAAAAAAGCAATCTTTATATGGTAAGGATATTTAATCCTCCTTAATAATACGCTGCGATCTACTTTCTACCTATTTTCTATTTTGCGATAATTCACAAAAACTAAAGTGCTGCACTCTAAATTTCGCCGATTACAATACCTGCCAATATTTTCGTATTGTGAGGTAATAAGGTTACGCTTCACCTACTTTTAGGGTTTTTCAAAATGGTTTATTAAAATGCCAAAATATAATTATCTTTCACAAATCTAACATTATTGTAATTTAGATGACTTCATCATTGATGTATGCAAAATTAGGACTTTTAACTTGACTTAAACTTGACAATATAATTTTGCATTTTTACCATAACCTTAATTATTGCGCAGAAAACCGTTTAAATCCAGTATCTGAGTTATTTCTGGGATGAGTTAAACAGAAATATGCAGCATAAATTGAAAGAAATTGGAAGGTACTTAAACCTGTAATTTGATTTTTGTGCAAAAAATAATCATTACTTATAAGCATGTTACGTATTTAAACGGGGAGCTGGAAGAAAAGGAAGAACGAAAGGTATCTCTGCTCATTCACCGCTAGTGAGCACACCGAACTAGCTCAAAAATGTCGGTTCGGGCGGGGTGAGAGAAGAAGGATGTTAGATATGCCGGCGCCAAGAGCCTCTCCCCTAGATAGAGCGAAGATTCACCGCTGTCCCGACTCTTGGACAGTGGTGCAGAATGGAATGAGCAAGGGGATTGTAGGAAATGGGAAGTACAAGAGGAAATAGGAATAAATAACACTGCTGTAGTGCGAAATAAACAATTATATATTTTATTTTTAAACAATCAGAAACTAAATAATTGACGGTGTGGATCCAATTGATCCACAACAAAAAAAATATATGTAAATAACTCAAATGTACAAAAAAAAAGAAATAGTAATTACCGTTCGCAAGCCAGATAGATGGGTTCGACACCTGTGAACCAGTAATTGTTTATTTAATCCTAGAAACCAAAACTTCCTTTGTATAACTAAAAGAGAAACATATATCGACGCCTATACAAAGCGTAAATTATTACCAAATAATCAAAAAAACAGCTTGCGGTGGTTAACACAAAAGAAATAAATTTTTATAGTGAGCACAAATTTTATAGCTCAGCAAGCATTTTATCTTTTAAACAATAATTACTCCAATATCATGGAAATTTAATAAATGCATAAATTTTAAGAGAGAAAGAAAAAAAAAGATTAATAATTAATGTCTACACCAATGCAATACAAACATATGTTCATATAATGGTTATTTAAGCTACTTTTACACATCACAATTAAAGTGATGCTGCGTATAATACAAAAATGGCAGCCAAAATAGGTACAGTTAAATGTTACTATTATAATTACAAAACAAGATGAGGGAAGAAAATAATGGTAAAAGAACAGGTAATGAAGGTCACGTGGTTGTGAAGGGAAACATTAATAATACAGCAATAAGGATACAGTGATAACAGGTATACAAATATAGCTTAAGATATTGTTATAACAGACTAATTGGTTTAATTATTTTTAGTAGGTGTACTATATCATTACTGGTCTAAAGGTTTACACAATCGTTATTAAGTTAAATCTCATGTGATAATAGAAAAAGTAATGATGTAACCTTTATATAAGCAGGTAGTAATTATGTTCAGTCGATGCCCTCGGATCACGAACATATGCGGAAGTTGTCACGATCCTGCTCTATTTTAGTTACGATTCAGAAGTTAAACCAGAATAGTACTTGAATGTAGATAATATGGAGGTATTAGTTGAAGTTAAATCGTTGAGTCTAAAAGTAGAAGGTACTTCGTTGAAGCCAAAAGGAGAAAATTCGTTGAAGTTAAAAGTAGAAGGTACTTCGTTGAAATTAAAAGGACGAGGTAATTCGTTGAAGCCCTTAGATGGAACGGGCCAAATGAGAATCTATCGAAGTGCTTTCCTTTCTTTACGAAAGCATCAACAATTCGTGTTTTGATTAAAACGTCTTCAAACGTCGATCTTGCCGAAGAAAGTTTTTCTTGCAGATAATAATTAGAAAAACACCAATTGTTTTATTGCAAATTATGCTTCTTGAAGATATATCCGATTATTTATATCGTATAGTAGTATATAGGAATTTTTCAAGAAGACATCAAAAATTTTTAGCTTGGCAAAATGGACGCCACTGGAAAGAAAGAAGACGCAATTTTTATGTTAAAGTTGTATTATTCAAAATCTATTTGTTATCAATAATTTATCTATATCATTAAATGCCCAAAAATTGTAAATTGTGATTTCTCCACTAACGCCATCTAGAGAGTACTTCTAAAAGCTTGTAATATAGTTCACCTTAATTACCTATATTTTAGGATACGTCACTAGAGGGAGTAACAATGCAGATTTTAAATGAAATATTATTTAAATGTGAATTTATAACGTTTGAATAACCAAAGGTACGAAAATTTATATTGTGCTAGTAGTAAAATTATTTGGAAATATTATGTGGTTCAAGTTATGAACAGAAACAACGTAAGCATTTCTAGAAAGAAGGTTGGAGTAGACATGTACAACTTGTACAGAAATTTATAGGAAAGTAACAAAGTAACTTAAATATCCAAAACCCAAATTATTTCGTTACAAGCATTACACGTATACTGAAGGTGCTTCTGATATATATTTACATTTCGACTTATTGAAATTAATTCAAAATGTATGCAATTCATAACAATGGGATATGCTTTATAACAATTTTCAGTTTGGCTTTGGCGCTTTATTTCAGAAGTCATATACTCGCATGGTTTTTGTCCTTTTCTAACCTATGTATCCAATGTAAACTAAGTTATTAGTAGTTCCAGACAATGCATTTGACATAATCCATTGAAACAGGGTATGTACATATGAGAATAAATATTGCAAATATTATTATATATTATAAATTATACATCAACGTTAGGTATACCTTTAACTATTAAGCAATGGCTAATAACATAAATTCGAAAACATCAATAATTGACATGCAATTATAATTAAATTATGGACATCATTACATGTTAATCATAATAGCATCCTTATTATTGATTACAATCCGTTGTCTAATGCATTTTTAGAGGACCGCTGGCTTTTAACCATTGTTTGCCAACGGGGTTTTCTAATCGGTTACCAACTTAATTTATACACTGAAAATACTATATTTGAACTTACTATTATAAATATAATTAACTAGTAAAATGAATGGATGTATCCATAGGTACTGTTTTCAGTACCACTTCAAATAAATGAAATGTGTTGAGAGAGAAGAGATATATAATGGATTAATTATACATAGCATGCTGACATAAGTACTTTGTCAAAACTTTGTAGATTTACTTAATTACGTGGTTTAAAACAAATCATGTCATAATATATATATATATATATATATATATATATATATATATATATATATATATATATATATATATATATATATATATATATTGTCTTGTCAATATCTATTTTAAATTCTACTATATAGGGTAAATAATTCTAAATGTAAAATATTGCTAATTTAAGTCATATTCATAGTGATCATATAATCACCAATTTACTAAATAAGATACTTTCAACTGCAATAAAGAGCGCATAATGAAATATTCATTGTAATTTTATATGCAGTTTAATACTAGTCGTATTCAAATGTGAGAACGTAGAATTTCATTTAATTAATAAGATATATATATATATATATATATATATATATATATATATATATATATATATATATATATATATATATATATATATATATATAAGTATTACATACCTAGTGTAGTTCATTTCACAATGTTAACAAACTGGAGGAGATATAAAGATTTTGTTACGTAATATTTCAAAACAGCTGCATTAATTTACAACAATCTTTCTATTTGTAATAAAGGATAGATTGCGAGCAAATCAGCAAATTTCACCCATTATTTCATTAAATTTAAATAGACGGAATCACTTTAATTTACCATTCATGTTTACATCGCCATCAAAACAAATTTTTTCTTTATTTCATGTTATTTATAAGAACAAGAATTTACAAGAGTAGTATATGTAGAAACGATTATTATTAGCTAATAATTCAATTATATTATTGAGGAAATGTGCATTTTCTATGGATACGATTGAATTTTTCAAATACATTTAATACATCTAAAATTATTGTAATTTCACTGACAAGTTTACTAACTGTTACCATATAATATTTACTTTAATACTTAATGTGTTGTTCAAGTTATTGCAAATGTTCTTTTATGGTTTTTGGACATATTTCCATCAATATTTCTATTTTCAAGAGGAATGTCCTAATCCTGTATGGGCAATTCGCAACTGCTAAACAGCTGTTTCAATAAATCAAAAGAATTCGCCCAGTACTAGAGAATACTCTTTAAGTCAATAACCGTTTACAGACTTGGCCTAAGTATCCACAAATCTTATTACAAAAGCATATCGATACCAAGCGTTAACATCTGCAGTAGAATCCATCAAAATTACAGCCGCAGTTATATAACTTGCAATATTTTCTATCATCATCTATTTAATTTCATCCTTTCAAAGTAGGAGAAGATGGTAATTTAATTTAAAAATTTGTATACCACATATGTACGTGACTTCTAAATTTTAATTCAATAAGTTTACATGTTTCTGTTATATTAAGAGTTTCTTCTTGTGCGTTGGAAACAATAAGATCTGGTAAAATTTCTACGATACAATTCAAGGATATGTATGTTTCGTTTTGAAAGGAAGCAATAATCTTTTGATCCTAATTTCTTCTTGGTATTACGCATTTTTGTTTCCTATCAGTTAAGTATTAGTAATGCCAACCATTCCCACGTCGCTCATTCTTCCTATAAATAAATAATACATGATGGATGTCATCTGTTACTTTTTACTTTTATCAGAGTTTGACAATGTTAAATACTTAATTAATTTCGTAATGGAACAGAATAGAAATAATTTATCAAATCCGATTATAAAAGGGTTCACATTTCCCAATTCATGAGTTCACCCTGTAATTGCCTTGCATAATAAATAACTACTAATTTTCATCACCATTAACTTCTCACAAACAGCAGCCAGCACCTAAACTTGAACACAATTGTACTGCTCTTCGCTCACTAAGCGCATCATTTTTGTTTAATATTTGCTGCCAATCTATAGCATATGCGTCCAAAATAAAGTACTTAAACTGCTGCTTCACACAATATTATTATTCATTTATTCACAAAACTGCTTTTAATTTACTACTATCCTGCAATCGTAAGGGTAGGAACTAAAATAAAGTGACAGCACTTGCTTTCATATTTAACTGAAACATGTAGGGGTTACTTTATGAATGCATTTTCAATTTTATGAGATACGTCATAGTATAAATGAAAACATAAATTTTTATATTTTAATGGCGCAAAATATTATCTGACATTCGATCATTAAATACCTTCATAACAGAAATATCGGATTATTCCATTCATGAAACTACCTTAAAACAAAATACACTCACGTACACAGAAATTATAAAACATTGAACAGTAGCTATTTATATATATATATATATATATATATATATATATATATATATATATATATATATATATATATATATATATATATATACCATCAGCCAGTAACGCTTCGTTGATTATCTGGTGAAAGCGAAAGTGAAGGTTATGAAAGTTTAGTGAGTT
This sequence comes from Vesta saturnalis, assembly GCA_036346205.1. Lineage (NCBI taxonomy): Eukaryota > Metazoa > Arthropoda > Insecta > Coleoptera > Lampyridae > Vesta > Vesta saturnalis. The sequence continues at coordinate 701,818 of JARFJB010001864.1, read as the reverse complement.
CTGAGTGTCCTAAAGTCCTTGAGCGCCATTATTCATTTGAATGTGTTTGTTTTAAAGTTCGTACTTATTACTAACGTGTTAACGCCGCTTTTAATTTTTTGTTTCATAGATTGCTTAAATTTCCTCTTTCAGTGCGAAATTACAATAAAGAATTGCGCACTATTAAAGAAATCGCTGCATACAATGGGTTATCAATATAGCTAATAAATAAGCACGTATGATGAGGGTTAAGAATGTAACTACGTTAGGTAATGAAAGAGAACAAGTAGAAACAAAGTGTGAAAATGACCCAACTATCCTGCTTATACAAAAGGTGTATCTAAAAATCTTTGCCAACGTTATTTTGAAAACAGTAATTATTTCAGATAATAGTTTGCAAACTCTTTTAGGAAATCTAAAAGATCAAGTAGATAAGCAGTATATTTAGAAAATTAATTGTAAAAATTATGAACAAGTATATGTAGGGTAAACTAAACGGTCTATCAAAATTCGCTTAAATAACATTTAGCTTATATCAAATACAAAAGTTGGGACAAGTCTGCAGTAACCCTACATATGTTTGATAATAGTCATGTAGTATATAAAGTATCTCTAATCAAACAAGTTAGTAATAAGTACGACCTTGAGTGCTATGAAAGTTTATAGATCATAAAAAAAAACAAATTCTAAGGAATAATGACAATCTAGGATCTTTAGCTATTGGAACGCGTTCGATGTTTTTTAATTTTTGTATGATACGTAAGTGCATCTTGTTTGTTTTTTGTATTTCTAACTTTATTCTCGGCCTGTTACGAGCTAATTTCGATCTTACATTGTGATATAGTAGCGTTGACTTTTTACTCAATGATAGTAGTATTTAAATGAATTACGTCGTACAACTGTTTAAATTCATTTACACTATTGAATATGAAGTAACCAAATTTCTTTTGTTTCAGCTGCACGTGTCAACGAATCATGCACATTCAACGAACAATGTGAACACTTAAACTCTGTAACTACGTGCAGAGATGGATTATGCACTTGTAAATTCGACCGCCAACCATATTTTCATCCAGACGGAAGAAGCGAGTGTATAGGTTAGTAACATCCGAAACTTTTTTTGGTCAATTTACTTAAAATTCGTTTCCTTTGTAGTTATTGAAAATACAACAAACGACGAATTTGTAGCACCAACGATGATAGGAATTTTAGTTGCGATGGGTGTAATGTTTATCATTATATGCATCGTTTTCAGATTATTTAGCAAGTAAGTAAATTACAATGTAAATGTCGTTTAAAACCATTACTAAGGCTCAACTTACATTACAGTTACTATCAAAATAAGCTTAATTTCAAAAGGGTGACTATTCTGTCAGCACATTAAGCTAATTAGCAAAGGACACAAACTATACACTGTGTGCTAAATTAAGTTGGAACAGAATTTCAACTTTAATAACTTTTTTGTTTGTTAATGAATTTTAATGATTTTTGGATGTGATATTAGTCAAAATTTTCTTGTTATCACTTTAAAATAAAACCTACCAATATTAGCTTACGGCGATTTTATTAAATCGGTGCGTTTAAGTTCGTTGCACAAACGAATTGCGCTATTTACAAACCTACTAGTATTTTTTTAAGAAGGACATTTATGGGAAAACAAGGCTTGATAATATCAAACCAACACCTGAAAAATGACAATTTTTTCTGTGGGACGGTGCTTGTCGGGATGAAGTAATAAATATCGGTTTGTCGTGATTGCTTTGTGAATAGACATTTTTTATCAATCTTTTTAAAAAAAATTACTCAAATGTCAGTGCTTATTATAAAATTAAATACTACTGAGAATTAGAAAATAATACAAATGATAACTACAAGTAGCAACAAACAAAAAATTAAATATTTTTTATAGGAATTGATTACGGATGAAGCCCCCTTCGTTATCAACTACAACCTGTAATCGTCTTCTCCATTGGCTAATAGAATTATTTATAATGCGTTGACTAAACCTATCACAGCAGTAAATAATTCTATTTTTTAAATCGTTAATTGTCCTAATATTGTAAAATACTTATCTTTTTTGGGTTTTTTAATGGTGTATTTTAAATGATACAATCTAAACGTTTCGATAACACTTACAGTTATGTTCGTCAGTAGTAATATCTGTTAAATTTGTTAAAGATATTGTAAACAATTTTGTCAAAGTTGAAAAATTATAACATAAACATCAGCTTGCTATCAACATAACAGTTTGAGAAACGTATAAAGTCAACTTTAAAACTAAATTTTACTAAAGAATAACTAGGTCATTAAAAATTAAATATTGTTAACCTGTCTTAAAGATGAAAAATCGGTTAGGCAGTGTTCTGATTTGTCATCTTTAAGGCAGTTTAACAATATTTAATTTTTAATGACCTAGTTATTCTTTACTAAAATTCAATTTTATAATTGGCTTTACACGTTTCTCAAACTGTTATGTTGATAGCAGGCTGATGTTTATGTTTTAATCTTTCAACTTTGACAAAATTGTTTACAACATATTTAACAATTTATATTACTACTGACGAAGATAACTGTAAGTGTTATCGCAACGTTTATATTGTATAATTTAAAATACACCATTAAAAAACCCAAAAAAGGTAAGTATTTTATTATGTGTAATAATGGTGAAAGTTTACATTTTCATAAGTCGTAATATTGTAATTCGCATAACCATGGTTTTCAGAATTCACCATATGTAGTAATCAACGGGGTTTAAGTCAAGGCTGTTAGGCGGCCACGAGTCCGGCTCGATAATTTCTGGGCAATTTTCTTGTAAAAACCCTATTGTGCTGCGAGAAGTATGGGAGGGGGCTCCGCCTTGTTGAAAGCACTTATATTTTCAATTTCATAAAGTAAATTTGCAAGCACATGGTGTTGGTAGACTTCTTTTATTTTCTGCAGTTAATTTTTGGGAGTACACTTTTTTGTAGAGCTTAAAGTTGAGATCACTTTTTAAAATTCTTCGCAATGTAGTTCGCTTTATTCTTGTGATTTTTGAAACCTTTCTTGAACTTACCACATCTGATGGATTAGTATTTTCGACAATTTACCGAACTCTTAAAAGATTGCCTTAATTCGAATAGTTCCATTTTTGCGATAATGTTCCAAAAAATAACTTACGGTTCTTAACGTTTCTGGAAAGATTTTAAGTATTTTTCGTACACACATATTCCTTTCCAATAATTCTTTAATCAATTATTTAACCAAGACGGAATCGATTTTCTGTTTAACGATTTTCCCTGGTGAACAAACATCCTTTCATGTCGTGTGCAATTGGTTGATTGATTGATTGAATTGACTGTAGAGCATCTGCCAAGACTGTTTCCCAATGTGAAATGTTTAAATTTTGAGACTTCGATGCTAGCATAGCCGTTTTCAAATTATTCCATTATACCTCTCAGTTTGTCCATTCCCTCTAGGGTTATATAACAGCTATGCCCTGAGACATAAGAAATGATCTTAATTTTTCAGATCGGAAATTAGTGCCTAGACCTGAATGAATATATGGAGGAATACGAAAAATTGAAGAGTTAATTATCTCCTTTTTAATGTTTTCAAAATCAATCGCAGCCTGACCATCCCAAGAAAAGTGATTACATATTATAATATTTTGAATTTTGGAAGAAAAATGTGGAATCCTAAGTAAAGCTTACATTCTTGATGGGTCATGTTTTTAACGTCGAATTCTCAATAAGATATTCCTGAATCTTGATTGATATTTAACTGAATAAAGAGAAAGGTTGTACTTCATGAAGGTACGTGTAAACACCTTTCAATTTTTAATACTGACCATTGGTTTTCAAACACAGTATAATTTGTATGATAGGTCTCTAGTGATATGCACTTCTAGACTCAATAGTACTAAAATATTTGTAATTACCAATCTTATTATCAAGTTATTCTATATTACGTAAGCATCCAAATGAGTGAAACGATTTTTAGTTGGAGAATAATTAATCACCATTCTTTTCTTGTAGTTTACATTCTTAACAACAACTTGTGCTATCCATGGTGAGTTGCTAGTTTCAACTATTCCTTTTCTAAGCATTCTTTTAATTTCATAATTATTGAAAGTAGAATCTTCTTGGATAAATTTTCTGGATATTGTTGCAAATGGTTTACAATCACTAGAAATAATGTGGGTGGTTCAACCGTTACAATTGCTAGGGTTCATATAGTTAATGGCTTTTCCAAATTCAACATTAACAAAAAAGTGTTCTTCATGTATATCGTGTCCAACAATTATGTCTGCACGTAGACTGTCTAGAACATTTACTTTAATGTTATCATAAACATTATCCTTTATTTGCAATGTGGTAGATGCCATGGGTTTTATTCAGCATGATATTGTTGATTTGTGCAAAACTTTTTCAACATATTATTGTGAACTTCCTGTATCTATTAAAGCATTAGCATTCCGATCTTCATTAATTTTGACTTTGAATGATGTTGCTATAAACATTTTGGAGTAGCTGCAACAATGGTAGTATAGAGAATGGTAGCCGTTATTGTATAGTTTGTACTACTCGTACTCGTCCTGAAGGCGGCTTCTTTATCTGGGGATAAGTTACTTTCCTATTTCCACAGAAGTAACACACATCTACTCGGTAATACGTACAAAACTTCAGTTTCAAATGCTTAAGGTTCTTGTAAGCCCCAACAATATTACTAGTTTCAACATAGTGTTCAGCATGATGTTGAGCAGACTGTACAGATTGTGCTAGACGAATCGTCTCTTCAAGCTTTAAAGCAGTATTTTCCAGCAATTTAATCCTTACGTTGAAGCTTACTGATACTTCAAAAGATTACTTAAAAAATTTGTATAGCTTCAATAAAATTATATAATTATAAAATAAAATTGTAGGCTCAGAGGATGAAGTCACAATAAATTCCAACCTCGTATAAAACAGTTATAAATATTAGCAATGGTCATATATTGAGGCATTTGCATATTAAATTTTAGTACAGTTACATCTAAAAAAAAACACATTAAAGTTCGCAATTCAAAACAAGGAACCAAAAAAATAATGATTAAATTCGGTCAGCGCTTGCAAGGCCATGTTATCAATAACTACCTTTTAATCAATATAACGGAAATAATAAAGATATCGGTAACATAAATTTTGATACAATTGTATGAAATAAACTTTCAATCCGCAACATTAGACAGGTAAAAAAATAACAAATAAATCGTGTGAATGAATATCCCTGTTTCTAAATTGCCTGAAGGGCTTTCCTACAATAATTTACACGAAAGCAAGCAAATGCATCCTTCACATAAATACAAAAAAACACCCACTTTATTATTGTCACCAACAAAAAAAGAAAAATAAAAGTTTACTTTACGTAGCACCAACAACAAAAGAACACTCTTTTTCTTCTGGAGTAAAATATAATAGGCCGTACTACGGTTCCACCAGGTACTGACTGCAATAGTTGAATTTCTACGGTAACGCTCTCCAAATAATATTTCACCACGATAACTTCCTATTCATATTTACTCGAAGCAAATTTACGACAGTTACTTCAACCAAAAGCACACAAATGACTAATGTTTTTTCATCTCATTTGTCGTTAATGCGTAAATATTTAACCATATTTGCGAGCATCGCGTTCTTTACAAAGCCGTTTTATAACTTTAATCTATTTATTCTACACTTAAAGCGGCACTATGTACAGCAAGTTTGTATTTTGTTTGTTTGAGCTGTGCGTGATACACGTAAAACTACCTCCTCAGCAGGAACTCGTTAAATTAATCGGCACAAACAATATGCGTGACGGTGGGTCCACAGAACAAAGGCTAAGCAATCCAAAGAACACAAAAACCCATTCTATGTCCAAAATTTGCCATTATGGACAAAGACGATACAATACAGAAACTACCTAGAGGATGTGGTGAACTTATATATTATCCCATTTAATGAAAACGGAGATTACTTACTACACGGTAGTTCGATACACCCCTTGTATGCAATCACTTATTACAACCCCCTAACTTTACGAATACGGGGCATGTTTAGACCACTTATAAAAGTATCTCCGATATGGTCTTTGTTTTACTCAGCATTAAGATACTTGAACTTACAGTTTTTGCATAACAAACGAAATACAAGGACATATTCGTCAATTGTTTCACCTTTAGTTTGCTTCCTACTGATAAGCTGGTACCTTGCAAATGTTTTGTTTTGCATAAATTCCTTCTAAAGTGTCCATAGTTTAATTGTAAATAGTCTGCAATGTATTTAGCCCGTCTATTTCCTTAGCCAAAGTAATGAATATTTTTTTTATCAAATCTAGAAAATATTGCTCCTTACAGACTAAATAACTGCAAAATGTTCAAATTATAAAAATTTATTTCTAAAAAAGTCACAAATGGCGTGTCACGTTGGAGTGACACCGTGAATTATAGTATACAATTCAGTAAAAATGTTAAACTTTCTTGTTAACCATTTTTTGAATGAAATGTGTATCAACAACGTATGTGAAGCCCAACTTGATACCGACCACAGATTATTCTTGTTTGTTGATCACACTGGGCACATCTTTGCGAACAATTCTCTCTGAAATGGTCGTCAGATGATCTGTCTTATCTTACTTCGACAGGAATCCTGGATCCTACTTCCGAGCCTCATTCAGTCTTCTTGTCGGAGGGTTTACCGAATTTTCCGCAAAGGACTTGACCAATATTCCTACGAAATTCGCAGTAGATAATTGATTTACAACTGGCATATTTGTAAACATACCTGGAATTCTAACATGCAGCATCAATACCAAATGCAAATAGAGGAAACAACCACTTTTTCCCTCGTAAATGTACTCTCAAGGAATCCACATTTTCATCAAATCTATCTATCCCTTCCATATACTCATATTTTTTTTCAAACATACCTCTTCTACGGGACAGTTTTCTACACGGTCTTCCCTGGCTGTTCCGGTACCCCACAGTTTTGTTCCTACAATATCTTCAGGTGCGGAAGATTTGGCAAAATGCAAATTGTACGGTCCAAATTCAGAGGGAAGTCTACAGTGAAGCAACAAAAATACAGCTGCTCCATGTTCAAATTTATGCTGCCGAGGCAATGGTGCAGATTTACGTCCGTGGTATAGCTCTAAATTAACTAAATATCTTAACCTGGTAGCTGAAGACCATAGTTTATAGCCCAACCGCAGGGGTTTTCCATGGATATGATTTTTGGTACTACGTCTTCCATAGTAAGGCACCATGGTTTCGTCTACTGATATATATGGGTTGTAGCCACTTCGCCGTACCTTTCCACATTTGTGATTTTCAGATAAATCCATGTTGTCTTACAAATGTAAATACTGTTGGATCTCAAAAAAGCCATTGCCACGCATACTATTCGTCACTAAAGTATTGTGGACATAAGATTGCACTTTCGAGAACATTTTCATGTATTTTGGACGCAAGCGCTCTGTGAGCAAAGGAATTCCCACATAAACTTTTATTTCTTGTGCACTAACACTTAGATGACCGTTTCGTTCAGCGTATAGGTTTCCCATTTCAACAATTAATGCAAAAATATCCTGTGAAAACGTAAGTTCAAAACGTTCAACTGGTGGAATGTAGTTATACGACAAACGCTCTTCACCGTTGCCTCTTCCAGATATCTGGGTAAATTTTTCCTCCTTATGTGACTAAAATTTTTTTTACAGGTTCTTTTTTTTTAGTAGAACTACTTTTAAGTTGATAATCTTCGTTTTTGACAGATAGGTTCACCAGCTTGAATAACCTCTTCATCTTTAGTGTTAATTTCCACTTGGCTCACTAACATTCGCGCCGGTAAATTATTCAAATCTCCCACATCTTCTTCGCCATCTTCCTCAAGTTACAATCTTTACGAAGAAAAAGTACAATGTCGCCAGGAACATTTGCATCGTCTATTTCCAAGAGTTCCGCTAGTTCGTGAAGTTGTAATCTGAAATAAATACATAATCAGCTGCACAGATATATAGGAATGTATTACAGTGTCATGTAACACCAGTGCTCAGTGCCACCTGTACCTGTAGGTGACAACTCAAATTTGACACAAGTTTTTCAGTTACTATATTATATTATAGTATTCAATGTGTTACTATTAGAAAGAGGAAACATTTGGCTACTATCTAGCAAACATTAAAATTATAATACTTACGGTCCCTTATTTTCGTAATTATCTTTACTCTTCGATGTGCATGGATTGGTATGATAGAGGAAGTGACCGTTGAACAAATTTGGAAACAGCAATAACTATTCAAGTAATGAAACGGTACTACATTTTTAGACACACAAATGTGTCCTCTATCGTCTGACAGCAGGGTCATTACAGAATTCCGGTTAGTTCCGTTAATACAGGTTCCTAATTTGACGGAACCTGCAGGTGACACCGGGAATTCACTGGTTCAATGTAGAGTGACTTCCATAAATAGTTAGTAGCGATAGCTTCTGCTCGTCATTCATTGCAGATGTTACTTTTTCTGTTATCGATAGTAGTTCGTCAGTGTATCCTTTCCTTTCCTGCGCTTACACTTTGCCGGTTAGTATCAAATCGCTCGGGTCTTAGCAGTTTATCCAGCGGTGATAGCAGTTATGCAGAATTGAAATAATAGTAACAAACCCTCTTTTAAAGGCCTTAGGCAGCATACAATTTCAGTATGGCTTTGACAATACAGTAAAGCGAGATAATCATGATAATTAACAATAATCAATACATAATAATAGCACCAACAATACATACCATGTATCTTTATTTGTATGATTCTTTAGCATTTGTCCATGACAACACGTTAACTACTACCAAAAATGTGACAGTACGTTGTGTATCGTGGATAGCCCATACGTTTGTAAACAGAAATATTTAAAACGCAAATGCAATATAAGTATCTACCATACTATTACAAACGGCATCAATGATGCAGATGTGATTTCGTAATGTGTATTGAAAATTAAAAATCCCCAAACTATTACCTTTATTTACTTATAACCAATTTGAGTACAAAAAAATATTGGAAAAGTAAAGCTTAATGGACAGAAAAGTTTAAGTAATCCAAAAATAAATAAGTGTGAATAAAAAATGTAGTTCAATACACACTAATCCTGACGTACAGGTAAATAAGCTAGCTTTCAGCGTAATTAAAACGTAACAAAAGCTTTTAAATGACAAATTTGTATTAAAAAGATACAATCATCAAGCTAAACGTTTAAAAGTGATTAAGGGCGTCCCGAGTAAGAAATAGCTACTGCAAACCGAACAATTTATTTTGTCTTAATCTACCATTGTGGAGAGATATTATTGCAGTAGTTCTGCGCACAACATATTTAGGTCAGGATTCTAAAGATGTAACTTTTTATTTCAGTACAATAAAAAATGATATGAAATGTTACATGTTTTGTTGTTACATTTTATGTAAAATTAAAGTAAATTTTATGCAATTTCAAATTCCTTTCATTCTTTTTCTAGTGCAAGATGGCGTGAAAATAGAACCATTTTTAATACACCAAATCCGAGATTAATGAATGTGTCTTTATTACGAGATAGTAAAATTTTGCACCAAGAAAGACGAAGTTCAAGAGGAAGCGTTCGAGGTCCCAGTAGGCCACCAAGCGTGCCGTCATTAGGACCAAATTCACCAAGTAAGATTAGTAATTTATATTTTTATTTTAACTGAATGATTTGTGATTTCCACATCATAAGTTTTATATCGTTTAAAAGTGCTAGGAACGTTTGTAATTGGTGTGTCTCTTTTACCTTTGACTTAATCATGATTAGCTTAGGAAATAGGATTTAAAAACGTGAATGTTTATTTTTTTTGGTAATACGTAATATCACAACAGGTTGAGCATTAATACACATTAATAACCTTTAATTTAGTACAACGTATTTTAATTTATTAAGCATGAAATATAAAAAATCGAAAAATATATTCCAACAAATGGGTTTGATTCTAAAGCAATCTGTCTACATGAACAACGTTTCCACGTAAACGTGGCGCAGAAATTATAAACTGCCTCTAAGATTAATACATTCCTTAAATATGTTGCAGTATAAAGTAAAGAAAATCGTTTACATTTAAAGATTACTACGTATTTTAATGAACATTTCGGCACGGTTATTAAAGAACTAGTTAAATGGTGTATTTAAATACTGCTTGATCCAATTAAATGATAAATCGATTACCTACCAAAATAAATCTTTTAAATGTCTATCGTGAAGAGCACTTCTACTTAATAGTTTACTAGGTGGATTTGATTGATTCAGTTAATGCTAATAAATCGTTCTGCTGTATAATTAAAGTTAATTAAAGCTTAACAATTTATTTTTCCTAAGTTTTCGTATGAAACATGCCATAATATGGCATACACATTATGTACTTCCAAATAAATTTACTCAAATCGTTACTATATTAATCACAATGAGTAGAATGTATAGATATTATCACTATCACAAAAAGCCACTTTAGCGTTAAATGCCAATTAAACTTCGAAACTTATAAACTTTTAGAAGGAAATTACAGTGCTGTTTAACTGAATGTTTCTGTTTTGTTTTACTATTTCACTTGCGCTTCTTTGATTTTAGGTGTTTAAATTGTAAGGGAGCGTGTTATCAAACTTACACAATACCTCTTTTAGCATAGAATTTTAAATATAAGTTCTTGACACAAAAGTTTTGAATTGTCTAACCTTCGGTTTAATAGAATATTGATTTGAAGGAAGTTTTAAAAGGGCAGTGTTCTTGGTTACTTGAGTACTTCCATTTGCTTCCAACATGAAGATTAAGTTACAGTTAATTGGTTAAAGAGCTATATCGTGTAGTTTGCTTAGATCTATGAGAATAACACGAAAAATTAAATTTAGTAAAATTGTGCACATGCGTCTCTTGAAATTCAAGATAAAATATGTCATCAATGAGTTGTTTGGTCCGAAATGAATTTTACAGTCTCAAGGGAAATACATTTTTTTTGTTATACGAAATCGTTTCATCATATTTTCATTCACTACCCCTGTCACAATACATAAACATGCAAAATCAACAATGAATATGCATCTTATGTACCGGGTGTCCCAAATTCGTTGTAATAGCGGGGTATCTCGGTTGTTATAAAAGATAGAAACTTGCGGTTGTCGCGAACCTTTGCTACTTTTTTATAAAACTTAAGATGGCGTAATCAGATTTTTTGTAACTGTTTTAGTTTGGGAGATACAGGGCGATTTTGAAAAGTGTGTCGTTTTGGACCCCCTCGATATCTCGGTTATCTTTAAAGATACCAAAAAGATTTAAACGCTACCTTATAAATTTTTTTACGCCAAGTTCAGTGGCGTGCTTAATTTTTTTTCCGGGGGTACTGTTGTTAAGATATGGGCCAAACTTATAATTTTTTAAATGGGACACCTTGTATTTTTTAAGCTCAATAAATCCCATTTTTTTTCTCATTTCAGTGATCACTTGCCACTTTTCATTTTTTTAAACATATTTTTTTAAACATTTTAAAATATAACGACATATGATTCTTAAATGGAACACCCTATATATATTTTAAGTTTAATAAATTGTATTGCAATTCTATAAAAGTCATATATTGATCCAGCACTTGCTATATTTAGTAATTATTAATGTATTGACTTTTATTTCTGTTTAATTATTAGGTATTAGTAGTGAAAAAACGTAACAACAATAATTACACAGGTTATTATTATATGTATTTGTATTTTGTATATTAGATTTAAATAAATAAAATAATAAAATCATGTGTATCTTACTTGCCCTTTACTTATATACCTAAGCTAGGTTTTGTTGGTTGTTTATAATTTGGATGTGTTGATCAATTCCTAAGAAAAAAATAGGTGGCTATGCCAATCGAAATAAAAGATAGTTAAATCTAGTATACCTATCATAGTGTATATGTAATTATTAAATAATTACATATTTATTATCTCTAACGTTTTATTAATTTATTTTGCTATGGCAGATAATCAACCCTTTGAATATTATGAATAGTATGATATGCTTAAATGTTATATAGCATGTAATGAAAATTCAGAAGAGGCTTCCGAATTATATTTTAATCGGTAAGATTGTTATAACGTAAATATTATAACACCAATATTAAAGAATCATACTTTTAGATTTCCTGAGAGAAGGCAGCCAAACAAGGCAATTTTTTTACGAATTACATATAATTTATTAAATTTTGATTCATTTATAAAACCCAGACAATATAAGTATAGTTTAAAAGAAAATCAAGAAAATGAGGAAATTAACGTTTTGGCACATGTATCCGTAAATCCTCGAACTTCCTGCAGGAAAATCGAAGATAGTGTTGGGGTTTCAAAAACTAATGCACAGCGTATATTAAGAAAACATAGTTTTGTTCCTTATAAAGATCATGTAGTCCAACAACGGATTCCAGGCGATTTTGAACGCCGCATGAATTTCTGCAACTGGTTCCTGCAAATGTGTCGCGAAAATGTTAATTTTGCAAGACAAGTAATTTGGTCTGATGAGGCGCACATAACAAGTGCAGGAATTTTAAATCGACACAACTCAAGATATTGATCAAAAGAAAACAATTACTTAATTTTTCAACAGCAACAACAAGGTCGTTTTGGGTTCTCTGTTGCGTGCTTTGTTTTTGGAACACAAATAAGGTGTCAGTTTTTGTCGGAGGTTTGCCATCTATTCGCTACCAGCAAATTTTAGAAAATATGTTGCCCGAATTACTTGAAGACGTTCCACTAGCCCACAGAAATCAAGTTTATTTTCAGCAGGATGGGGCCCCCGCACATAATGCACATATTATTAGACCATTTCTAGATGAGCATTTTCCCAATCGGTGGATAGGCACACGTGGCCCTGTAAATTGGCCTCCAAGGTCACCGGACTTGTCCATTTTAGACTTTTTTTTATGGGGGCATATTCAAAACGAAATTTATTCAAGGAGGTATGATACCCTCTTTCAATTACAAAATGCTACACACGAGACTCTTCGGAATTTACAAAATAAACCCTTATATATATATATATATATATATATATATATATATATATATATATATATATATATATATATATATATATATATATATATATATATATATATATTAAGTGCTTTAAATAGAATATTTAAGGTTTGCCAAAAATGTGTAGAAGAAAATGGGAACCATTTTGAACAATTTAGAATATAGTGTTGTTTTTAATATTTAAGTTTAATAATTAAGTTTAAGTTGTTTAGTTTAATTTCGTTGTAAGATAATAAAGTTCCAAGAGTTGTAAGATAAATGTGTTGTGTAAGCAAGTAGCTGTATTGATAAAATTGATTAAAAAATATATAGAATGTTTCAGCTAAGAACCATATGTCGTTATATTTTACGATCAATATGGTTAATAAAAAAAAAGTGGGAAGTGATATATATCACTGAAATGAGAAAACAAAATGGGATTTATTGAGCTTAAAAAATACAGGGTGGACCATTTAAAAAAATATATGTTTGGCCCATATCTTAAAAACGGTACCCCCGAAAAAAAATTGAGCACGCCACTGAACTTGGCGTAAAAAAATGTATAAGATAGCGTTTAAATCTTTTTGATATCTTTAAAGATAACCGAGATATCGAAGGGGTCCAAAACGACACACTTTTCAAAATCGCCCTGTATCTCCCAAACTAAAACAGTTACAAAAAATCTGATTACGCCATCTTAGGTTTTATAAAAAAGTAGCAAAGGTTCGCGACATCCGCAAGTTCTTTTATAACAACCGAGATACCCCGCAATTACAACGAATTTGGAACACCCGGTACAAGATTTTTCCGTTAATATCTGATAAATACCTACACGCAATAATGAAGTTTAAATTGAATTTGCATATGTTAACAAAACGTACACCTCAAGTAGAGTCAGCATTCAAAGATTAATTTTTACACACCTTATAAGTACGTCTCTATGTTTAGAAGTAAGTATCTTCTATAAATCACTGATTTTCCAGTAGTATTTTATGTTTAAACGATATAATGGAACCGAACAAGAAAATATTTGGATGTATTAAATTTGTTAGCTGGGTAGTAACCGTATTTGTTTCTAATTTAGTTTACGGATTGAAAATGATAAAATATGAGAAGTATATACAAGAAAAGTAAAAAGTGAGCCTTAATGTTAAATTCATTTCAATCTTCATATGGAATAAGATTTTTCACTATTATTGTTTTTTTGTTGCATCTGGCATGTTATCATACTGCGCTATAACTTACAATATTACTTGTTCCAGTTGTTCCACGTTTATAATATGTGTGTTCTCCAAGAACTTATTTG